>VFFE01007200.1:1546256-1562664 GCA_008921705.1 Burhinus oedicnemus | reverse complement strand
CCTTTCCTGTTTGCGATGTTAACATTTGAGTGCTTTAAAACTTGACTGAAGTTGTCTTGCAGAAATTTCAATCTTACTCTCAGGAGAAAAAATTGTGGAAGTGATTCCTGTTCTTACTGCAAATTAAAAATGAGTTGTGCATCACTTATCAAATTCAGTAATAGGAACTGGAACATTTTATGTGTACTTTACACATCAAGAACAGACTGTGAGCAGATTATCTGGATGATTTCAGATTTTGAGCAGGATATTAGCATTGACTTGGGTGGGAATGAGATACACATAGCTGTGCATGTACTGCAGCGTCTTGCTGAGTAAGGCCTATTTATTTATAAATAAAACCTTTTGCTGAAACCTAGCGATCTCAAGACTCGTTATACTTTCTGGTACAAATTATTGTTAGGTTTGGCACATGCAGACAGATTCCCCGTAGATAAACTGGGATGTGAATTTTTGTTGCCTTACACACTGTATCATGCTTGCGTGTATACATGCTTTTTCCCCTACTAAATAGAAAGTTATTCGTTCTCTTTTCATTCAGGGATAGTATAACCAGCTCAAGAATAAATGTGTGCAGCTGAGCACACCCTTCAGAGTAGCTGAGTCACTGCAAGGTTTCCATCCTAGCTTTTCTTGTGGAAAGTTGATTATGTTTCAAAGCCTTTACCTTTATCAATGGTTGTTACTTGTTAGTCATTGAGTACCAGAGGTATAGGGCTGGGAGGGAACTAAAAGAATTCACTTATTCCAGTCTGGGTCACAGAGGCAGGATTCTATATTGCCAAAACCCTCCTGACAGCCAGTTGTCTCATCTGCTCCAAACTCTCCAGTGGAGGAGACTGTTGGGCGATTTCCACAGAATGAGCTTTCTTTTCTGGTAGTTACACCTCTCTTTCTCTAGGGAAATGATAGCACTTGTGAGAATGCGTTGAACACCTGCCACCGGTTTAATTTGTGACCCCTCTTTAATTTACAGATTTTCTTCTAAGTTACCATTTTTGAGAAAGTTATTAACCTTTAAACAGTTAATTCTCTAAGGCTGCATTTCTACTCTTGTCTGTTTAATTGTCCTGTTGGTTTTGAGCTTTCTCTGATTGCTGAAGACTATCATGTTCTCTTCAAATGTCTGAGCATCCTCCAGCTTGATGTCATAGAAAATTGCGATAAATACAGTTCCTGTTCTACTCATCTATGCTGAATATATTAACCTGAACAAAACTGGGCATAACGTATCTCTGTAGGACTTTTAAAATATCTTTCACTTTGATGGGGAGTCATTGTTATCAACTACGGTTTGCAACACTCTGTACTGCAACACTTACTCTCCTCTGAGTTTACAAGTTCCCTTGGATAATATGTAGGCAGCATCACATTTTTTTCTGAAGCCAGGTTGCTTTGATTCTACCACTTAATCTTTACCGATAAAGTCAGTTTTTCTGTGAAATTAATCCGTTAGGTTGATATGTAATTATTTTGCCCTGCAAGTGTTTCTGGGTTGACTCTTTCAGTTTGTTCAGAATCTCAGGTGCGGCAGTGGTTTCAGTGAAGAGCATTGGTGTATGAGGACCAGGTGTAGGACAATACTTTGTATACAGCGTGAACTGTGCTTTTAGGAAACTGGCTGAGAAAGAACACAGTAATCAACTCTTTTTAATTAGAATCCTGTATGGTGCTGTTGACATAACCAAGTCCATCAGTGAGGTTTTGAAAATCATAAATGCTTTGAATTTTTTTTGAATTTTTAGTTGCAGCCAAAACCAGGCTTCCTGTTGAAAATACCTTCAGGATCCTATCCAAAGTAGGGAACAGCTATATTTGGTGATGGCACAATTGTTAGCATTGCTATTTTCAGGTTTAAAATATGCTTACGCAAAGAAAATGGAAGCATTTTGCTGACAATATTTGCTAAGCGTTTTTCCAGCAAGAACCAAAATTACCAAGTCCTGACGATGTGAGTCATCGGTATGTCTTTTTGAATCTATTTTTCTTTTAGAACAGACTTCTCAAATATATGTCAAAGTAAGTTAACCTTGAAGGAGACAGCTTTACTTTGGGCTAAACCAAACAGATGCTCAGCAAGGCTGAGCTGGTGATGCTTTTTATAAAAGTTCTGCTATTGTTATTGATTTATATTGTCATATAAGGGTCATGCCAATGGATCAGTATTTTTATTATGGTAGGCACGGAACAAATGTATAACAAAAATGTAGTCTTCAAAATTCCTGCTAAAGAAGGGTACAGGGTTTAAGATGTGTAGAATTTCCAGGTGGCTCTGACTTCTACATGGGACCGGGACCTCTAAAAGGCATACCAGATAATCATTGCCATGTGAAAATAAGACAGTTGAAAAATGTTTAGTCAGGTGATCTTAGTCTTTTTGCCAAATTTCAAAGTAGAAGAATGTGATTTATGATCATAATACATTCAAGTGAGTTTGGAATCAGCTGCTTGTGGGAGCTATGCCCTGTTCTGTCAGAAAATAGAGGAGATAGCAGGATGGTACACAAGCGTGAAGATGCTTGGAAACACTTTTGAAAGAGAAGACTGACACTTGAAGATGGAGGCAGAGCTGTACTCCTTACTCTCAAGACCTGAGATTGAGAAGGTCAGAAGTACGAGAGGTGGGTAGCAATGTGCTGAGGGACAAATTTGCCAGAGTCAAAATGATTGACAGTGAAATGGTATTCTCCTAATACTTTCACCATTAGAAAATGTGGGGAGAATCATTAAACCAAAAAATTAATCCACTGGGCAATATGGAAGAATTATCGGAATTGCTATGAAAACAAGCTGTGTCACTGGAGTTGTGTTGCCAAACTGTGTGCGTTGCCTGACCTGTAATGCTCCATCGCCCTAAGCCTCTGTGCGTGTCACCAAGGACAAGTATTTATTTGGTGCTCCTCCCTTTGTTGTATTACCAGTAACATGTCAGAAAGATAGCTTTTCCTTATCTGTACAGTTTTCCTGCTTGAGACCCTATAAAACAGCCTTGCAAAATACATTCCCAGAGTTTGCTGTCTCCTGACTTTGTCTTCCCTCATTCAAAACACTGAAATCAAGTTTTAGGGTTCCTGAAGTATCACAGTGGCTCCTCTAATGGTATGCAGGCTTGAGTAGTTAAGTATGTTGCTTTTTACAGACATATATGCACGGATATATGTGTGTATATATATGTGTATATATAAAATCTTTCTGAACTGAAAATCTGGAGGCAATTTTGCTGTGGCAAACCTGTGTAGGCAGACTTACTCAGAGAGCTGCCACGGAGGCCAGTGCTCGTGAAGGTGGACGTGCACATGTTCTGTTCCATCGGAACAGAGCAGAAGGTTCCCTACGTGCGTTCTTGGAAAGGCTGTGGATCTCCCCTGCTAGGATATTTGTCAGTAGTCAGGAAAGGAAAGAGTTTACAGGTTAAGAGCATGAAGTTAGTTTTCCACCATCTGACCTTTCTCACACGCCAGCACAGAGCAGCTTTTCTGTGGCATCAAAAGATGTTATTGTTTGCCAGGATAACTATGCTAATAAATCCTCTTGTATAAATGTATCTCTTATGTTATAAAACCCCCCCTGTGTGCTACTATAAGTAGTCTTATTAGCGTAACTGCATTTAAACTAGGTCTTTTTCCATCATCACTGTCTGTGTAAAACAAACAAACAAACCAAACAACAACAAAAAAACCCAAAACAAAACCCAAAAAACCAAAACCAACCAACCTAAAAAATTGCATTTCTAACATATTCCACTACTTTCCAGTATTACTTAGGTCCTTCCTTAAGGTGTGCTGTAATAGCAAGTGACAGCAGAAATTCTGTTCTGTAACGTAACAGTGGAAGAGAGATACGGCTCTTGGCACCAGGCTGTTCACTACAAAGATTTTTTTCAAACATCTATAGTCCAAAGGATTTTTTTCTAAAAATCTATAGGTAGTTTTGTTTTCCTCTTGCTCCATTACCTTTTATTCTACAAGCACTAAAGTTGAAATCAAGTAAGTGTGATCTGATGTGCTTCAATGGTCTTTCTAGGCTCTTGTTTGGAGCTACTAGGTGGTTATTCATGGATGTTGTCCCCGGTCTGCCTGTGATAACGGGTTGTTTGAATGCTCTCAGTCTGCTGAAGTACAGAGCAAACCGGGTTTGCATAAATGCAAGCTCCGATCTGGTCAGATCCTTGATATGCAGCATGAATGAAGGTAGAACTAGGTTATCATTAAAAAATAAAATAAAAAAAAAAATCACTGCTGCATGTTACATTAAGGTCTTAGTTTCATCTGTTTTGCCACAGTGTCAGACTTGTGTCAAGGGACGTTTTATGTGTGGATGTTGTATATTTTGGGTATGGATTCATCTTTAGAATATCTCTTAGAAAAAGTGGAAGAAGAAACAATTAGTGATGCATTTTCTGAAAGACAAGCCAAGCTCTTAGTGAAAAAAAGAAAAAAAAAATCTGTGAGAATTTGCAGATCTATTTTTTGATATGCCATACATAGTAATTACAATTCATTGCTTTGATGTCCTAACTTGACTACATTACAGGTGTAGATAGGTACCTACCTCTCCAATTGTTTTAATATTTTTCTTTCTTTGTAGGATTGCTACACGTTTCTTTGTAGATGAGAGACCTTAATATCAGTGGTTTCTAGACATTGTTGTCTTCAGAAAAAATGTAGCTATAAATCTTATTAAAATAGGTGATCTGCGTTACAGCGTATTGCCCACCTAAACTGTGCCTGGCTCTGCTGCTTTCTGTTGTGAAGGATAACATACCAGAATTTAATGCTAATAGCTGTTAGTATTAAGAATCATTTTCTTTACCAGGTTTTCTGCATTTATGTTTTGGTCTGTGTGTGTTTGTTTTTTAAAAACAAACACCCCTCCCCTCCCCCGATCTTCTTTATTAGAAATATAACTAATGTCATTTGTAACATAAGTGTATTTGCTTTTGTTTGACTAACTCTTCAGACACTATTCACGTCTGCTTTATACTGTTAAGAAGTTTACCATAATGAGCAACTTGGAACAGTTTACTTTCTGAAAAACAAGTGACTCCTGGTAGTGCTCAAGTGTGGTTTGTAACATGCCAAAGAACAACAAATACTAAAATCCACTATTTTTTCAAACCTGAACTTCAAAATAATAGAATATTAATCTGATATTAAGAAATACTGGTTTGAAATATGTATGAAATAAACTTCTGATGAAGAGGGAATTTGAGAAGTACTTCTTTAAGAATTCTGGTGAGATACACAAACCACCTTCTGTAAGCTCTGTGAACATAACTAGCATGCTGCTCAGTTTATTCAAAAAGGACTGTAAATTCTGGAAGTTTTAACTTGATATGTTTGCAGGTAACATGATTGATGTGTAACTCTAGAATGAAAGGAGTATTTAGAGTCTTGGCTATCAGTTCACCACTTCTTATTCCCTAAACAAAGACAGGTCAGATATTAGTCTTGTCCTCTGTAAGTGTTACAGTTTCTGACTTCATCCTATGAGTACGGACATATACAAACTCCGAAAATATTCTAACACTCAAATGCCTATCGATGGCTAAATCAGAAAAAAACATAATAGTGGAGGGGGGCTACCTTATCTGTCATAAGATTATTATTTTTTTCATAACTTCTCAGAGGTATATCATATTATAAATGCATTAGAAATGTTTTGCTCTGAGGATATGTAGCATTCCTATAAAGGTTAAATCAATAAAAATGATTTGGCCACATTCCTAAGCATGGCTAGAACAGGTAGCCCGTTGTTTAAGGTACCCTTGAATTTCTGGATCAGATTATTATGGTGCAGCAAAAAGGCTTACTAAAGGCTTCTTACTGTCTGCAGACATTCTGTGTTTCTATGTGAAGATATCGTCAGCCTAAAAAAACCTTCAGATTTCCTGGGCTACTGAAAAAAACCCAGTATTTTTTATGTATATAGGTCTCAAATGCTGTGCTGTGTGTGCTGTAAGATTTTTTTAAAGGAAGTTTTGCAACAAGAAGGGGTGAAGACACATCAGTAATTGATAACAACCAGGTATGTAAAGAAGAAAAAGAGACGTCTTTTAAATTAGTGTTGAGACTAGTAAAATTGTTGCCCATCTCAGTATCTTTATTAGTTTTAGATTATTCTTATTTTATGAATATCTGATCTAGTGCAATAGCCATTGTATTATGTATATTTACTACATCTAGCCAGTTCAGTAAGCAAGTAAGATTATTAAATATGATGGTAGAAGACTTCAAACAGCTGTTAGTTCAAATTCTTCTAACTTTCTACATAGCTGGTAAAATTTAGTAGCCATTAAGTAGTGTTTATTCAATACATCTGGTTGATTCAGGAGACAATGTTGAAGTCTGACAGGAGACTATTTTTATAGATTTAGTGCATTTTAAAATCTTTCATGCACGTTGAGGAGCTACTGTATATTATTGTTACAGGGCAGATTTGTGTCTTACATTGCGTGCATGTGCTATGCATCTATGCTCCTGACATTTTTATATAGGTTTTATGGAGCACAAGCTTACTGTAAGAATATGTCACTAAGATTAGAGTTCAGATTGTATGGGTATTTCAGATTTATTTCACTAAGTCTTTACTGTGCCCTTTAAGAATACTGGAACTGAAAACCAGTGCCTTTTTGTCTTTTTGGTTTTTTTTGTTTCTGCCTTTTTTTTTTTTTTTTTGAAGTGTGAGAAAGAGGTTATATTATTTCTAAGATATGTGCTAAAATGTAAAATGATGAAGAGTAAATCTGATGGAGAAGAAAAAAGCACGCAGTACTGGTAACTAAGATGTTTCAAGATGTTTTTCAGTTGTGAAAAGTTGATCAGTGAATTAACCGCACATCCGGCTACATACATCTTTGATCAGAATTGGAACATTCCAACTCGTGTGTGTGTATATGTAAGCTGGCTGCATCAAGTAGATTTTTCACATGTGCACTACACATGTGCCTTGAAATTAGTTAGTAAATTAATATTATAATTTAAAGTAACAAAATTATGCTCTTTCAAGCCTTTGTTTTGCACCTAGTGAGTATTGTAATAATTTATCTTTGTATCTGGACAAACTCAAGTCTTCATGTATTTGAAGATGTATTAATATGCATTTAGATGGTTCAGCTGTAATTAAGATTTTGCTTTTGCTTTTAAAGGTAATATTAAAATGTTACTTTAATGAGCTTAGAACCCCAAATTATTACAAAGTCATGACTGAATTAATTGCTATACAGAATAACAGAGCGTGATTTTTAGGTCCTCTTCCTGGAATAATGTAAAATTAAAAGTTGTTCTAGTGTTTGCATGTGCAGTACAGAGTGTTGCATTAGAGTGAAACTGTTCTTGCTACAGTAAGAAAATCATTTGTGCTGTGGAAGATATATTTCTTCTACTCTAATGCTATTTTTTTTTTTGCTATCTAGATGGTGTTATTTTATTATCCACAGATGACTGGACTTTTTCTGAATGTTGGTTTCTTTAATAAAATGTCAGTATAAAGAGTGTGCCCTCTGAATTTGTTTTAGTGTTTCTGTTTATGCCTTTTAATCAGAAAAGGGGGAAATAAAAATATACTGAATAGCAAGAAAAATATAGCACTTAGTTTTGAATGTACAGAGTTGGATGTAAGAGGGGTGGGAATGAAGCAAAGTGAATGCCCTTTATGCAGAAAATCCTTTTGGGAAAAGAGAACATTTTTACTGGTGTATACTAAGGTACACCGCCTGAGTAAATAGTTGCTGCTTTCTGGTCCTGTCAGTTTTAAATAAACCATTCATTGTTATGGCTTGCTTATTCCACAGACGCGGCGGAATTAAACTTTGATACCACTGATTGGAAAAATACAGATGATGAACTCTCTTAATGTGAATTTATACTGGTGGTCTTTACTTAGAGGAAACAAGTTGTGCAGATTGTGTTAGGAAGTAAATATATTGCAGACTTCAAGTACTCTGTTACAAAGCTGCTCCTGTGCTGAAGTATTATACAATAGCTAGTAGCATTAATTCATCAAACGCTTGTTAACAAAGTCACTAAGCTGGACCATATGTGTCCCTTCAATGTTAAAGAACAAACATGACACTTTTTTTTTTTTATTTTCTACAAGTTTTCTGTAGAAAGGTGAAGGATTCTCAGTTGACTACGTGATGCATTTGAATGAAAGCAGTTACTTGTGGAATTTATACAGAAAATGCAGCAATGGCACAGATACTGTAGCAGTTCAGCATTATGGCTCACCTAAAAGGCTTTTTGAGACATGATAAACGAAAATAGCAAATTCTGGCACAGTCCTCAGAATCAGGTTTTTCTTTGTTGGTCGTGTCTTAAAAGTTCTGTTGAATCCTAACTATTTAATCTGTGTAAAATTAGTCTTGCTGATTCTACGTGAAGGTTGGTATTTATAGTAAATTATTGATGTATTATAATATTAATATAAAAATAATGTTACAAAGTAATACCAATTCTTGGCAGAACAACTCTGCATTTCACATCAAAATTCTTTTAATGTCAATACAGCGTGCCTTTTTTTTTTAATCACTTTCAGGAGAAATACATTGTACTGTGTCAAAACCAGCAGCCAACCTACAAATAAGACTACTTTGGCTAAAATATATGGTTTCACTTTGAAAGTTGAGGTGAGTTAAGATTGGCCAGTCTAATGTCCACAAAAGCAGTTTCTTTCTTCATGGGACTAGGGGAAGAAGCAAGATACCAAGAAACTTACTCCAAAACATCAATTTCCTCAGCAATATATCCAAGTATTCTAAAATGAGTACTTCTGTCATCTATTATTTCACTACTAGCACTAACGCTTACAATTTATATAGAATAGTGTTAATGGACATTCTTCTTTACAAATACTAAGACAAGACCCTTGCTGCAAGTTCCTACAGCACCTATTAGCGAGTCAGTAGAGATACGTGAAGAGTTGGAAATGTTCTTTGGGTGTTTGTACTTCTGGCAAGTCGGAATGCCATGGCAAGTCGGAATGCCATAGCATGTTCTCTCTTACAGCTTCAGTGTTAGGGTGAAGAATATTGAACCAATACAGACGTTTTCTAAATTTACACTATTACTTTTTTTTTCCACTTGAATTTCAACATTTTGAAAGTATGGATTAGTAGGAATTAGAGGTTTGAACTGTATACATGTGCATGTTTGCACATACACAGCTCATTAACATTTCTTAAAAGAAAGAATACCCTGTTCTGGTACCACACATGGATACGTTAAAATACCGTGCTTTTTTAACTCTGTCTTTTCTGATTTGTATTTAAATGAATTACAGATATTTTGGGGGATTAACACGATCTGGAAGTGAATATACTTAGGCATGATTATTTTCTATATTGCTTTTCCTTTAAAAAACCAAACAAACAAAACCCCAAAACCCCAAACAAACAAACCCCCCTCTCTTTTGCTTAAGTGTGTAAGGTCATATACATTAAATGTATTTCAAGAAATTCAGTTCAACAATTAATAATGACTTGTAACATCGCCCTGCTCTGATGTGTTACACCAGACCCCCTTTCAGAAGAACCGCACCCAGCGTATGGTCCTTGATGTATATGCGCATACATGCGTGTAGACACAAACACATCTTACTGGTTAATTAGTTAATTTTCATTGTGATTGAGGCTGGGTCCTTTTCCTCAGAACAATAAGATACCGCGTAACTGGCAGTGGCTGTGTCCTTCTGTTTTAGTAAACCGCAGCGTGGATTTAGATGTAAGATATCTGACCATGAGGGATAAGTAAACAATGGTTTGGCACACTTACGGTTCAAATAAATTCTGGGGAGAATAAATGTATGCAAGGTCGTCAGCTTTTAACTTCCCTTATTCAAGAAAATGAATGACAATAAATTTTAAGTCATTATGAAATGCTAGCAATTCTGACGAAATACAATATGTGAAACAAGCTAGTGTCTATCAGAAGTAGAGTAACCATATTTGAATGAATTCCTGCCAAAATATTTTTGCCACAGGGTTTTTAGCTATAACATATTAGAACTTAAAACTATTGTTAATTCCAGATCTGCCCAACCTTAATGAATGTGGCGTTTTTAAGAGAGACAGACAGCGGAAGAAACTGTTTTTAGCTGTATAAATAAAGGTAGCTTATTAAAGATGAAAAAATATTCCTAAAGAAAACTGTTAAGGATACAGTAAATATGAAAATACTTTTTAAGCACTATGTGTATTTACAGGAAAAAGTAGCCTTTTTCCCTTTTATCTTTTGCTATGCTAAAATTATTTTTTATAAATAAAAATGTTTAATAAGGAGTAAGTTGCGCAGAATAATTTAATTGCTCTGATTAAAATGACTTCAGCAGTTAAAGTGAGTCAGTAGAAAACCTATGTTTTTTTCCCTCCTGGGGCAAGTTCATACATGAAATAGGAAACTTATAGCTACAAGAGGAAGGCTAGAACAGTACGCAGTATGGTAACAACCAGAATAAAAAATATATACAGGAAACAGATGCATGAATAATGGATTTTTTTTTTTATTGGAAGTGTTAAACTGTTTTATGATATAGTAACCGGATCTTATTTTGTCTTTGTGCTCATCTTTAAAATACTCTCTTTAGGATGTGCTTTTCAGTATGTTAAGTGGCAGGTCTTACATTTATTTGTAGAAGGGAGCATGTTTATGTAAGGAAATGTGCTCTTAGATTTAAGCTTTATTAACTTAAAAACAAAAACACCTGAGAGCAGACGATAGACATCCTGAGTCTGTTCCCCATAAGACTTTAGAAGCCAGTTTGAAATAAAGGCATACAATAGAAATTAAAGCTATCGTATATAAAGTGAGCAAAAATTAATTTTGTTGATGACAGTAGTTTCTTGTGGGGGTTCTGTGGTGGCGGAGGTAGATGTTTTCTGCGTTTTGTGGGTGTCTGCTGTGTCCAGATGAAAATCTGTGGTTAATTCCTAAGTCTGGCAAAATTAACAAGGAAAATCTCTTTGAAATAGCACACAGTTTACTAATTTATTTTTGAGTACACTTGTCGGAATGTTCTATTTTTTCCTTTTAGACAAATTAGCTTTTTTGTATTTAAAATACCAGTTGAATATTTTTGTGTTGCAGTTTCTTAACTGGTTGTATGAAACTTTGATTCTCTCAGTGCCGAAGTTAAGACCTTAAAATGCTTCAGGTTTTACCATCTTAAACTCACTATTTATCTTGAGGCTGCCTTAATTAAAATATTATATACTCTAGGGCATATTAAACATGGCAATTTATTGTAATTCTTATTAATGGAGTGTATTTAATGAGTTTTCAGAACCAACTCCATCACCTACAACGCACAATGTTGATTTTATTAGGTACGGAGAGTAAAACATACGCATGGTTTAATTTCCAGGAGGTTCCCAGCACTGACAGCTGCCGCTGGCTCCTGCAGTAGCCAAGCAGGAGAAACGCGGGTGCTCAGCACCTCTGCAGCCTGGCGAGCACGGGAGAATTCCTCCCTTCCCTCTCCGCTTTCATTTCCACCGGCCTCTGCTGGACTTGTGCATAAAAGAATGCCAGGTTTTGCTTGTATTTTCAGCTTCTTGTGTTAAGTTGCAGTTTTAGAAAGTCTTTCTTTTTGGTTGCTGCCCATTGATGGGTGTGTGCCACGTCCGTAAAGGCAGTTATTACCTAGCTACTGTCTGCGCTGCAGAGTTAGCATCCCTTGCAAGAATTATTTGCTGCTTTATTTTTCTCTTTATACTTAAATGGATGCAGTATTAGATGTTCATTATTTACTTAAGGCTGCTCTGAGCTTCTTGTTATTCATAAAACGTACAACTGTGTTCTGAAAAGCAATCGGGGAAAAATAAAGGTACAAGGTGCAATTTTAAGATTAATATTAGTCTGACCATGACCAAGAAATCGCACTGCTTGAGAGGAATTTCAGTATTATTGTTATGCTGTTAATGTGGGGTGGCAGAGCCTTTAAATATTTCTGGTAGAGTAGTTAATACAGCATGGAAGTTTGATATTTGTACAGTTTGTAAAGGAATTTGAGGTGTTACCCTATTTTGACTTCAGTTTTCAAGTATGCACTGGTGCATCATTAATCATAGGAAATGCAAAAATAAATAATATAGTCCCTTTGGATTTTTCATGTGAATACTTACCTTTTCCTTTTTTTGTATATACAGTTGAGGTATTTAGGTAACCCCTAACCTTTTGCTTCAACAAGGAGGTACAGTATAAAAATATTACCACAGTCTTCATATGAGCAGTTCTCTCTAAGAAAACCTCTAGATGAATATTTATTGAAAAAAAGCAAAGTTGCAATACAGAATGACTTAGCTTGGCCTGAATATTATATTTTAGACCACCAGTGAATAAAATTAAAAGCACATGGATTTTGAATAACTAGAAAAGGTTGTAATTGATTAGCACTGCATGAAAGTATTGAAGCGGAGTAAGTTTTGATTTGTGAATGGTTCTATTCAATAGAGATTAATCCTGTATGTTTGATAAAATCTTAGTGCCCCTAATGAGTTAGGTGGGTTTTTTTTTCCTCTGCCCAGTTTATTTAACCATCTGATGTTACGATGTTCCTCAAACAAACTGGAACATTTCGATCTTAGCAAATTTTACATCAGTGTAGTTTATTTAAACAATATTGGCTATTAATAGTTCATTTGAGACAGATAATTAAACAGATCAGTACATTTTGCTGCCTAAGAATCCTGTAAGTGGTGTAGTGCAATTCTGCATGCTTTAGGGTTTTCATATACCGAAAGCCTTAGTGAGAAGCTTGCAGCTTTCTTAATACACATGAGAATAGCCATTCTTTCATAGTTTTCAGTATTATTTTTTTAAAGTCCTAGTATTTTGAATTGTATTTTAGGCAAAGGGTAGTGATTCCTGAGATTTTGCGTAGCGTTTACAGTCATATGAATATGTTACACAGAGCTGGAACATACGGAAAATATCTGCTTTATATACATGGATAATCAAAAAGGATCTGTTTCTCTCTTATCAATATCTTAATTAAAATAAAAAACCCCAAAGATTCCTTACCAAATAGTAAAGCAGTAGAGAATCAAAATCTACCAAAGGTTTGGTTTTCTGAAGAATAAATGAGAAGATACTGAGGAGTATTTTTATAAAAGCAGAGTAAATTTTTTGTTGTTAACTTGAAGACTTTAATTTAGATTTACCATGTCTGTCTATTGGGATCAGCTTCCAGAAGTTACATGTAAAACAATTGATTAAATTATCAGCCAAATTTTGATCTGATTTACTTTCTTCAGTGAAATCCTCCTATGAAGATGCACAGAACATATTTGAAAACACTTTTTTTTTTTTAAATTGTAACTGTTGTGGGAGGCATTTCAAAAGTATTTCATTCTTTGAAATACTTTGTGTAAACAATGTTTACCGAATTTTCTAATGAATATCCTGTTTGTTTCTTTGCACAGTGTTTATTTTGAGCATTTTTTTTTCTTTAAATGATATGGATGTGAGTATAATACCCTTTGGTTGAAATGAACGCACTTATATTTAAAAGTTTAAGAAGGTTTACATAGGCATGATGCAGTCAAAACCTGTGTATAGGTAGCATAAGGTAGAAATACTCTGGATATGAAACGTAGTATCTAGTTCATTCAAATCTACTGAATTTTACAGGACTACATATGTTTGCATCAATTAGGAAATGATCCTTCCTCTTTCACTGCTCTTGTTTTCCCTTTCGTATGAAGTAAAAAATACGAATACAAAAATAAGTGAAATAAGAATTTTTGGATATATGGTTAATGGCATAGATTAGCAACCATGCGAGTTAATCATCATAGTGCTGGCTTCCTTCCCTATTATTACTTGTCATTATGTTTCATCAGTTAATTCTTGTAGAGAAACATAATGAAATTCAACATTCCTGAAAGGAATAAGGTGGAGATGGGAGTAAAAGGAGATATAGGCAGTACAGAAAGGAGGAATAGATCGTGTGTTCTGACGTGCTGCTGTACCATTGGTAGGAAACGGCAAATTCAGGAGTAACTTGGCTCTTCTGGCTTTTGTTCTTTTTAAAATAGACTGTCTCCTTTTTATAAAGGTGGGGTTTTTTTAGTTTTGTTTTTAGCTTAAGATATATTGCTTACATATTGATAAAGTTGATGAGGTTTTGTAGTTCCTCGCATCCATTGTTTGTGTCCAAAGTGAAATTTGTGTACCCAACCCTATTTCATATAGTTCGGGGAAAAGTATTATTCATGTTACAGTACTTCTCACTTGCTGTAGGAATGATCAAAAGTAGATGAATTAAGCAGTCAGCGCTCCGTGTTTTGATAATTTTAGCCAACTAAATTTCTTCTAATCTCTTTTGGAAGTAAAAGCAAAAGAAAGTCCCTATACATGTAAACTGTATTTCCTGTTGTAAACACTGGGATAATGTGGTCTGGCTACGCTTCTGCTGGGCTTATTAAGACAGCAGTTTCGGTAGAAAAGCTGCTTACCAGGTTTGTGTTAGCATTTCAGCTCCGTGCTCGGTGTATGATAGCTACGTGGCCAGCCACAGGTTATGTTATCTCCTCTGGTATCTATAGATCATAAATTGGTCTCTCTCCTGGAAGAAGCTGGTCTTCGTTTTTTTTTCCTACACACGGTCTTATAGCTTATTCATGTGCTTAACTGGGAACCAGTCAAAGCGTGTGAAGTAGGAGGGGTAAAAGGAACTCCAGGCATCAGTTCATTACAATACAAGCTTAATTGGGATGTATATACTGAAAATGGTTCTAGTATTGTTGTTTGTCTTAGGGGGGCAGGGGAGGAAAAGAAATAGGTTTAGCTGCGGTCCCAACGTAATTTCAACATGATGGACACCATTAAGAGAATCTTGTAAGTTTTCAGAATTTTTTTTTTCTTGCTCTTTCAGAAATTTTTCAGTTAGTTTTCCTGATCGGTCTCAGTAAAAGATGCTTTGAAAAAAAATTTTGAATATACTTCTTAGTACTCGTCAAGGATGACTAGAATACAGCGTTTTCCAACACGCTTCAAAATATAACTTTATTTTACTTGCAGGTAAATCACTTGAAGTCATATTCAGTTCTATTTAATATTTTGTGAGTTGAGGTGCTCTGTACTGATTTTAAGACTGTATCTGAGAGGAAGAAGTTTTCAAAGTAAACAATGATAGAGGTGCAATTTTACAGCATATTTATGTTTTTTATGGGCATGTATGTATGCAGTGCATATAAATAATTACCTCGGTGTACATATGTGATTTCTTAAAGGAATCTGTGTTTACAGTTCAGAATAGTGAAGTAAATATTTGGCAGTGCCCTTCTACAGAGTTTTCTAAATCCCACTTTCAATTAAAGCTTAAATTCTTCAGCATGTTAAATAGTGTATTTTTTATTTCATAGCTTAATATTTTTATGCCTGAATGTTTTGCCTTGTTTATAATAAGTGTAACGAGAAGAATTTACTTTTACAAATGAATATATTATCAAACATGCTTTGCTGTGAAATGAGGGCAACAAAAGACTAGAGAACTGCAGATTTACACTGACAACTTCATCTGATATATATGCCAAAAAATAAGGTGTCTGGAGCAATGATAGGGCAATTATGGGAAGGATAGGCTGCTACAGGCTGCACACTACTCATTTTCATCAGGTTTAGAGAATAAGTAGTCTTAAATCAGATAATTTAAGTCTCTTATATCTTCCATTAACCAGTCCAGATGGTAGATACATCTAAAAGTGTTAGGCTTTACACCAGAGTTCTTCATAAGATATTCTGTGCTGTTATTGATTACCTCACTAAATACTTAATCTTTTTCCCTAAGATAGTATCAAACCTTATACTAGATCCCATCAGACTCTTCCAAATTTGTGTAGCTACACCTTGCCCTAGGTGACAGCTGAGCACACCTGCTGTCAAAGACTAAGGACTAAGCCGCCGACTTCATTTTGCTCAGCTTGTCAGCTAACAAATTTGTTCATAAATCTACAGAAGTTATTTACAGTGACTTTTCCTCCCCCCACAAAGCAGATACGCTATTTTAACACCCTAACATCCCATTCAGCAAGTTTCTGCTTAGATAACTTTAACCAGCGTTGTTAAAAGTAAGAAAACTCCCGACAACGGCAAACAGAAGCTCAAATATTGCAGGACTTACCCCAAAAGAAGTTTTGCTGACATGGTGTCACTGAACTGAAGAGGCTGTTTGATGCCATAGTCCCTCTCGGTTCACGCAGAGCTTTCACCTTCTGGTGTAAATACTTCTTGGATCCTCAAACTGAAAACACAAACCATAGCCAAACCTTGTTTTAGTTTTACAGTGTTCCTGGATTGCATAGACTCTATAGTTGGTTTTTTTCCCCTGTCAAAAAACTGTGGAGCACTGGTAACATGTGAAAAGCAAGGAAACAAAACAAAAAAAAAAAAAAAAAAAGAATGAACAAATA
>VFFE01007200.1:1466624-1541825 GCA_008921705.1 Burhinus oedicnemus | reverse complement strand
AAAAAAAGTAAAATGAGGTAGTTTCATTCTTTCTCCCATTTATCTTTCCATGTTCTTTTTTCTTTTTTTAAATATTTAGTACCTGGATCTACTTTTCCACAGCTTGTCAGCAATCTAAGCTTTCTCTTGTAATTAAAAATGTATCATGGTGGGTTTTTTTTTCGTTGGAGAAGAGATCTGAAGATCATTGATGAGGAAGACTTGAAAAGAGGGTGAGAGGAGAATGGAAGGAATAAAGTTGGAAGGAGGAGAATTAGAAAGAAAATCCTGTTGTTTTTTAATGAGTTTGTTTTAATAGTATGGCTCCCATTTGTAGAGAAGGAATACTGAAGGTGAGCTGAAGAAACTGAAACAGGATGAAGAGCGAAAACATGCACCCCTTTCCATGGTGACAGCATACACAGGAGAAGATTGCCCTCCAATCTCCCAGGCAATGTGAAACCCAGTTTGTTCTGAAATAACCAGTTCAGATACTGGAAGCAGCGTGGCTGTGGTCAGTGTGGTGCTGAGCTCGTTTGGAGTAAATGAGGCTGTCTCTGCGTAGCACTTAAAATGGCCTGTACAGAAGAGAATCCGACTTAAGTGATGTTGGGAAGACTGTGGGAGATGTTTGTATTAATTTTCCGTCACGAGATGTGCTCTGTGCTGGAGAGTTGGTTGGCTGATTTTTCACATCTGTGGGATAAAGCAGGCTGGATTTGTAGACAGTCCTTTCACCGATGTTCAGATAAGCTGGTGTCAGTTCTTTTTAAGATATTTTTTTGGAGTGGTCTGAGTAACAGACTGCTTAATACCTGAATGGTGGTAATGAAGAAAAAAATACAAAAATGAATTATAATAATTCCTTCCACTCATATCTCCTTCTCCTCTGACCTTCCAACCCCAAATGTGAGGCAGCAGGGCTGGTTTTTTAGAGAGACCCTGTGGTTCGGTTGCTGGAATCCAGACCTGTAACTTCTAAGATAAATAATGCAAGCTTTGAGGAAGTGTTCTGTGTGAATACAACAGCGAAAGCATTATTTTTTTTAATACTTTAACCATTTATTTCTGTTGTGTTTAGTTGGAAAAATAATCATTTGTTTTAAGAAGATACACCACTGTGTCTACTCGTTAGCTCCGTGAGGGAAGTGTCTAGTAGGCACCCAAACCAATTAGCTCTGCAGAGTATTGACAGTTGGGTGAACAGGGTGCTTTTAACTTGGAGACCCAGCCTATAATCAATGTGAATTTGTTAACGTTTCCGTTCCAAGAGCAAATGCAGGTTCTGGGTCTGCCACATTGGCAGGACATGCTGTGAGGGGTCAAAGGTGCTAAGCAGGATGAAATTCCGCATTTTTGGCAGAAAAAGATGAGAATAGACAGCCTAGAGACTGTTGGGTATTGCCTGCTGATTATAGCGTGTATGAGGACAGGCCATAGCAATGAATGGGCAATTAGTACCCGAATCGCTTTTGGAACTGTACGGCCAAATTCCTTGTTAGTGATTGGAATTGGAGTATGTTAGTGATTGGAATTGGAGTATGTTGGAACAGGAGCACTAAAAACCAGGTTTGTTGGAAAAATTCAGCAACGTAGTCAAAAATTAATCCAGTCAGAAAAATAGTGTTTTCTAGTATTTTTCTGAATTCTTTTCCTGAGAGCATTCTGCTTCTGGAGTGGTGTTTTTTAGTTGTTCTGGGCCTGAAAAGACTTTGGACTTAAGGTTATCACTCTGTCCGACAATTACTTCAAGAGTCAAACAAATCTCTGTTTCATGTACTTGCATATCAAAGAGCATGTTAATTGGTTAATATTTGCATGGAATAATAAAATTTCTTTGTGCTGTATAAGCTTGGTATTTTAAAGAAAGCTGTATTACAAAGATGATTAGGGGGCTGGAACATCTTTCTTATGAGGAAAGGCTGAGGGACCTGGGTCTTTTTAGTCTGGAGAAGAGAAGACTCAGAGGGGATCTCATCAATGCTTACAAATACTTCAAGGGAGGGTGCCGGGAGGATGGCACCAGTCTTTTTTCAGTGGTGCCCAGTGATAGGACAAGAGGTAATGGGCACAAACTTGACCATAGGAAGGTCCATCTAGACATGAGGAGGAGCTTCTTTACCTTGAGGATGGCAGAGCACTGGAAGAGGCTGCCCAGAGAGGTGGTGGAGTCTCCGACTCTGGAGACATTCCAAACCCGCCTGGACGCCATCCTGTGCAACCTGCTCTAGGTGACCCTGCTCTGGCCGGGTGGTTGGACTAGATGATCTCCAGAGGTCCCTTCCAACTCCCGTGATTCTGTATTTTAGGTGTGTGGGATCTACATTATAGGTTAATTCCTTATAAAACTTACATTGTACCAAAATCCATTAGATGATGTCAGTTGTAACAGTGACATTCCCAGTGACATTCATCTCCTCTGGATTTCTTACTCTGTAATGATGCTGCCAGAGCAGGTCATTATAGCCAGGCTTCTTCATCTATTTGGGGAACCCATGGGGATGTACAGATGGGTGCTACCACATCTTTTTGTAAGACCCAGCGGTGCTCTGGGCAGTTTGCTACTTTGGCAAGAACTCCAATGCTAAAGGGAGCATGGCTGTTTCTGAGCCCGAGTTCATTCTCATGGCGTATGCTTTAAGATTGGGGCACTCAGAAATAACTGTATTCTCTGTAAAGTGTAAAATGAGCTAACCTTTATTTTTCACATTTTATGCCTTTATGTCTGTGTAGGTAGGGTATATCTTTTATTATTTTAAAAAGAAACTTAAGTAACCGTTGGGCTTTGAGAATAAGACAGAATATGCATTTTTATTTTGCCATCTTTATCCTGCTTATTCTGTAAAATTTGTGATTGTTGTCCTTTCTTCAAAGCTTTTCTTATTGTTTCCTATTTTCTTATTATTTTTTTATGAAAATCTAAATGTTTTCTTGCTTTTTAAGTCCAGTTTTGCCCGGTGTGGGTTTGAAACAGCTCTGCAGCAGAATGTTTATATTTCAGTTTCACGAAAAATGATACCAGTCTGTTCAGAAATGGGGTATTTGCAGTAGTAAGTGGCATCTTTACAAGCTAAACATAATGATCAAAGAGTTGAAGAAATAACAAATTTAGTTGTCTTTTGGACAAAATTACAATGGAATAGCATTTGGTTTGTCATTTAGCTTCAGTATGATTTATTTTTCTTCTCTTTTAATTGAAGAACAAATCCAATTCATAACTGAATGGAATTCAATCTTCTCATTTTCTGATGTGGGTAGAAAGTATCTGTTTTATCTGTGTATAGGAGCTAGAGTAATTCAAGCTTATTTTTCCTTTTGAACAACTGAAATAAACTGAAAGAGTCAGACATTCATTACATGACATTATTATGCCCAGACACATTTTTAGAATTCATGAATTTTACAGAACACTAATTCTTTGAGTGTTTTCCTTTCAACTTTCATTAGTAACTATTCCTAGATTGGACATCTGACAGATGTGCAACTAAAATAGTAAAGATTTTCTACAAGATTGCCTATTAATTTAGAGGTGAAATCTGAAGAATGTGCAAATAGATCTACTCCCAACTGATAGGTTTTTTTGTTGTTGTTTGATTCTCCCCTCATTAAACCTGTGTTTCTCTGCTAAAAAAGTAAGTTTAGTTAAGCTACAGTGGAAGAATAAGTTGATGAAACTCTCACAGAAATGTTGGAATTAAAGTTTCCAGTGAGCCTTAGTACAGCCCCATTGTATGTGGTACATTATAATACAGTGCTCTTTTTTCTTTTTTCCTCCCTAGAACTCCTGACTCATTCTTTGCATGGAACCAATACTGCTCACTTCAGAGTTAGTTATTCAGTGATTTTTCTTTTTATCACTCATTGCTCATTGTATGGCTGACTGCCATCTTTCCTGCACAGTATTCAAACCCTACTATGAAGAAGAATTACTAACTTTCACGTGCTCTTTTGTGGCATGTCACACTATGAGAATACTTAACAAATATTAATTAATTTTTTTCACAGTACTCTTGGGAGAAATATTCTCTATATGAGATATATAATTTGATGGAGGTAGAGAGAGAATTAAACTAAAAAAATAAAAGACAAATTAACCCCCAAACTTCTCAGTCACTCTACAGTCCACAGCTAGGGTGTACTTTTTGTGAAATTGCTTAGCTTTATCTATGCATCTTGATAAGTTTAAATAGCTCTTTTTTTTTTTTTTTTCAATAATGGATGTATGAACTCTTAGAAATCAAATACCGTGGTTTAAACAAGGAATGGATAAGTATTGATCACTTCCTAAAATAATTGTTTTCAGTATTTCAGAGGCAGAACAGGATCCAGTTTCCTAGAAAAATACTGAGCGGTTTTAATCTTGAGTTGGAAGACAGCTGCCTTTACTACCTGGCCTTGATCCTTCTTCCTGACAAATCTTACCTCTGCAGTGAAGGAGACAGGAGTTCTGTGATAATCAGAGCCACAGGATAGTAGTCATTTACAGCGCTCAGTGGTATTACTGCATGTATAGATACAAAATTCCAGGGTTACACTTTAAAGGGTATTTCTTTTTAGACATTTATCTTTAATCCTTATGCTTGTTGTGTAAGAAAACCTTTTTATCGTTAAGAATAATAACTGTCTAGTTACTGAATAATTAAGTTTTGGTATTTTAATTCTTCTGAAGTCCCTCGTCTGTTTTCAGAGAAAGGGGGCATGGTTAGATGGAACATTGTTCTGATCTAGTATGAAGTTTCTTTATTCTTGTACATAGATGAGCTTCATTGTATATGTTTTCCAAACATAAAATTGACAGTTTGGAACTCACCATGTCCACTTTTATGATCAAGGGTATATGCAACTTTTTGTAGGTTCCAGTGGGTAGCTTCATGGAGACCAAATGGTTTCATCACAATAGTGGACGTAATAGATTGAGGCTACGAGTCTCCTTCACGTGAATACCACAATCCTCATATGGCCTAAACTCCTGAGACACTGGCCGTGTAGAGCGTTGGACAACTTGCAGGCAGGTCAGAGGTAGGAGATGGTAGTGTTTGTTCCCTGTGGTCCACTTCAGTGTAAAACAGGGCAAGGTGAGGGTACGCTGATGGGTCCTGAGATGACGTTTCCATCTCAATGGTTTGTATCTTGCTTAAGAAAAATTTAAAGATTTGATTATTTCAGCAGCTCTTATGCCAACACTGACCTCTTGATGATCATTTGACATACTTCATGCACAGGAGCTGTGTTTGAACTAACCCGTATCCAGATCAAGAACCAAAAAGATGCTTCATTGTTTAGGACACTGATTTACTATGAAGAAGCATGGATTCATTTTACCACAGTCTTACTTTCAGATGTTTGATTAACAGACTCAAGAGTGTTGGGTTTAGTGAGAAGCAGAGTATTTAAAATACCTCTTAGGAACTCTGATGTAATTTTGCTTTTCATTTGCAAGTTACTGATCTGTGAAATTGGGGTGGGGAGGCGCTAAAGTATTGAGGATAAAGAATTCTACAAAGAGCAAAGCCACTCTTTCTGTGAGACTGTGGAAAGATCATTAAAATATTGTCTATACCTTTTTTCTTTTTTGTGTTTCTTTTGATGGCTGTATAGAAGTCTGTACAGCATAATTGTCCTTTTCCAGAATTCTCATATTTCTGTGGAAAGAGAGAACCAAGAAAACAAGGAGGAAAGTATTTCTTCCATCTTCTGTATTGCTGCTTTTTGCTTTGTTAACACACAGGGTATTTGTGAATGGAACTTGCTGTGTTTTATGGCTTCAGATATTAATTGTTAGCTTCTATCCTCCTGCATGCTCATTTAGGAGGTAAACAAGTTAATTTCTGTTTTACAAGTATGTAAGGGGGACAGACTGATTCTGGGTCTGAATTTGGGAGTTGGTAGTACCTATTCCAAAATAAGTACTAGACTTGCTGTTGAAAATAAATGGTTGTGTTCAGCTCTTAACATGCCTGCGGTCTTATTTAGTTCATTATTGTACTATCTGTACTTTATTTAAACATGAAAAAATATGAAAATGTGTTGATAGAAACAGTCCTTATGTAACATTATTAAATAAAGGTCTTTATTGGTTATCTAAACATAGGATCTTAGAAGTTTCAGTCCAAGCTTTGACCAATGTTTTTTTGCTGGCATTGGGCTAGTCACTTGAACTTGGCATACATCTGCCTTGGCTTGATTATTCATTTCATTTGCCGTAAATCAGGAGTAATTATGCTGAAGTTATTGCAATTTTATGGAGGTAACAGAGCTGTAAAAAAGCGGAGAGAATGCAATACCGGCAAAGTTCTGTAGTCTGGTGCTTGAGAGGTGAGTTTAGCTATGGGGCTGAACCACAGACTTCTCTTTGAACCTTCAGGAAGTCACATACATTGTTCTGGCTTTCACTTTGTCATCTGTAAAATGGGGATTACAGTTTTCTTTTTTCTTTTTTTTCTTTTTTTAACTTTAATAAATTTAATTTCTCATTTGAGGGATATTCAGTGTTTCAGGGATGACTAATGACGAAGGTCATAGGAGTACCAACATTAAGACCGAGTTTGTCTCTGTTGTGTTTAATAGAGTTTTTAGTCCCTTATAACTGAGAAGTAGAGGAGACTGCCTTATGTTTTACCAACATAAGAAGGACATGGACCTGTTGGAGCGGGTCCAGAGGAGGGCCACAAAGCTGATCAGAGGGCTGGAGCACCTCTGCTACGAGGACAGGCTGAGAGAGTCGGGGTTGTTCGGCCTGGAGAAGAGAAGGCTTCGGGGAGACCTTGTAGCAGCCTTCCAGTATCTGAAAGGGGCCTACAAGAAAGCTGGAGAGGGACTTTTTATGAGGGCATGTGATAGGATGAGGGGTAACAGTTTTAAATTGAAAGAGGGGAAATTTAGATTAGATATTAGGAAGAAATTCTTGACTGTGAGGGTGGTGAGACCCTGGCCCAGGTTGCCCAGAGAAGCTGTGGCTGCCCCATCCCTGGAGGTGTTCAAGGCCAGGTTGGACGGGGCTTTGAGCAACCTGGTCTAGTGGGAGGTGTCCTTGCTCATGTCAGGGGGGTTGGAACTAGATGATCTTTAAGGTCCCTTCCAACCTAAACCCTTCTATGATAAAAATGAAGATTTACACTACTTAAATTGTTGAAGTGCTAAGTAATATTATGATTTTTTTTGACTCCGTCCACCAGTCAGCATTGTAGAATGTTTGTTTAGTAGAGTATTAGCATCTTTCAATTGGTTTAACTCCCTTAATGGAATCTCCTACAACTTTTCTGATGCCAGGTTTTCTGATGCGTTTCTTCCCACTATCAAAGTTAATACCTTGGGAACTGCTTGACTTAGCTAAAGAAATTGCTAGTGACTATGGTACTTTCATATTTGTAGATTTATGTCGCTCCTGAGCCTGTAACTCTAGGTTTTTTTTTAAATTTAAGGAGGGTGCAGAACATAAGCAAGTGTGATACTTAATCCTGTCTATTAAACATCACCATGGAGTCATCAGAGTACAGGCATTGCCTCTCCCTTGTGCTTTTCTCAGTGTAACTTATTGCTTTGTTTGGGGGAAAAAAAAAAAAAAAAAAAATCAGGGCACTTACAAATCTTCTGTAAAACTAGACATTTCAACTGAGATCAACATTTTGTTGTTCAAAACAGGATAACAGCTGTGACTTTGTAAGCTACTGTTAGTGGTTTTTAGAAGCTAATTTGTCAGCTAGCTGGCACGCTGAGCTCATTTGCCGAAAGAAGTTGATGTCATCTCCCATATCGTTCTTTGTCAAAGCTCAGCGTCTCTTTCTTTAACCAGTGATTCTCAAATAGAACGTTACAGAACGGGGCTGTTTTCCAGTGGCATTAGTTTTCTGTTTATGTAACTTCAATTTAGATCATTCGTGGCTTAACACAAAATTCAGTCGTCATGTGAGAGCTGATTACCCTTTTTTGTATCCTGTATTCATGATATGTGTCTCCGTTTTGTGTGCTTTGAATAAAAAAATGTGAAGAGCAGAAGCGTTTATTATTTTCACGTATTGCTACTTAATTGATTCAAACAGTATTCAGTGTAGTTTATTATTGCTTGTTCCTCATAGAGCACAAAATAAGGATTTATTTAATGACTATAGCTATTGATTAAAAATAAGATTTGTTGGCAGAATGAATGAATGTCTCAAATCAGTGATTATCAATTAAATGTCAATACTGCATGTTGTTTTGACACAAAATTATTTATAATTTCTGCTGAACATCTTGTCTAAAAAGGAGCTGCAAAACTGCATGTTCTCAAGTTCTGTCTTACTGCTAAGAAGTAAGTAATGGCAACATTGGCATAGAATTTGGTGGAACCCAGTAGTTTTAATCTTTTAAGTAAATTGTTTACTGGCTTTTTGGCAGCTTCAGTGTCCCAGTAGCTTTACAAAATGCTGTGATATATAAAGAAGAGATCCTTTTACAAGATACCAGCTAAAATAAAAGCTGAGAAATTAAAGGTAGGAATAGTTTATTTTCACACTAGACCAAAGTTACCTGTGAGCTCTACCAAGGATCTTGGACAAGTGCGAAAGCTTGAGGAAAGTTATTTAGAGTACTGAAATTAAGTGCTGATTGTGTGGAGCTACCCAAGGAGTTCACAGAATTGAGTGGGTGATAAAATAGGTGAGATCCATTGCTGATAAGCTTGAAGTCACGTGCATGAACTCTGTGCTGTTTATTTTCACAGGAAACGAGATCCGAGATTCACAGTGGGTAGCTCTCAAAGCTTAGTAGTTGTCAAAAAGTGATTAGATTTTAAAGGAATTGAGAGTGTACAAGGAAAACGGTGTTGCTAGTAGTTCTGCTGTTGTGCTTACCCTATTGTAAAAACAATATTCTGGAATTAGAAAAGAATTGAATGCATTCTGTACAAGGAGAAACTAAATTGGCAAGGTGCTGAAGCCTGGAAAGAGACAACTGGGAGGGGCATGTGATAGAAATCTAGAATTATGAGCAATGTGGAGAAAGTGAATGGGAACAATTATTTCCCTTTTTCATAACAAAAACTGGGGGTACCTAATTAAATTATCAGATGGCAGGCTTAAAATGAACACAAGGAGGTAGGTTTTTAATGGTGTGTAATTAAATTACTGAATTCATAAACTCATTGCCACAAGGTACTGTAGAAGCCAAAAATTATAGTAGCTTAAAAAGGAATAAAAGATGATCGTTGGAGGTGAGGTTTATCTATAGCTATAAAACACAGTTGCCTAGTCCTAAACTCAGGCTAAACTTCAGGTCTGTTGGATAGAAAACCAAGTAGGGGCTTTCCCTAAGAATTCAGTACTGGCCTTTGTAGAGAGTACCTGATCCCTGTACAGATCCCTGTTCTAAGGTTTCGTGTATAAAATCATAGAATCACCTAGGTTGGAAGAGACCTTTAAGATCAAGTCCAATTGTAAACCTAACACTGCCAAAACCACCATTAAACCATGTCCCTCAGCACCACGTGTACCGATACATCGATAACGGTATCTAGATTATAGTGCTACGTACTGTGTAGCAGTGTGTTACGGTAGGGGGAAAAAGTCACCAAATCTTCAAAGATTTGATGTTAGTGTTTAAATGAATAACTGGTGTAAAATCAGGATGAAGAAATATAGGAACTTCAGTTGCTTCTGCTTATAAAGGTAAGTAGGCTGTGCTTCTGTAGAAGTATTTTCAAAAGCATATCACCTCAGTAGTATTAATTTGGTTTGTAATTTATTGGTCATCCAAACATTAATATTTCGCTGTGAGTTTTTAAAACAATAAGGTATTTTCCAGGTTTGTTTTATCAGGGTAGTCAGTCTAAGGTTTTAAAGATTTTTGTTGTTGTTGTGGTTTGTTTTCCCTATTTAAATCTTGTCTTTATTTTGTTGACACTTTTAAGCCTGGTCCTTTGAATGCTGATGTTTTGTGCTCCAGTTGTTGATCATCTTCGTGATTTTGCTGGGTCTTTCTGGAAGAATGGGCCAATTGAAAGCTACACGACCACTCTCAGTAGTTGTATGTATTGTAAGAGTGAGGCTTTGAATGGGAAGGGGATTATCACTTAAAAATGTCTGGAAAATGCTGGTTTTAGTAATCTGCACCTTAATCTTGTATTTCTTTTCTGAATGAGGTAGCCCCATTGAAAGCTATGTGAATACCCATAGTATTAAGGCTACTAAAATTCTATTCATTTATCTAAAATGACTGACTTTTGGGAGAGATTCGCTTGTGTATTTACTATTATCCGACTTATTTCCTAAAAGTATGCTTTGATTTATGCCTTTGGGCATAAATTTTGTTCCATTTCATCCTTAGGTACAAACAAATTTGAGCCTTAAGGTGTGCTTAATAATAAAAAAGCTCAAGTAAAGTTTCAAAATATAACATTGTAGATGCTAATTTATAATAAATCTTAATGTGATAGACGGGCAAAATATACTGAAACCATAATATGTGAATCTGTTATTAAACACTTATTTGAGTTGTTTTTTTAATTTCAGTTTTGAATCCAGCACTTACCTTAGATTTCAACTGTGCTTTTATATATGCCGGAGGGTGAACTTTATACATCTTTTTATATATTAGAAACACAAAATGTTATCACATTGCCATCTGGACTGACTTATCCTTATATCGTCACAGATTTATGATGATTATATTCAAACACTTAATGTTTTCTTTTGCAAACATTTCAACACCGTAGACTAGTAAATCAAAACTTCCTTTTGAAAGATTGATTGGCGCAAATGTATCTAATCACATCCGAAGTATGTTCAGAACTCTATTCAAAAGTGTCAATACCGTGTTTTTGGATTACAGAAGGACCACACATACTGTATGTGGTTCTTTAATGGTTGCATAAAACTCAGTCCTGTGTTCCCTGAATCCTGATTATTTCCAGAGGTAGTAGGTAAAAATTTCTAACTTCCCCTTCCTCTTTCTCATCCATTAAAGAGTTTTGTGAGGTAGCAGTTTTGTGGCCTGACTGTTGATTTCTGCATTGCCATGTGATTATTTAAAAGCCTACGCCTTTATCTGTGTGATAACAAGGTAATTGAGCTGCTTTTCCTATCTATATTTCTTAGATTTATTACGGAGTATCTGTTGTCAGGCATGCTTTACCGTAGACTTTTCTCCCCCTCCTGCCTGCGAACCCCCCCATCCCCCAAAAAACTTTTTAAGGTGATCCGTTGACTTTTTTTTTTTCCCCTAAGCGACACTGAAAATTCAGATCAGCAATTGTCAAATGCATTTTTGTATTTTGAGAAATTACTTTACAGGGCTGGATGGCAGGATGACATTTCTGTTGTATGACGACCTTTTGGGGGATAGCCTACGCAGTGTACGTGCATGCTTATCTGTACATTCGGCGAAAGTGGACTGGAGGCACAATATGGCCGAGGAGGACAGTTGAGGTGAAATTGTTATCTTTTTCTTGTGTAAAAGGAAAATTTAGTTTGATGTGTAGACTTTATGGACCTTTTTAAGTGTCTGATGTTACTGTAATAGTATAAGACTAGTTAAAAAAACAAACAACCCTAAACACAACCCTCTCAAGTAGCAAATTAATTTTGATTTTACCAAAATGCTGTTACTTTTTTTTTAATCTGTCACCAGATGTGCATGGTAATCTCTGGAAAAGCCTGGAATGTGAGTTGGGCAAGACAAGTAGCATAATATGGAGATAAGCGTGGCATCATTAGTAGTTTCAACTAAATATTATGCAAATATAAATACTTTTTTTTTTTTCCAGAAGTAGCGAGAAGATAGCTTTTTAAAAATGTACAAAGTAATCAGGAGGAATTTATGGCTTGTTGTAACAAACCAATATTGAGTCTGTTGTTCAAGTATTTCAGTATTTTGTCTATAACGGCAGGCAGAATTGGTTACTTAAGAAAAAAGTATAAGAATTGTGAAAGAGGACAGCTGTGCAATAGCCTGCTGGTATGGGGGGGAAAAACCACCCGACCATCAGTTAGTGATTTAAGTTTCTGAAATACAAGCATATTTCATAAGTTATATATAAAAGGAATTTAGGAATTTTTAAACTCAACTTTAACTTGAGGTATTGTGTTGTATTATGGCCATCGGCACATGTTTTAGAGAAACATGAAAGAAACTTTGCAGTAGATATATGGGATAATCAGCTTTCTAAGAAGGTCTCATTGTAATCCTTAATACTGAGATAAAATTTTAAACCTCACATCATGAGGTTTGTATTTCCTTCAAAACATATTTGAATACTAGCTCTCAAGGATCCAAGACATGTTTGAGTACTAACAGATAATTGTTGTCCATGTAAGCATTCAGTTATAAAACCATTGAACAAATTATTCCATGCACTTATTTTTCTTGGTATTTGAGTTCTACTTTTCTTTTGTCCAGAAGCTCCAGCTCTAGTCTTTACTGCTTTGATTTGGCAAGGGAGCTGGATCACAGCTGGTTTAAGGCTCTTTTCTTTACACAACAGTTTGTTTTTACAAAACTTCTGCATCACTATTACCCCTTTGCTCACTGGCCCATTTCAGCAACATTTGACAAAATTAAGAGGGGTGGACGTAATAGATGCCTGGTCAGTGCAATTGCATAAGCCTTGTTTCTTAACACGACAAGCAGTGCTGGAGAGGGATGCTCAGAGTTTATCTTGCCATTTTAAATAGCAACTGTACTTAATGTTGGTGGATATGGCACTTGTAGGGCAGGTTAGTGGAAATTTTAGTCTCCCATTTAGTTTTTTCTAAAGCTGCCCTTTGCTTATCTTTGTCCTGCTAACTTGTCCTCAACATCAGCAACTACAAATGAGTTATACAATATAAGTGTATTCTGTGGGAAGATTATTTCTTTCAATGAGTGGATAATCTGAGAGTTGGGCTACAGTCTAGGAGCATTTCTGTTCTGTGGAACTCAACTTTGAGAGAGTGAAGAGGCTCCATCAAGTCTTTCTGCTTTCCATCAGGTCCATGACATACAGGTGATGCATGACGATATGGCGTCTCATGGTTTTGATGATATCATCAAGGGATTCTGCACTGACAGAGGAAATAGTTCTGTAATTCTTTTCCTCTTGACTTATGACACTTAAGTCTCCTGTTGATTGAATGATTCGGTATTTTACCCACCACGCAGGTAAATGACCTAAGTTGTTTCAGATTGATATTGATGAGAGATTTACTCGAAAAGCCTATGCTGTTTTCAGTAATAAAAATATCCACAGGTCAATAGATTTGGTTGTGAATTCCAACAGAAACGTCTTCTGTGTAAGTGCAGAACTGAGCTCAGTCCCTCCATTGGATAAAGAGAAAGGTTTAGTGTGTTTCTGCTCTGAATCCTTCTGTTACTCAGAATATTTTAACCCTCTAGAGTTGGATAAGAGTTTTAAAAATACTGGGGCAGTTCTGGTTCCTAGACCAGAACTAGGGTCTATTGATGAAGACTGCTTTCACTGCCATCAAGTTTCAGGAAAGTGTACATCTGAACCTTTCTAGTTCTCATTACAGCATCCCCTGGATAAAGGATGGGTCTTGTTGAAGTGCATGTTCCTCCTTGGTGGGAAACCTCTCATTGATGGCAGAAACTTATGTTGTAACTCTAAGTAGATATTGTTTTCATTTCCGGTGTTACCTAGACATGAATGTTATCTTCCTGTTCATTTGTGGTTAAATAGTTATTGCAAGAGGGATTCGTTTCATTAACTTCACATATCTGCATTGTCAGTGTATGCACCTGAGAGAGTAAGCATAACCTCTCTTTCTATAGCCAGCAGAGAGAAATAAGCAATTTTCGTTAGTGATTCACTTGAAAATAAGTGTCTAAAATCAACCAGACGAATTGTAACACATCTCTTCACTGCCTTTGATAGAAGTGTAGGCTGACTCACTTAGAGGTAGGTATTTGGTCCACTCAGAAACATCCTGCTTCACCCATAGTGTAAGTATTTCACGCTCAAATGGATGGAGAACAGGGCCACGAAGTGCGCTCTGTTACTCTGATGTTATTGTCGGAATCTTTGCCATAAATGTGTGCTGCTGTACTTGTTGCACAGTGTATGTCACTGGGGCAGGTCTTTAAAGTACTTTATACATTGTTTAGTGTGAATGATGTAAAATAGTGTTGTTATTGACATCAAAGCTTCTCTTCTAGACTGAGGAGCTGGACTTAAATCTCAGATATGTTTTTTTTCTTATTTTTAAACTTTCTGACTTAATTGTTTTTTCTTAGAGTACAACCACTTTATTATATTTTAGTTAAAATTGACTGTATACTTCTGTTACATTTCTGTATAATGTTTCTATCATTAAAGTGTCTCAAGTATAGCTAAGAATTTTTAATTTTGTTAGGGCCAAGCTTTGTCATCTTTCTTTTCCTTCAGGAATTAAAAAACTCAAAGAAACAGGAAAAAATCCATCAGTCAATCTTGAGGTCTTGTGTGACATTCATCACATTTTATCTTTGAAACAGTTCCTGCATTCACTTTTGTAAATCAGCGTCTTTGCTTGTGGAAACAATTCAGCGAGGCTTGGCTGGGGTAGGATAATCTCCTGTAGGTGCTACCTTTGGAAGAGCAGCCCTTTAAAGAGACTCTCACCCCAACAGAGAAACCGTACCTGGCTTCCAGTGCTTTAAACTGGTTAATTGGAACTTCTGATTTCAGGATCAGACCCTAGATTCTTCGAAATCTTGGGAGAATCTAATATTGGTGACAATATTAGTGACCGCAGCTGCGGTTTAACTTCGTCTCTGAACTAAAGGAAATAGCTTACCTTTCCTCTTAAACCTGTCCTCTCTTTTTGTCTGTGGATGGTGTTTTCCCAGTTTCCCAAGCTTGTGATTTAGATGTCATCTTCAGTTTCTCTAAGATTTACCTCAGAGCAATTATGGCATATCTTGCTGTTAAACAATTTGCAAGATAACAGTATTTTTTTCAAACTTTTAAGTCAAAATTTAATGCTATGTGATTTATTTTGATTAACTCTGAAAGTAGTAGATTTTTTTTTTCCTTTGGCATGTGAACTCCTTTGGAAATGTGTCTGCACGGTTTCTTTATACTCTGTGATTGGGGCATGAAAATAATCTGTGATAATAGAGCTTAAAGGCCATTCAAATAGGAATAAGAATAGTATGTAAAATAAAATGCATAATCTAAATTCATTTTTTGTGATGGATAATAGTTAAAATGAGAAATTCTTTTAGCGCAGGTATCTTTTTTTTCTGACTTACTATTTCAAGTTGACTTGCATTTGCCCTGAGTAACATATATAGTCATCTCAGTAGCAATTGCAGTGCTGAGTATCTTCTCACCACTCGTATTTATGTTGTTTTTAGAAAGTTTATTTGTTTTGGAAAAAAGAAAATACTTGATATTAAATACTTTGTCATTTCAGGTTGAACTGAAATAATAATATGAGCAAATCTTAGCGCTAAGCTTTGAAGACTGTTGTTGAAAAGCAGGAAATTCATATTGAGACAACTTATAATAAACTTAATCAGCAGAGTTGCATTCTGTTTAATGGAAAGGCTCTGGCGAGTCACTCTCAGCCAAAGCCGAGAGCAATCACTAGGGTCTGTGCTGCTTAAAAGGACGGATTTTTTTTTTTCCTTTTTTTTTTTTTTTTTTTTGAAGAAGAGGTTCATGTGGACTGAATTCCCTTTTACAAAATGGGCATGTTTCCCAGGGAAAACATGATACTACTTCACTAATCAGGATGGAGCCTTATCCTGCAATGGGACCTACATTTTGGTCTTTTCGCCACATCATTGCTGTTTTCTACATGGACAAAAATAGATATAGAGTAAACCAACCCAAAAAGTCAATTATAGGGTTTTATAGTGATGTACTGTGAAAAATTTGGTCATGTTTTTCATTATACAGAATGTTCTTTCCGAAGACATAAACAGAAAAAAGCACATATGTTTGATTTTAAAAATAACTTTGCTTAGCTGTTTAAAAATGCTGGAGACATTTTGGATAGTTCTAAATGATCAGCATCATAATTATATGATAAAACTTCTGTGTAAAGACCTATCTGGTTTTATAATTATTTAGCTGTTGGGATTTTGGGGTTCAAGAGGTATACTTTGAGAAATTTCTCATATGTATCTGAAAAGTCTGAGTTATTCATCTTCCTCTCCTCTCTAATCAGGAAGTAACTGTTAAATCTGTGATGTCAGTTTAGGGGGAATGATTTAATTTAAAAAGTATTAACATGTGAAAGAAATATCAGAATGAATGAAAACAGTTTGGTCCACTGACATTTAAACCAGTGATTATCCTTGGATAGTGTAGTGTAGGAGAGATGCTGAAGTAATAACTACAATTACAGTATCAAAGCAATAAAAATTAATATGTAATAATAGAATTATAAACAAAAGCCACATTTTTCAGTTGCGGGTGCATGAAGCTCAATAGATAGATCCATATTGGACATCTACAGAAATGCGGTAAGACTTCCGTAGGTGTGGAGCTCTGGCACTTCACGTTGTTTTCGTGGCAAATTGCAAATGCTCAGCACTTTCACAAATGAGTCCAGATCCATTTCGGTTTCTAAATCTAGACACTAATATTTGAAAAATGAGAAAGATTTAAAGATGCGAAGAGTTATACAGATGAGCGTAACTACTTTTTGAAGAATAAACGCTGGTGGGTTTTTTAGATAGTTTAGTTTAATTTGTCAGATTTAATTCTTGCTAGATTTAGTTTGGGCCTGATCCAGTTCTTAAAGAATTTAGTAGGAAATTTTGAAACTTCTGTTTATATGTTCATTGCTAACATGTTTTCTGACTAAATTTGCTTGTTGTTTTGCTTGACACTTTAAGTAAATAATTGCCTACTTAGATTTATATGGAAACACCCTTTAATCCTAATCTTTAAAGACAAAATAATTAATGAAAATTGCTATTCCTTGACATTATTACATACACCAAGATTATCAAATCCGTAAGGTAATGAGATATTGCTAAGTTGGTTACTAATTTTTTATTATTTCTAAGCAGTCTTTTTCCAGTTTGCAAATACTTCATGTTTCCAGTACAGTGACCGCAGTCAGAGTACCTTTATGCGTCAGTGGTTCATGTCGCTTGTGTAGTGTCCTCCTACTTCTCTCCGTTGTCAGTCTGCATCATCTTTTTTATTTCTCTGCAGAAAGCAGACCTTACCGCCACCTTTTCATTTAGTTGCCATATTTACGAGGTGCTTCCTTTGCATGTTCTGGGTAACCCAATATATATTTCTTCCTACTATTTCCTCTGTATAACTTGATTTCCCCCAAGCGATACCGTATTTCACTTCCTTGAACTTCAGTATTGCATTCATTCTGAATGTCTTCTAATTAATCCATGGATCTCTTAGGCTTCATTATGCTCTAACTCAGCTATTGGACATGCCTTCAGTTTATGCATTTAAGGGCCAAAAGGGTATTTTAGCTTTTCTGTCCTAAGCTATTATATCAGCTGTCCCTGTTAAAAAATACTTCCACCAAAAATGTTAGTGAATATTTGACTAAAACTTTTTTTTCCAAAATGTAATCCAGATTGGATTTAAAACATGACAAAATAATGAATTTACCATGTCTCTTGACATTCTGTTTAATTAATCAATCAATCAATCACTTAAGAAGTAGCTGTATTAAATCAAATTTGAGTGTGTCTGGTGTTGATTTCCAGTCAGTTTGGCTGTCTCCACTCTTTCGTGCATCTTCCTTCAGGAAATATACTTTCATTAGGATATTGAGTCACCTCTTGATGTCTTTTTGTGCTAAGTGAGACAGGTTGGATTCTCTCTGTCTCTTGTTGGCACACACACAAACTACGACAGTTTTCTAGTCAATAACTTATTTCTCCTATCTTTTACAACTGGATCCCGAGACTGGGCACACAATTTTAATATCTGTATCACAAATGAGGCATAGAGAGGTGAAATAACTTTGCACTCTTACATCTGGTGATATCATTAAACATCCATAGTGGGGACTCCTGTTAAATTGAATATCTGCTCTAAATCTTAACTTCTTTTCAGTGTTGTGTTCTAGAGTGTTGCCCATTTTGCAGTTACGGTGTGTATTTTTCTCTAAAATACGTAACTTAGAGATATTTAGCAAATTGTGTTTTGTTTGAATGGACTCCTGTTTGTTAGGTAATCCACATCACGTTAAATGACTTTACTTCTTGTACTGGAAGGTGCTGGGATGGCGTCCCATTGTGGGGCCAGCAGGGACTGGGGGGAGATGAGGGAGTGAACAGGTATGTGGGTGCTTAGCTGTTGGCTGGGGTCAACCCACCACATCATCTTCAGATTTTCCAATCTCCCAGCTTATAACCCTTGGCAGAGGTTGAAACAGGTGCATAGACTTGTGTAGATGAAGCAAGGTGAGAGAGAGGATATAGAACAGGAGAAGTTGATGGAAGAATTGAAGAATGCAAAGGAAGACGGGATGGCAGGGAAGAGAGGTGAATAAAATGAGAAGGGAAAAGCAGAAGGTAAAAAAGGAGAGGTGGAGAAGGGAGCTCTAAAAACAGCCAAAGTTGCCTTATTCCTTAGCCAAAAAAAAAAAAAAGACCAGAATGCAATAAGGAGGTTTTGTTTGCAGCCTTCCTCCAAACTCTAATGTGAAATTTGATTTTTTTTTTCTTTTCTTTTTTTTTTTTTTTTTTTTAACTAGGTTTAAGTTGTCTCAGAAGTAGAATTGCATGAGAGGTCCTTAGGGTCAAGGTGGTGCAGGAATTCCAAAGGCAAAATAAATTATTCTGATGTATGCCCATATATATCGCTTCTGGGCTTAATGGAATCAAATTATGGTTACAATAAAGGGAACCTTGTTTACATTCTTTGGATCCATTTTTTGTAGTTAAACCTAAGTAATGTTTCTTTTATAGGGATCATCACATACTTTAAACCAGGGCCCAGCGATGGAATGCAACAAAAAAGAGAGTATGACTAAAGCATCTATGAAATTCAGTGTTAAGTCTGTAGTCAACTTTTCTAAATTGCTGTAGAACTTAGTTTTGATCACAGCTGCACTCGTTAATGCTATAAATTAGTTTGGACACCTGCCAGGGAAAGAAGACATTTTCAGATTGCTGGAGAAGGTCAACAAATCCTTGTTTTTTTGTTCATGTGAATAAATGCATTTCTTTGTGACTAGAAAGTAGGCTTCAGATAGTGTATGGCATAGAGTTAATTTAAATTATGCCATTTGTATTTTGTACAAGGGAGAGGATGCGTTTGGATGCTGCATTTGAACTGGATGAGACATTATAAATCGTCTAGAGGTGATTAACTTTGCTTCTAGCTCTTTGAAATATTTTCTTGTGAACACAATGAGAGGTTGTGTCCCTCTGTAGAAATTGTGTTAGTGTGGAAATGACTTTTAGAATGACACATCCAGTTACATGTGCTCACATTTTTGTGTCAGGGCATGTAATGACTGTAACATTAATGGAATGTCAGAACAAAAACAAGGTGTAAACCGAGATTTTAGAGAAGACCTTTTGAGATGGCCTCTTGCTGTAAGAAAGTGTTGTAGAGAAAAAACACTTGAAGGGTAAAATAGGACTCTCTAAGCATGGCTTTCTTCTCTCTGCTATTGGAAAGTATGCTCTTTTCTGATGCTTCCTGAGCAACACAATCTTCAGGCATCATCTCCTCCAATATTTTCTGAGCACCAGCTTTTTTTTTCCTTATTTTGAAATTCCTCTGTAATGCCACAAATAAATCATTCTCGGTCATTTGTTTTCTAGTTTGGATAATTCTTGGCTTTATGAGTAGATGCTGTGTGTTAGCACCATTGACCTTGTTTTACTCTAGCACCTTGGATTTGTGTTTATGGACCAGAACACAGTTATTTAGATCTGTGAAGAACAAAACTGCATCCTGGTACTGTCTAAAAGTAAGATGAGGTAAAAGAGGTGGATCTAGATAAGCGAACTCAGGTACAGTCCATACCTCTGCATTTTGCTCTCTGATCTCTGACAGAGAGGAGGAACCCTCTACTAGATCATTCATATGGCCTATCTTAGGATAAAATTAATCTCTTGAGTTGCTTATTTTTTTCTGCTGGGAGTGTAGGACAATTAATGCTAATGTAAATACTGATGCCTAACATTTATCTACCAAAGTTTGGGCAAGTGAACCAAAACATTTAAATAAATGAATAAAGAGTAATGCCTGCCCCTCCCTTAGCATTGGGAGTTCTGTTATTGGATCTCTCTTCTCTGTTTAGCTGCTGATTTTTTTTTTTTTTTTGGTTTAACCTAAACTATAGAAGACTTAATTTTATTTGGGTCTTTTATCGCTTTAATAAGATGTGAATGAGCTTGTGGTTCGCAAGTCATTAAGGAGGGGCTGGCATATAGACCATATGATAATATAAACATGTTTATCGTCTGTTTTCATAGAAAACTAGGCTGAAGATGTAAAAGGTGTAGGTCAATGCTAATCATGAGTCTGAACGTAGACCAATCTGGAGAGTGCTAAAGTTTTTGGAAACAACAGTGAAATAGGTAGTCAGAAATTCTCAGAAGAGTCTGGGGAAGGAGATAGAGAATCAACTTCATCTGATCCAGGGATCAGCAGCATGATCCCTGAAACGTACACCTTTCTGTGGATAGCTGCATTGGTTAAGTACCATCAAGCTGTAAACAGAACTGTTTGTTTGTGAAGTGGAATCAATTCGGAGTAGCCCTTGGGTTACAACTTAATTTTTCACTGATGACAAACTCTAAAAATTTGTTGAGATCAATTTTGCCATGAAGTTGATGTTCACCTCCTTTAAGAACAGTGTGGGTAACTAATGCTAGCAGAATGCAATTTCATCCACAGACACTGCACTGAGAATACAGTCCTTCAATTAATCTTATATGAGTTCTTCTCTTCATTTGAGTTTTTGTTCTGAGATGCTGCTTGGTGCATCCCATTGCCTATTAACTTACATGACCTACCTTGCAGATTTTGGCTGCTTGTTACTGTTACAGCATTCTGAAGTTCAGCAGACACCAGGACCATTTTATGGTAGAGACTCTTTGCTGCTGTAGTGATCTTTCAGTACGTAAAAACTAATTATGAAGGGATTGGAAAAGAATTAAATAGTGTATGGATAGAAATTTACTATTTTTTTAATGGTTTAAAGTTTCAGGGTTGCCCATCGGTCCCTTAGTCTGTCTGCCAGTGAATGACCTTATGCTTGGTACGGAACTGACCCATAAATAGTACTAAGGAAACAATAGCGATGGAGTATTTTGGTAGTAACATCTAATACTCAAAATATCTGTTAGCACTTGATTTGAATAAAACTTGGATAACATTTCAGGTGAATAAATGGAATAACTTTTTGGATATTATAAGGAAATGATCTACTGAATGAGAGTTGCATGCAGGAATGGAAGAGAAGGAAAAAAGTGCTGCTAAGACTTTTCAGAATGAAGACCTGTGATATTTTAGAAGTACAAGACAGACCAAGAGAAAGTGATACTCATCCTTGTATTATTTCATAACACTTAGTACCATTTTTATCTCTTCTAGTTTCTACGGTTCCATACTTCTGTGTGCCTGATGAATGTATTCAGAAGTTCTTTCACTTAGGGAATGATCTGGTTCCCTTGAACGTGTATCTGGGTAACGGCTTTGACTCCATTATTTCCCAAGGACTAGCCAGTCTTTGTTTTCTGTGGAGGGCTGAAGCAAAGTCTCTACAGTCTTCTGTCTTTGAAAATAGAAGCTAGCTTGCTCGAGGTGTTCTTTTTTGGAATGTTTTTGCAGTTTTCCAATGATTCTGAGTCACTTAACTCTGAATGAAACAGTGAAAAGGGTATATGATTGTGTTTATACCCAATTTGCATTCTTTCTGCAATATTGTATGAAGAGCAGGTTAATTGAGACACAAGCCCTTAGATGTTAGTTGTTGACCACTAACTTTGTAACATACTGATTATGGAAAAATACATGCTTGAAGGAAGGAGGAAAACCTATAAAGAAGAAATTCTTAGGTCTCAACAGGATGAAGCAAAGAGCATCTAATTCCCTTTCCATCTTTAGCTTTCCTTCGTATATGTGTATTTTTTTTTTTTCATAAACCAAACAGTCACAGACACAAACTATTTCTTTACTGTTAGGATCTTTCTAAAATGTTAACTATACTAATTCCATAGTAAAAATGACCAAGTTGGTACACATGGTGTCTGTACCCTTGAACCAATAGCAACAGACAGATTAGTAATTTTAGAACAGGTACACCTATTGGCCCATGCAGTGGATTTTGAATGCAGAATTTGGCAAGAAAAAAGATCATCCTTTATGTAAAGAACAGTATAAACCACTGAGATTTATATTTGACAGTTATGTACATATCAAGAAACACTTCTTAACCTTCTTTGTTTTAAGACCGCCAGGCTAAGAAGAAGGCGTAAGCTTTTCCCTTTAAAGCAAGTGTATCTTTGCATTTTGTCCCAATACGGTACTGCTAGTTAATGTTAATATTTTTCCTTTTGGTTTTGTGAATTCATAGGTGAAACTTCTTGGATTAACTGTTGCCCTAAGAGTTTCAGAAAGTTTATGGTGGTAGTCCCTGCTAATTCAAAGAAGGCAGTATTAAATATTTATATTTATCCTGAAGAGCTTTTGATCATAGCTCCATCCCACTCCATCTCAGAAGCCAGCATTTTTCTCCCGTCTGTATCAACAGTCCCAACTTCTTAGAAGTTGGAGATCATAAATAAGCATTTAAAGATATCTTAAATCTATTTAGTTCCACAGATTCCTCTCTATTACCCTCCTACATGCCACACACATGCATGGAAAGGCAGAGCTTGGTGGCCCCATAAAAACTCAATATTGACCCTAAGGCCCTCTGAAAATCCGCTTTGAAATCTTGGTTTTATTTTCTTCAAGTTTTTAATGGTTATAGTTCATATTCACAAGTATTTAAAAGGTGTAGATCAGCACCTTATTTGCAGTGTTATTTAAAGTCCTTGGTGTTCTCAAATCTGCTCTAAGGTTGTTCTTGGTTGTTTTTTTTTTTTTTTCCTATTGGGTTAATTATAGTGGGATTATTTTTTTTTTTTAAATCGAAAAGTATTTCTTTGTCTTTATGGCTAAATCTTGAAAATTCCCAGGAGAGAAATTTTCACATTCTGGAGTTTAGGACAGAGTTCTGCAAGACGCCTACTGTGTTTGGCTATTTCCATCTTAATAAGAAGGGCTTTATGTCTACTAAACCACTATTTCTGCGTTTTTATGGAATTGGGCAGTGCCCAGTTCCATAAAAAGCCATTGTACCATAGCTGTAGCAGCAGCATTTCTGCAGACCAGCTACGTGAAGCAGTCTGTAGTCATTTGTAAAAGCAGTTAAAAATTGAACATAGAAACTTCAGGAAAAATAGCTTTTCTTAGAAGTGAAGAAAAAGTGCAATTGGTTAGGTTTGTTTATGTGATTTACCTGGAGCATTTTTTGTGTTCACAGTCACTCAGGCATCTCACAGAATGAGGAGATAAGGAAAAAATCACCTACCTGGAACTGTGAATTACTTTAATAGTTTCTGAATCACTACTGAGGTGCTTTGAAATGTATTTGTATTTAGTGTAAGTTGTTGCTCTATGTTCAGCATAGCATCTTGAAGCTTATATTTGTAGGCTTAAACTTGTTTTAGTTTTTTGTTGTTTTTTTTTTTTCCCCTGTAGGTTGTGATTCTCATTTAATAGTTTCTTGTCTTTATAATCTTTTTATCCTCAGTATTTCCATATTAAGTGATAATAAAGGAAGGTTTTTGTGATGCTGTTTCAATACTGGGAAGTTGTAGTCAGGTAGAACCTGGTAGCTTAGTAGTCCCACTGGCACCTGTACTTCTCAAAACTCTTCAGTGCTTTAAAAAATTAAACTCAGTAACATAGTTACCTACCAATATTATAAGGACTGCTGCGTGCTTAACTTCCAGCAATACTGAAGATATTTTAAACTCTTGTAATTAAATAGTAATTTCTCTCAATACTCTCTAAAGATTTCTGAAGCAGCTAGGACTTACCGATAGAAAATGATCTTAACACAGGAGATGCTTCTTCTTTAGTAGTTTCGTGTTCACTTTATAGCGTGTAGAAGAACATCAGGCTGTGGACGGAAACTACTCATGTATCAATATATTGGTTTTAAAAATATAACAATAATGAGTCTGTTAAGACCAATTAGTTCTTTTGCAGGATCTTTGTACATTACAAGTGTAATTTTGCAAGAATGAAATTCTTGTAAAATCCGTTTTATAGTAGTTGGTTTCCTTGAGAAATGTTTTTGATCTGGTTTTATAAATGGTGTTAAGTATAAATGCAACATGTGTGGTACTGAAACACTCATGAAAGTTCAGACAGATTTTGGTTTTGAAGCACTATTTGAATACTGTTCCAAATCCTCCGTGTGAATTTATCTGCAAATCTGTAGTAAAGTACGGCATCATATCTTCTTGTAAGTTCAGAGTGGCTGTATGTAGGATTTGTCGATGTTTCGTTTGTATCCTTGTGTTAGAAGTTAATGGATCTTGGTCCTGTTACACTGCTAATCAAACCGTGTATCTTGTGGTAAGACTTGAGCAGGAGCTGTGCTTTAAAGGAGCTGTGAACTGGGGTCTAAGTCTCCCTATTGTCACGCACAGCTTAGACGCGTTCTGGTGTGTTGATTTAGTTGCCATCTGTTTTATAGTAAGCTAGATACCTGAGCTCTAAGCAGAAATTGCGAAATTGGGCGGTGCGTATGTATCAGGAACCAAATATATATTGTTAAAGATAGTTTACTTTCTTAACTTCATTACATTTCTTCACTGAATTCTATGAATTTTTATTTTTTTTAAGGGTCATAGTTTTAGGATCCTCTAAATGCTGTTTACTGGAAGAATTTTGATGAAATAACAGAAATGAACTCATTTTTCATCTCTTAACTTTCAGCATGGCCTTTTTTACTAAAAAAAAGGCTTATATCAAATACCAGTTTCTTGTTTTAAAAAAAAAGTTAATTCCAACTTGCAGTTGGTAAAGGACACATTATCACGCATAGGTGAATTTTCTCTTTCCACCTGTTGAAATGGTATCAGACATACTAGCTATAGCAGTTACCCCTGAGAAAGTTATGTGTTTTTACTGCAATATTCTGTAGGGTTGTGGGGTTTTTTTTGGTACACTCACAATCCTCTGATCATTGCTATTGTTTCAACTTAAATAAGATGGAATACATTTTTTTAATCGTGTCTTTTACTGAAATATGACAGTATTTTTCAGCATATAATGTAATGTAGCTATGCCAATGTTCTTAAAGGATCCTGCTGAACTTAGGGAATTGGAGGGCATGTAATAAACTCCAGTTGTTATGGTGAATTTACTGACTGTGTATATTTATCAATTTAAATATTACTTAATTATTGTAAATTTTGGAGGAGTATCCAATGAAGATAAAAGGACAGCTTTTATGTACCATCAGACAATACTAATGACAGAGTGGTAACAATACATTCCTACATTTTTACATTCATCTGTGCTTTGTGACTTCGGAGGATGCTGCTCTTTAAACAGAGAACTGCTATGTAAAGTTATTTTAGATTTCTGGTTCTAAGTGGAGCTAACACCAAATCTGCTGTATTTTTTTTTTCCCTCTCCTCTGTATGTCACAGGTAGTTGATTAATATCAGTACTAATTGATGAAATTGGAGCATTAGAAAAAAAATGGGAAAAATCAGAGCACCTTTTAAATACGTGAAAGGTATATTTCTTATTGCATAGCTTTTGCTGCAGTTATAAATAAGTACTTGGCTTAATAGGCCTCTCTTTGGTCCAACTGTGGTATTGCAAGTCTTGCTGATGAAGATAATGATTCTTTTTGAATCTTTGAATTGGCTAGGCGATTTTTCGCTGTCAACTGGTAATCTGTTTATCTCCATCTTTTTGAAACGGGCTGCTTGGATGCAGTTCTTATTCCACCACTGTGAACAAATGCTGTTTTGATGTTCATGTGCATCACAAATCCACCTGATTCAAGTACTCATGAAACACGTATTTTATCGTACTGCGTCAGAGCAATGGTCATTCACTGGTCAAGGACAAAAATGTGTTTGAGCTGAACAGAGCCAAACAAAAGGAAATTTACTGTCAGTCAAAGAATACTCAGTCATGAAATATGCTTTCAGACATAACTTCAAGTTTTATTTTCTCTTACTACCACCAGTTGATTGCCTAAGTGGAAGACAACTAGGGACTTGGCCACAGGCAACATGGTGCCTGACATCTGCCGTCTGTCCACTCAGAGGCTTCACTGTTGGGATAACCCAAGGGCCAGAGCAGCAAGAGCTCACCTGTATTGTCAGCCAGGTGGTCATTAAGGAAGATGTTGAGCAGTTGGACCCGCTATTGATCCCTGGGGTACTCTACTAGTTACTGGCCTCCAGCTAGACTTTGTTCTACTGATCACTGTGTTCTGGCCCAAACCATTCAGAAAATTTTCAACCCACCTCACTGCTCATCCAGCCCATACTTCATCTGCTTCATCTTCCCTCATACATGCAAAGATCAGAAATTTGTCTCCTTATTTGATCAGCTAGAGTTTGCGAGTGCTGCTGCCTCTGGCGTTGCCTGTCAGATCTGCTCTGTCTTCCCATGCTGCAGACTTCAGGATAATAATGTATTTAGCATTATTTCATAAATTATTAAGGAATCTAGAGAGTGCGCATCAATGTTCCTTAGCTCCTAATTGTTAGTCACCTCACCTGTCCCTCTTTTTTTATTTCTTACCTATTTTAGCCCTTTTCATTCCATTATTCCTTATTCTTGAACCTTCTTTCATTACTAGATGAATGAAGCCTTTCTTTCTCTTTTAAAAATATCCCTAAAGCAAAAATGGGGTTCCAGCAATGTGTGCATACACAAACACCCAGGTCTATTGGGGCAGGAATATTTTTTTTTTTTGTCTCATCTGCTTTCTTAAACTCTCTTAAATGTAACTTTCTATGCCTAGTAGGAGCCTGAATGGACTGTATTCTTCTGTAGTCATGTGTTTTCCTACAAAATTTCCATGCTTTAGAAGGCTTAGTAAGTAAAGGTATATTCCACTTTTGACCTTGGTACAAGTTGAGGTATTTAATCACCCTGACTACTACTTACTTAATTTGTGAGAACTTTGAAAAATGAATCATTATAGCCCAATATATAGGATATATACAGTGCAATGAATGATTATTTGGGGTGGGAAAACCCCACAATTTTTATAGCATGTCGAAGTGGGATCACAGAAAAGTTGAAGTTGGAAGGGCTCTCCAGTGGTCATCTAGCCCAACCAGCCTGTTCAAAGCAGGGTCAGCTAGAGCATGTTGCTCAGAACTGTGTCCAGTTGTGTTCTTTAATATCTCCGAGGATGGAGATGACATAAACATCTCTCAGCAACCTGTTCCAGTGGTTCCCCACCCCCGTAGTAAAAGGGTCTTCCCCCCCCCCCACCTTTACTTCTAAGTGAAATTTCCTGTATTTCAGTCCATGCCCATTGTGTCACCAGGTGTCTCCAGATGGGCTTTGGCTTTCCTAACCCCGTTGCTTGGACAATGTCTCTTTACTCCTGGGTCACCTGTCCCTGCTTCCACCTCTTCTATGCTTTCTTTTTATGTTTGAATTAAGTTAGGAGCTCCTTGCTCATCCAGACAGGTTTTCTGCCTCCTTTGCTTGATTTCCTCCTTCTCATCGTGATGGACCATTCTTGAGCTTGGAGGAGGTGATCTGTGAAAATCAGCCAGCCTTTCTGGATCCCTCTTCTCTCCATGTCTGTATCTCACTGGATGCCTCTGTAGCCTTGTGTCCTTGAAAAAAAGATTGTGCGCATTGTCCTCACATTCTGGTTTTTGTCCCCAATGTATTTTTACTTTTTCAGATATAATTGGCAAGGCTTAAGCTTTCCTTGAAATTTTTTTTCGATCACGGATAAGTTTCAGCTTGTTAAATTCATATTGTAAAACTAATGCTGTTTCCCAAGCCTTGGGGATATCCTGCCTGTGTAATTACAGGTTTATGCTGCAACTATGCAGACACAATTATTACCAATAGTATGAATAATTGCACCACTTGGCTGGTTTGTGGTCAGGCACTGTCTAGTACCTAGATGTGGAGCAGCTAAAATAAAAAATAAAACAGAAAATTGCCGAGATGCTTGTAAGTAATGCTTCTGAGTGGCAGTCTTGTTTTCTGTGGTTGTGCAGATATGATGAGATTTAATTGACAATCCCGCAAGGTGAAAACTCCTGGATTTTGTTGTAGTTACTGGAAAGAAGATAATGTGAAGGGAGCATTATACAATTTTATTGTTAATTTGGAAGCAGTCCTTTCCCACCCCTTCTAGAAATACTAATTCATATAAACAAAGTTAAATAGAGAGCAGTGCATATTACATTGGAAGTTAGTTCTGATTGAGAAACTACCCAGGAATACAATCAGTGATTATATGAACATTAACACTATTGCCTTGTATTGCCTAATACCTTTTCTTATGTTTAAGAAGTGACACAATTTTTTCACCCATCCCTCCAACAGAATTTGGCTTCAGGGGCATAAAACAGGATGTTGTTCCTGTTCCATGTTCCCCTCCTCTCCAGCTGTGACTCTGTGTAATGATCTATCATGAACACATGCCTGGAAAGCTTTAAATTTTGAGGTTTCCTTTGCGCTCAGAAACTTACAGAATGTAGGAAATTAACAGTAGCTGGAAGTAGGTTTAGTACTAGTTAGGAAAGCTGTTGACTGTTAGTATGTAATATATAATGTATCAGTTTTCATTGATCAATTTTTATTTTTATGTCCTTTAGTGATGCTTAAAACTAGGTGATTACTATGATGGGGTAAGTGGTCTTTTGGAAGACAATGATTATTTCCATATAAATCATACATTTAAATCACAGTTAGTGCTGTGCTTACTGGTGATAATCACGGCTGATTGGGGCCAAGAGAGAAATAGCATTCCCAGTGTGGGAGTGCTAGTGATAAAAGCAAGGTTAAAATACCTTTCTGATTGAAGTAAGGATTATTAAATATTTGGGTTAGAGAAGAAGAGGAGGTGTTCAGAGAGAGAAGGAAAAGAAATGAATCTGTGTAAATACAAGCCCAAAATCTTGAGATTCTGATAAACTGTCACTTGGACCACATAAATTGAGAGAAACCTTTGGAGCAAAACTAAGTAGCACTTATGCTTATCTTTCCTTCCATTTTGGTTCCCCTGTTTATTTAATTTTCAGCTTTCTTGCCTGTATTTCCTTTCTTCAGGATAAATGGCAAACACCGGTGGATCCTATTGCTGTAGGTACCTGGATTATGGTGATATCTATACTAGCGTACTTGAGCAGTGCCCAGAGTCTTGGTCATGTTGGTGTAAGATATTCAGAGGATACTGGGTGCTTTGCCACTTCGCTGCAGACTTTAGTGATGAAATTAGCAAAGCAGAAATATATGTGAGAAAAGTTTCTGATGGCTAGGATTATCCATGCAGGCTTCCTTAGAGATTCATGGTAGTGGGGTAGTATTGAAGCCAAAAGACCATCAGAAAATGTGGCACTAGGTGTAAAATCAGATCTGAAAATCAGTATATGATAACTTAAGGGTAAGAAAAGTGGTTAAGACTGTAAAGAGCACAGATAAGTTGGTGAAGGTACAGTTTCAATAATTTAGAGTCAGCTTAGTTCTGAAATAGTTCCAGACCCATGGAAAACAGTCCTTTATTCTTTTTCAAGCATTTGTTTTTTCTAAGGAATCCTGTAGCTGTAGTCCTACCAAGAGCAACACAAGGACCTTTATTTATGAATTCCTGTAAAGCATTTCATGTTTATTCCTCTCATTGTTACATAATTTTTCCTCAGTAAGGGAATTCCCTCTGTTTCTGAAGAGGATTTGAGGAGGGGAAACTGAGATGGAAAATAGTGATTTGCAGATAAGCAGGAAGACAGCAGCTGACAAACTGAAAGTGATGTTCTTGTGAAAATAAATGTAGTAACAAGTAATCAGCTTTTTAATCTTCATTTTTGTGGTGTTATACTATGCTGTGTTTTAAAAGTAATGTGAAAATCTCAGTTACACATGAATATTTAACTGATATGTGAGCTGTAAAGCTTTGGTTTGTGATTTGTCTCCAAAAACGGTACTTTGAAAGAAAGTATTCTAGAGTGGCAGATCACAAGTACGTGTTGAAGCTTAAAATGTTTTTCTTTGCCCTTAGTGGTGTTTTCTCATCAGCTTTATATATATCGTTAGTTATTTTTGCTAGGAGTTAATTCAATTTAACATTTGGAGAGAACAGTGCTCTCAGAAATAAGAGCCACTTTCTCATGGCTCATTTTATTTTTTCTTATTTTAAAAGTAATTTTAAGATTGTAGACATGTTGATGCCATGTGAGAGTAGAGACTGCTGTTTTGCAGGTTCATGTAAGCACAAGTGGAAGGCTAAACGAGGTCAATCCCATCGACTCAAGTTCCTGCTGTAGTTGGCATAACCCACTCTAAAAGTAAGAAGGAAAAAATTTAACATGGATTAAATGTAAATCGGGGTTTATTTTTCAATTTTTCACTTTTAAAACCCATATTGATACAACGGGGTACTAACCTATCCTTTATTAACAGGTTTTTTCTGATATCTGGAAGAATACTTGTATTTAATAAGTAATAGTCTGTTTAAAGCTCTTTTTTCCAAAACTAGACTGCAAATACTGTGAGCTGTTGGCATTGGAATTCATTCACTTTAATTCTGTAACAGTTTTCAGACCTGCAAAGTGTCGTGCTTCCAACGCGATGCTCGTTCAGCCTACCTTGAACTCTCTCATCCCTGCCAGGTTGGTATCAATATCTTGGGCGTTTGCTGTTGCTTCTTCCTTGCCCCCAGGCTGATGCGTAGGATCGTGTGCTGAAGGAAAGTCCTTTCCTGGTGGTCAGATATACGTGACTTCAGTGAGTGGGTGTCCTAACCCTAACTCTCTTGTGATGTGCTGACACATGTTTTACAGACTTCAAGAGGTATTTTTTTTTTTTTTTCACCCCATGTATATGGGAAAGAAGCTCATATCTGTAAGCATCCTCGATTTGGAATTTTGAGCTAGCAGATGCACCTGTAATCCTCAAAGGCCATTTTCTTACATCTACAGACTTTTAGGTTTTGCCACTACAACACACTTAAGACCTGACCAATTCCTTTGACTCAAATCCATATGATACTTATATCTCGCCTGAGTAATACTGCGTGTCCCAATAGCTGGGGTTGAAACAGGGCCGAATCTGGTGTTCTATCAAATTGATTTGGCAGATAAAGCTATAATATACTTTGATGTTGGTGTTTAGAGAACTTTGTATATTTAATAAATGGAAGAGTCTGTAGTGTATTGCAAATAGAGAGTTTGCAAATAGAGGAGCACCTCTGCTATGAGGACAGGCTGAGAGAGTTGTGGTTGTTCAGCCTGGAGAAGGAAGAGAAGGCTCCAGAGAGACCTTATAGACCCTTCCAGTACCTAAAGGGGGCCTACAGGAAAGCTGGGGAGGGACTCTTTATCAGGGACTACAGCGATAGGACAAGGGATAGTGGTTTTCAATTGAAAGAGGGGAGATTTAGATTAGATATTAGGAAGAAATTCTTTACCCTGAGGGTGATCAGACACTGGCACAGGTTGCCCAGAGAAGCTGTGGATGCCCCATCCCTGGAGGTGTTCAAGGCCAGGTTGGATGGGGCTTTGAGCAACCAGGTCTAGTGGGAGGTGTCCCTGCCCATGTCAGTGGGGTTGGAACTAGATGATCTTTAAGGTCCCTTCCAGCTCTAACCGTTCTATGATTCTATGAAAGCATTTTAACAAATAGGATTACAGTAAAAAAGGGGGTTTGATGCTGGTTTATGAGGTTTGGTTAGCCTTGTGTCTACTTCCAAAACACCTTTAAACAAATTTTCTTCTTCATTCAAATGCTCAGTAAAGCATTTAGCTGAAGTAATATAAAATGAAACTTTTGTTTGAGGAAGGGAAGGCTCTGTTTCTGTGCTCTGATTTAAATGCATTGTTTGGTTGTAATGTGTAATACAGTAATTCAAAACTTGCAACGTTTTAGGACATTTGGTAGGAGAACCTTAGCCAGTGTTGGAGCTTCCTTGCCTCAGTTTGTTTGGGTAGTGGACCAGTGTAAACTGGGAGACCCAAATATTTCTTGGAAGAAGGTGAAATCCAAATCTGAACTCCAAATTTTACCTGTATTAATGACAGTACATATTCCACAAACTTGGAAAATGTACATAACTCAGGTTTAAAACTTGGCTTCAGTTATTCCATCATTTGTTTAGAAAAAGTGATAAATACAAGGGAAATGCCAAATAAAAAGACAAAACATAAGGATACATGAGCTTAAGTACACTAACCTAAATAAACCACTGAATTAATCCTGTTTAGAAATACGACTAAATAGCATAAAACAGTAGTGGCCAATTACACGAGAATGGGATAGCCTGTTAACTAGCTTATATTAAGAATACCTTGTGAGAAAAATTATAACTTAATAATAAGTTTTAATCCTACCTGAAAAGGTAGGGTTAGACATCTAAAGCTTTATTCCCAAGACATCCAGACTAAGACTGTTAAACTTTGTCCTGGGGTCAGACCAAAGCTTCATTTAACCTGTTCTATTACCTGCAGTTCTGGCCAACAGTGGGTTTTAAGGAAGGAATATGGGAAGAGGGGAAACATATAGGGATACTTCCACAGGATGCTTTCCTAACCTCTAGCTATGTGTAGTTCAGACTTCCTGAGCTAGAGGTGTCGTTGTTTTTAGTAGCTCTCAACGAATGTTTTTTCCATGAGTTTATCCAGCTGCTGCTTGAACCTATCTAAACTTTTAGTAGTAGCTTGCAGCAAGTCCTTTACTTCTGTAAGTCTCCTCTTCCTGCTTATGCAGCATGACTTTTAATGGTTATAAAAATTCCTTGATCTTTGGGTAGGAGAAGTGATTGGAAAAGTTAATGCATTTTATCTGTTATTTCTGTAAGATAGTCTAGTAACAACAGTTAGTCTATTTAGTCTATGATAAATAAAGCAACTAGAACTACAGAGTGAGACCAAAACAATTGATTTTTTTTTTTTGGTGTCCTGTGTCAGTGGCTGATTAGCTGTACAATCCTGATCAAGTTATGTCACTTTTCTATGAGGTGTAACATCCTAGTACTGACTTATAGTGGTGTTAATGCAGGTGCATGTTTTCTGAAGCATAGAATGGTTTGAGTTGGAAGGGACCTTTAAAGATCATCTAGTCCAACCCCCCTGCCATGAGCAGGGACGTCTTCAACTAGATCAGGTTGCTCAGAGCCCCGTCCAACCTGGCCTTGAACATTTCCAGGGATTGGGCATCTACAGCTTCTCTGGGCAACCTGTGCCAGTGTTTCACCACCCTCATTGTAAAAAATGTCTTCCTTATATCTAGTCTAAATCTTCCCTCTTTTAGTTTAAAGCCATTACTCCGTGCCCTATTGCAACAGGCCCTGCTAAAAAGGTTCTGGCCTGAACCAGGACTGACTCATGGTCAGCTCTGACTTTGAGCAGAGGAAGTGCAAAACTTCCTACGCTTGTTAATGTAGACATGTAGACGTGTCTAATGTAGACATTTCTCCTTTTATAAAATGAAATAGTCATAAACCTCACATTTAGTATGCTAAATCTATGGTCATATACTCTGACAACTACGGATGAAAGTGCTCTGAGAGCTACTTAGTCTTTTTAGACCATGTGAAGAATGTACAGTATGATTGTTACACTTGGTCTGCAGGTTGTTTTATAGATATTTTTTAATTACACATGTCAGATCAGCACTTAAGACTCATATTGTTAAAAATTGGAGGACACTGCCACTAAGCCACGAATAAACCCTGAATATTCTTAGAATATATTCTGCTTACCTTCTTATTGTATAAATTCCTTAAAAATATCTGTAATGCTGTAAAGCTCAATGTTTATTTTCAAAATGCAATTAGCATAAGAAAATTTACCTTTTGTAACCTTTTCCTTAAACCCCATGTGCGTACAAAAAAATACAGCTGTAACCACAAAGTAAAACCTTTGACCAATGCCTTGTAAAGTTGTTCAATGCCCATCTGATGCCCCAAATGTAACCCAAGATGCTGTCTTATCACCAGTAGGCTTTATGGAATTTGGCTGAATTTTGAATAAGTTAACATTACTCACTTGTATGGAACAGAATTCCATTTATTTTAGTTTATAAGACAGTGAAATCAAGCAGTTTTCTAATTGACTGGATTAAAGGTTTAGTATATGCAAAGAGCAGAAGTTTTTGGGTAAGAGTTTGGTATTTCTCAGCAGAAGTTTCTGCTTGTAATGTGTGAAGTAAGCTAATTTTGTCTAATTTTTATTCTTAACGTGGTGAAATTGGGTCTTTTGTGATACAAACTTCATCTAGTCATGTAAGCTCTAATCTTTATTTTAAAGAGTCTAGAAAGTAATTTCCTTCGTGTATCACCTGCCCTCTGTTGGATGACACTAGTTTTTCAATGAAATAATAGGATTTTCTTTTTCAGCAGAGTATTTAGTAAGGAGGCCAGAAAAGCCTACAAGAAAACAGAATTGGAAATGAATGGTCTTTTAGTAGGAATGCATTCATAAAAGGCACAACAGAAGAGCAACATACTGCCAGTTGCATGAGCTTCAGACCTTTTTGCTGTCATGAGCAATGGGTTTCTAAGCTTTGTACTACTATAAGCTCTTTTTAGGTTTTAGTCTTCATTCCTGGACAGCAGTCATGGTAATTAAAGTACGTGGTGATAGATACAGGGATCATCATAGTAAATCCCTGGATGTTCTCTGTGCATGGTTCTTCTCAGCGCTGAACCATGGAAGCGAGAGCTGGGTGAGGTTGTGATGACTAAGAGGAGCAACTGAGTCAAAGACGGATGGATCTCGGCATGGGACGTGCTGCAAGGTGATGTGTATGTTTGGAGAGACTGAACTCTGGGGTGGATGTTATGGGTAAGTGCTAGGAAGATAGTTAAGAAAGAAAGAAATACCGAGTCTCAGTATTTATTTGCTTTGTTATAAACAGTAGTAGATCCTTCCGGTCAAGTATCCACATGGAAAATCTTCAGAGGTAATGAATGACCTTTCAGTTTCACCTGGCGCTGCCCCAAATCAAGTGATAGGTGATAATTTCTTGAATCTAAAGATTCCAAAATTGCTCATGATTCATGTATGCAGTAAATGGATGATCTTAAAGGTCTTTTCCAACCTAAATGATTCTAAATGTTTGCCATGAGATTAACGTGCCTCTTCACTATTATTTTTATTTTGAAAAAAAGCATGGCAGGCTGCATTTTATGAACTGTGTTGAAAGAACATCAGTGTTGCAAAATGAAGCATTAAAAATTAGGAAGTCCTACAAGAAAGGTTACATCTGTAACTTCGATTTATCTCCGTGAGCAGTGAAAAATGAACTGGCGCTAATTACTGCTTCTGTTTTGTAAGAACGCTGCCCTGGAGAGCTGCGGCAGTTCCTCAGCACTGAGTAATACCGTTTCACCGACTGCCTGACCCAGAGATCAGGGCTTTGCTGAGGCCATTTTATGGTATCAGTTGCACTGTTGATAAGCCTGATATGTGGCTTTCCTCTCTCAAAAGATTTTATGAATTATCTTCAAACAGTGAGATACTGGAATCTTGTTTTATGTAGTACTGCCAAATCTGGCGCTTTAAAAGTATTGTGCCAAACAGTGAAATGCACTTGTTCTATTATCTCATAGCGTGCAAACAATAAGGATTTATTCTAGTTCTCCAAACTGAACTTTTGCAAGAAACAGATACCAAGAATAACAATGGGAATAGGATTTTTTTTTTTTTTTTTTAAGAAACAATGCTGCCCTTCTTGTACCTGACTGTGGGTGCGTTTGTCATCTCTCCCACTTTCCAACTTCAGAAAACTACCTTTAATTCTGGGAAGTCTGCTTGTGCAGACAGATCTGCCACTGGCCATTTTACTCTTTCAGTCCCAAATGTTGGAAGTCCTGGTGTTCCAAGTTGCTATTCCAGTTTCGGTAGTGCTTAGTTGTTTTTCTCTTCTTGTCAGTGGACTCTAGGTAGTCACCAGACATGGCTACAGCAAATTCTTCGAAAGCAGCAGACTCCTTGCTTTTTCAAAGACAGACTGGTTTGGCAAAGCCTGTCCCAAAATCTGTGCTAACTGGAATCCATAACACTAATTCTTTCTGAAAGGGAAAAACGGGAAAGAAGGTAATGGTTGCTAAATCTTTAGCACATCACTGCCTAGGGTGCTCTATATCAGGTGAGAAGCACAAGTGAAGGTGCAGAATTGACATTTGTGTAAACTAGGTGCCTTCAGTCCTTCAATACGTGATAATATCCTCTGGGGATGTGGTGTTGTCATGTCTTTAATGGTTGGTGTTCTTAATACTTGAATGAAAATTCATGTTTGTGATCATTGCTTCTTATCAGACACTCTCTAGAAATGTTTATATTATGCATTTATTCTGTAAAGGAGTTGCTACAAGTTTATGGCAAAACTTTATTTTCAGCTTGATTAAATTTGTTTTCTAACCAGACATAGTTTATTTGAAAAAATCCTAATAAAAAACCCTTTCTTGCAATGCTTCCCTTTGAAGGCTATGTAAAATCTGTTTTGCTAACTCAGGAGGCTTTATTTAGCAGAGCTTGATTATGTTTTTCCATTCTTTTTGTACTGGCTGTTGGAGACCATTATATTTTATACATATCAGCATGTTGGTATTTAAAGGCTTATTCAAAATTTCCATTCTTGGATCATGATCTGGAAAACCATTGCTAAATTTCAGTTATTTACATTTTCCTATTCCTTAAATTTTGGCATTCAATAAAGTCTTAACTAACCTGTAAATAGCCGCCATCAGGATATTTGGAAACCACCCCATAAGCACTTTAAACTTTCTGTTCATTTTGGTAGTTTGAGATAATAAAGAGTGCTACTTTTATTTTTATGATGCTGTTGCGTGTTTTAAGGCTGGAATTTATTTTAAGTGGATAATAGTACACCACAGGTTGTTAGTTTTTCCCCTTATGATGCTGAACAGTTTACTATGTTGTTCAGTTGCTGATGGAAATTTATCTTTGATCAAGTTGTGTATGTGGTGAATTTTAAGACAGAGAAGATTTCCCAAAGTAAGAGTTATTTCTTTCCTAAAAGTCCTCCTCCTTAAGACATGGAATGAATCTTACTGATAAATTATGTGTTAATATTTGGTTTTGAATGTGTAGCTCTCCATGACAGGTATGGTTTGGAGCAGAGAGTACTATGTAGGAGTTAAAAGTTCTATGGCCAACTCAGGAAGACTGGGGATTGTTTTAATTAAATATTTTAATTAAGCAAACACTTCATTTCACTGATCTGAAATAATAGTTTTTGTTTTCAGCAAGTTTACCACAAAGTGTAGATGAGTATAAATACCTTCTTTGAGTGAAAATCATTACTTAATGGTCTTGTTCTGTTGCTTTTTGTAGCCAATGAAATGAGTCACATCGGGAAACTTGAGGAAATCACAAGTAAGAAATGAATTATGGAAAGTTCATTTCTGTAAAACATTAGAAATGAAATGCAGGTCTTTTTCAATACATTCATGGACTTTCATGGCTGAAAGCTAAATACAGATTTGGAGATCTATTGTAACACCTGCATTTCTAGTATTTTTATTGAGGGCATTCTCCTATTAAGGAAAATAGAGGGTTATTTCATTGTAGCTTAATTCTTTTAAGACTTACAGGCATAGAGACAATGCTGAAGAAAAGGTGTATCTTTACATACTTTCTGACTGACTTCGCCAATCAAGAAAATGATACGGGACCTATAGTAGCAGAACTGTATTACTGGGATATTTTAATGTGTACTGCAGGTAATACAAGGCGTTTCCATGTATTAGAAAAACAATTCGAAACTGGAAACGTATTTTTAAGTGCTTAAAATGTGTATAAAATGCTCTGCTTACCTATAGTTAGTGTAATGTTGTTATAGGAAATGTATGTAGCTGGAGAAGAAGATGAATATAGTCCTAACTTTCAAATTACAAGTCTAAAAAACTGTCATGTGTGTCTATGTATAATTAAAATATTAGTAAACCCCAACATTGATGGGTTTTTTTGTACACATATAGTACTGTACTTTGGAAACAAATACTATCCTATTTACCTAGGGAGGAGTAACCGCATGCACAGGTACAAGTTAGGGGTTGACCTGCTGGAAAGCAGCTCTGCAGAGCGGGACCTGGGAGTCCTGGTGGACAACAGGATGACCATGAACAGGCAATGTGGCCTTGTGGCCAAGAAGGCCAACGGTCTCCTGGGGTGCATTAAAAAGAGCGTGGCCAGCAGGTCAAGGGAGGTTATCCTCTCCCTCTACTCTGCCCTGGTGAGGCCGCACCTGGAGTACTGTGTCCAGTTCTGGGCCCCCCAGTTCAAGAAGGACAGGGAACTACTGGAGAGTCCAGCTGAGGGCTACAAAAATGATTAGGGGACTGGAGCACCTCTCTCATGAGAAAAGGCTGAGAACCTAGGTCTGTTTAGCCTGGAGAAGAGAAGACTGAGAAGGGATCACATCAATGCTTCTAAGTATCTGAAGGCCGGGTGTCAAGAGGATGGGGCCAGACTCTTTTCAGTGGTGCCCAGTGACAGTAAAAGGGGCAATGGGCACAAACTGGATCACAGGAAATTTCATGTCAACATGAGGAAAAACTTCTTTGTTTTGAGGGTGTCAGAGCACTAGAACAGTCTGCCCAGAGAGGTGGTGGAGTCTCCTTCTCTGGAGATATTCAAAACCTGCCTGGACGCCGTCCTGTGCAACCTGCTGTAGGTGACCCTGCTCTGGCAAGGGGGTTGGACTAGATGATCTCCAGAGGTCCCTTCCAACCGAGGTGATTCTGTGATAATATGGATGTGTTTTGTTCCATAGGACCATGTAGATCTATAACAAAATTTGAATATTTAACTTTTGCATTAAAAATAGCTGAAGAATATGATTATATATTCTAATAGGGATGTATACTGTATGTTAAAATTATAGCTTACTAAAAAGCTCTTATTTATTCATAGTATGTATAAGATAATTTTATCTATGGTGTCTTCATCCTACCCTTCAATTTTACTTGTTTGCTACTGTCATATGGAAGTTTGTATTTTTGGTGATAAATAGATTTTAGCAACATTAGAGAAATAAAGATTCATATACAGTATTGGTCATTAAGTGCTTGACATCCCACACAAATGAGGGAAGATAAAATGTGATTAGAGTAGTCAGCGAAATTTTGGTTCTCAAAGAACCTTATTTCTACATAATGGAGAAAATTTAGGTGGAGGAACAGAAGTGTTTTGTGAAACAGAGAAATGTTCCAAGATTTGCAGCAAAAATGAAAGGACTTAATTTGAAATGCTAGAAAGCAGCAAAAGTCAGGGTGAGGAGGATGAATATTTATAAGCATAGTTCTTAGACAATTTAAATTTCTTTCATTGCTGTAGCTGTTATGCCTATGGGCCACTGTTAATAGTAATTTGGCAGGTAACGAGAGGTGATTACTCCTTGATATGCCTGTTTTCCAACTATTTCCATCTACCCATCTGTCGTCTTTTTTATGGCTGTTTCCTATTGTGATCTGTCTTAAACTTTTGTTGTGGGCCTTTTGGGCTATCCATGTATGGTTTGCCTCTCTGCTTGCTTGTGCTTTACAGCTGTAGCCCCTCAGCCCAGAAAGCCAACTGTATCTTGGGCTGCATCCCCAGCAGCATGGCCAACAGGACGAGGGAGGTGATTCTGCCCCCCTGCTCCGCTCTGGTGAGACCCCACCTGCAGTGCTGCATCCAGCTCTGGGGCCCCCAACATAAGAAGGACATGGACCTGTTAGAGCGGGTCCAGAGGAGGGCCATAAAGATGATGAGAGGGCTGGAGCACCTCTGCTATGAGGACAGGCTGAGAGAGATGGGATTGTTCAGCCTGGAGAAGGGGCTTATAAGAAAGGTGAGGACAGGCTTTTTAATAGGGCCTGTTGCAAAAGGACAAGGGGCAATGGTTTTAAACTAAAAGAGGATAGATTTAGATTGGACATAAAGAAGAAATCTTTTATGATGAGGGTGGCGAGACACTGGCACAGGTTGCCCAGAGAAGTTGTGGATGCCCAGTCCCTGCAAGGCCAGGTTGGACGGGTCTTTGAGCAAGTTGGTCTAGTGAAAAATGTCCTTGCCCACAGTAGGAAGGTTGGAAAGGATGATCTTTAAGGTCCCTTCCGACCCAAACCATTCCATGATTCTATGGTCCCTTTAAGCCCTCAGGTTGTTACTGTAATAGAAAAAAAAAAAATAAAAAATCATACTTAGAGATGCTATTTTTGGCATCTTGAGTAACAGGTTTCCAAACTTGTATATTTTATGTACAGTGCTTCTATCAAGGTAGAGTTATTTCAATGTATTTTGAGGCTGATCTGCCTGACATACAGTTAGACTGCATATAATAACTATAGATTATAGGTTTGAATTTCACTTGTCATTAAATTGTCATTAAATATCATGATAACATTTCAGTCCTTTCAGTGAAGATTTCGTTTAAAAGTGACAAAGAGTCTGTGTTACTGTCACTTTCAAGGCTGGGTTTTTCTACTCAGGCTCTGGGATGTTATCAATGAGGATTTTTTAATAAAACACATTTATAAACTTCTGTTTGTTTAAATTGTTAGGCTGTTTTCCGTAATATTTTTCTTTTTTTGCCATGCAGCCTATGTGCAGTCAGAAAGTTTTGAAATTGTAGAAAATACATTACTTGTTTCTAAACTTCTGTGTACGTGGGTGGTCATTGAATGGCTAGATACTGTCACTATGAGCCATGCTGCTCATTTATACATAGCTTTAGTGTTTAACATCTCTTCCTGCAGTTAATTGCTCTAATTATATTGACATTTTTCTGGTTTATAAAGGTTTAATTTTCAGGTTTATAAAGCTTTTGACAGTGGGCTCTTGGCTTGCTTAAATTTATTATAGTACTGCAAAATTTAACTTAAATTATGTTCAGCAGTATGTATGGCAATATGATTTTCATTCATCTTTCTGCAGCATCTTCTCGTCAGCCATACTTTTCAAGTGATTAAGAGGGTTCATAAAAATATTGCACTGTTATTTAGTATAGCGGTAGATCAGATTGATATTTTAAATCCTTTTTTTTTTTTTTCCCCTGTTCATATATGTGTAGTCTGAAAACCAAGCTGAAAAGACATGGGTTTGTCTGCATGCTCTGTTCTCTACTAGGATGGACGTGGATGGTCTGGAGCAGCTCGTTTGTTTGGTGTCTCACTGCCCACTTTTCAAAGGTGCCAGATACACTGGCTTTTACAAACACTTTCAAATTTATGATAGGATGTTCTTTATGTGATATAATGTAGGGCTTTATGTTTAATGCAAGTTGAGATGTTTTTATACATAAACCTCTTTGGTAAGGTGAGGACCATCCTTTCCTATTAGTTTGGAGCCACAGAATTAAATTCAAAAAGGAAGGAAAGTAAAAAGTGTCTGTATCCCATCATCATTTTGGTGAAGCATCCTGTTTTACAGCTTTTATATTGTTTATTACTGTTATTTATGTAGCAATTTTAAATAATTAACTGGTAAAAATTGTCCAAACCAGTTGATAAACCTGGTATTTGAATTTTCAGCGTGATAAGAGTATACATCCCAAAGGATAGTTGAGTTTATCTATATTGTTCTCTGTAAGCAACAATATCTTTTAGAAGTGCTAAGCGTTAGGTGATTTTTACTGTTCTCTTCCGGTGCACTCTTTGTCGACATAATGATGTCCATTGAAGCTGAGCTCATCTCACATTCTCTATGGTGTCTAGCTACAAAGACCTCATGATTTAAGCTAACTTTTGCATTGTACCTTTGTAGTCTATGGCATTCTCAGAAAAAAATAAGATATACCTTGTTTTGGAATTCTTACTGTGCAAACTGACCTAATTGGCAAAAAGTCCATTCGCCTATCAAAGAGAAAGTAGCTGAGTCGATGTGTAACACTCCAGGGGTAGGAGATTGCTATTTCTTAGTCTTACTGGATCTCTCTGTGCATGACCTTCCACAATAAAAATAAATAAAGTGCATTTTCATGAACAAACAGTTTGTTGGACCTAAGGGCATTGTGTAGGAGTCCTCATGGAAATGGTGAGTCCAGAGTGACCAGGGGGAAGGAAGCGATAAAAAGTTTAATACTGGAGAAAGAATAGGACAAGAAAGAAGGTGTTGAGCTGGAGGAATCGAGTTGCAAGTTTTTTGCAGGAGCACAGTTACAATGTGAGAGTTAAGTAAAGAAAAATTGAATTTGAAGGTGAGTAAATCATTGGAAAATCTTTTGCTGAAAGCTTGGAATACCTGTGATGCCTTGAAGTGATAGCAATGTAAAATGGTTTCATCAGCACTTGGAAAACTTTGAGTAAAAGAACAAACCAGAAGAAAAGTTTAAGGACTTCAGGTGGAAAATGAATTGCATACGGTTTGCTAGTAGGGATAAAGACAGATGAATTTTGGAATATACAAATTGTTACTGTGCTGTATTGGAAATGAAGGTAGAGCATTTCCAATTGCAGCTGCCTTTATAGTTGATGTTTATTTACAATGGCAAGACACTGGACTGTGCAAGTAAGTAGGTTTCCGTTAATGGCATTCATAAAGAATGCTTGAGGCAGAAAAATGGAAATTTCACTATATGTGAATTTATGGATTGCATTAATGAGAAATTAACCTCAACATTAGGCAAAATTTAATCAGCTTGAGTCGAGATTTGGACACTGAAATCCACCTAAGGCTCAGACAATGGTTAAGTCCTATAAGCTTTTGAAAACTACCTAATGTTTTATATAACTTACACAGTTTACCACACCCCCCCACCACCTCTCCCTCTGTGGAAATTTAAACTGGATGGTGATCAGAGGTCACCTCCAGCCTAAATTATTCTATAATTGTATTTAGTGTGATAGTTTACAGCATACTTAGCTGTACTGTGTTCAGTTTTGGGCCCCTCACTCCAAGAAAGACATTGAGGGGCTGGAGCGTGTCCAGAGAAGGGCAACGAAGCTGGTGAGGGGTCTGGAGCACAAGTCTTCTGAGGAGCGGCTGAGGGAACTGGGGTTGTTCAGCCTGGAGAAGAGGAGGCTGAGGGGAGACCTTCTCGCTCTCTACAACTACCTGAGAGGAGGTTGTAGAGAGGTGGGGGTTGGTCCTTCTCCCAAGTGACAAGAGGAGAACGGCCTCAAGTTTTGTACCAGGGGAGGTTTAGGTTGGATATTAGGAAAATTTTCTTCATGGAAAGGGTTGTCAAGCATTGGAACAGGCTGCCCAGGGAAGTGGTGGAACCACCATCCCTGGAGGTATTTAAAAGCCGGGTAGACGTGGTGCTGAGGGACATGGTTTAGCAGTGGTTTTGACAGTGCTGGGTTGATGGTTGAACTCGATGATCTTAAAGGTCCCTTCCAACCTAGGTGATTCTATGATTCTATATGCCCAAAAATGCCTCTTCTGGGGAAGTGGGCATCTGTCTCCTACCTACAAACAGCTTTAGGAAGACAGAGATTTGAATTCTGCCCCTATATTCCTGATAAAAGTTAAATGTAGTACGGACCATATCGTTCTTAATGCCCATTTTTTCAGAGTGCCCTCATGGCGTCTGGGAGGAGTTATAGCCTGGACTGCAGCCACCTGGCTGGGTCTTGCATCCCAGGGGTTTGCCTTGAATCCACAGAATGGGTATCAGGCCCCAGAGGGTCTTAATAGTCACTCTGTGCCTTCATCCTATTGAGCTGGACCACGGTGCCACCAGAAGTCCTGTGTACCAAACTGAGGACCTGACCCTTCAAGACTTGCATGTTTGTGGAGAAATTATGGAAAGCTGGAGTTGGGATACCTATTCATAGAGCTGTTTTTATCCGACTATGGTTTAAAGTGAATGGACATATTTGGTGGGAAGATGGTTTGGAACCAGCTTGGACCCTTTCCTAACTGAATGTCCTACACATCTACAGTGGCATTGATTGGGAACACTATTATCTTACTGGTGTGGAATCATCAGAGGACAGAAAAGTATTAGAGGAAAAGATAGAATAAATTTAATGAGCAGGTGTGACACGAGTGTGACACTGCTATGAAGAATAAAGTTTTTTATAGTTTAATTCCCTATAGAGTAATGGCTCCTTGCAAAACTTACTCTGTTATTGTTAACTCAAATTTCTTCTGAGATGCTACAATTTAAAAATCATTGGGTAGTGTGATTCATAGTCAAACATACTGTAATGAATACTTTTAGTCTGATTTATAACAGCGTGTATTTTTAAATTTAAAGTTTACCTTGTGCATGGTATCTTTTTTTTTTTTTCCTTTTCTCTTTAAATACATGTTTCATTTAGTGTCTGAAGATCTTACTTCAGTGCTGACTATGTGAAATCTTACTTGCTATGATTTGAATTGTGGCATCATAAATTAAAGTACTGAGAGGTTACCCATTTTATTTTCCTGCCTGGGCAATGTACTACAGAGCAAGTAAAACAAATTTAACAAATAGAGAAATTTAAAATGCATAGGTTTCTGTGCTGTTAACATAATTTTTGAATGTGAGTATTGAAGTTGAGACCTTCTCTTCAGTATATTGATGTTGGAAAATGAAGAGTCTGTGTGGTGACTGAATTTCCATTGACACTTTTTTGCCATTTCTAGCAGTACTTACTTCAAACATTGACCGTTTAGCCCCTGTTATTTCAACTGTTCCTTGAAAATGGCTATTTCAAATCAATATTAAAGCTACGTGTCTCATGCTGGCCTGTCACGTGATAATGTCATTTATTTTCACTTTTAAAATCGCTGATCACAGTGGAAAATAACTTTAAATACATTTTTAGCTATTTTATTATATCTATAGGTATTTTTACAGCTTAACTCTCTTAAAGAGAGAGGTGCAAAAGAAGAAACTGATTTTTTCAAGTGCTGTTTTATTTTTTGCTTTCAAATACTGTTTTATTCTTTACATAGTAATGTTTGCTCAGAAATGCTGCTTCTGAGTTTCATGTATTGTTATTTTAAATGCATTTAAATGAGACTTCATAACAAAAAGGGTGGGTTTTTTTGTCCATAATAAAGACATACTTCAAAGATGGCTTAGGAATAGAGTCCGTATTGATCCAAATTAAAAAATATAATAGTTGCAATTTTATCTTTGTAGCTCACCGAGGAGAAAAGTGTTATTTAGTGATTATTACAAGATAGAAAAGCAACATTAAGATTTAACTTGGCTTTCTAGGTGTTATTTAACTGTGAATTTATATATTTTTAAAATGTGATAATTTAGAAAATTTTAGGGAAGTGGTTGAAGCTTAAAATTTTTGAAATGCTTCTCCTTTGCAATAACTTCTTGGAATTTCTATGTTTCAGCAACATAGAATTTTCAGTGATTTGACTAAATTTAACTTAGCAAGTACTCATGAAAAAATTTTTTAATAAATCAAATTCAAACATGCTGGAACATTTGCCAAGGTTACAGTGTAGTAACAGCTACTGCAGCCTTAGACATAATGCTAAAATTCTGAAAAGAAATTTTATATAATTTCTATTACAGCAGGAAAATATTTTTTTTGAAAAAATAAGACTTAAGCAGCCTATTTTTCACTTTCTAAAAATGTTGTCATGAGGCAGAGACGTAAACTCACTGATCCCTCCGTCGTTCACCACTTCGCACCCTCTCTGCTCGTGGCAATAGATGCCACCTTAGCTTATTCTTGCAAACTGCCGAGTATTAAATGCTACTTATCTGCATACCACGTGTCAAAAGCTGTTTGTTGATTCTCTTTCTAAAATGAGTATATTCATTCTAAATATTATTTTCTTGGAAATACGTGAAGCTGAATATACGAAAGCACTGCGTGGGGGTGTTAGGGGGTTTTGTTCTGGATTCTGAGAGGCGTGATCCCTTCTTTTATGCCAAATGAAACTGGACTTAAAGTCACTGCCTAAAGGATACCACTTTCTTTAGCATCTGAGCATCAGTTTCAAGTGTGTTATGATGCTTAAGAGTTATACAAAAGGTGGCATGGTTGACTGAAATTATAAATAAATTTAGCAAATAACATTTTGTAAAGATTCTGTGTGTGGAAAATCAGAAACGGGATAAACCAATGAAATAATTTTAAAACGTGATTGTCTTTATGGGCATTTTCCCATCACACTTAGTAATGAACGTTGGTTAAAGTTGTGAGGCTACTGATCTAGTAAATACTTGTATAAATTTTTCAAATCAAAAGTCAGAGGACTGAAGCGACTTCAGTCAGCTCCAGATGTTTGGGGGAGTGTCCTTTGGTGAAGCCGAGAAGCAGCACATGGAGCTGTATGGAACAGCTGAGGAAGCAGCTCTTTGTTATTTTAGAGTTAATTTAAAAACAAGATCACCTTGGAAATCAAGTTATTTTGGTGTTTTAATCAGGTTTTCTTCTTTGCAGGCTAGCAGTGTAAACAGTATGAAATTGATAATGTTTTAAAAATTAAAATAAACATCTCTGACACTGTGCAGCTATGCACCTCTTACTGTTTCTTGGGGTTGTTTTTACTTTACACATGTTGATATGATATAATTCAGACACTGCGTCCCCACTTACAAAATTTTAAATGTGGCTTTTGAAATCCTTCTTTTTGGTACAACGCGGAACGTCAGAACACTGGAACAACTTGTTTGAAATCTGAAAGCAATAAAACTGCTTCTTTGGCAGTTAATTACCCATTTCAGATTTCTGGGAGGCTGGCCGTTATGAGTAGGCATTTTTCGGCTGTGCATGATGAACTCGAATATCTTGCATAGTAAAGTGTATATATTGAGGTACGGGAGGAATAGTTCATTTTCCATTGTCAACTGCCAGGCAAGTCAAATTCCAAAAGGAGAATGTTATTAGTTACACATAATTTTATAGCCGTCTGAAAAGAAGCAGCACGTTTACATAATCTGCACGTGAATACAAGTATGCTGTTTTAAGCAATGTCCTTTTCTGAACGAAATTAAAACAAGAAACTGTAATCGTCGTAAGTTCGGCTCAAGGCAGCTTGCTACAAGTTAAATAACATTAATGTTTTAGTTGGAACTCATGTAGAAGAGGTATTATTTTAAACGAAAATGAAGTCTACAGCTATCTGGTTGTGAATGTCTCTCAATTACAGTGGCGTCCGTGGATCTTGGATCTGAATGGAGATTTGGCTAGAAATTCTCCACATCCTTATTCTGTGTTTTCCTCTGAATAAGAAGCAGCATGTGTGAATTACATTTGCTATAATCCGCTCCATACAGGAGGATAAAAATTCTGTGAAAAACGATTTTGCACGGTTTAAAATTATTTTGATTGTAGCGGATAGATTGCTTTTCAGTTTAGCTAGTTAGAAGATATTTTGGGAAGTAATGCTGAATGGCTAACGTTTTAATATTTAGCTAAACACAAACCTATGAATACGAAGTAACTCTGCAGTTGCAGACAATCGCATTCCTACGGTGGTGTAACTTCCTGCATTTAACCGAACATGAAACATTATTCAGTGAAAAGGAAAAATACTCTTTTTCCTGAGTGTGCTACCCAGGCAATTAGAATGAATTGCTACTACTGTAAAGTGAGGAGTTACTGAATGAGATAATCTGTATTTAAGCTTCCCATAATACAAGCCTACGGAATAAGAACATGTTCTCTTATGCATCGACTTAAAATATTTTTACAGTTGTAGCTACCAAGTTTATAAAGAGGTTTCTCCTATTTTTACAAAAATGGAACATTTTTGTGTGTTAGGGAAATAAATTTCAATGTAACTGCTGGAAGTGCTGCGATGCACACAGCGTTTGCAAAGCAGTTCCTAGCTCTGAAGTTATACCCAGTTCCTCGCTTTCCAGTTTCAGTCAAAACAAAGGAATTTTTTCCCGTTGATGCATATGTATGAACACCACCAAACTGAAATGATGCCTGCGTGGGTGTTTTCAGGGGAAACGATAGAGCTCAGTGGAAAATTACCTATTTCTAAAATTTTTGACCTATTAGTAATTTTTGTAAGATACAACCGCATAAGTAAATTTGAATACAATACTATTAGTTAGACTGGAATCAGAGTACATTAAGACAAAAAATAAATGCTACATATTTAGTGCCTGATTTCCAATTTCTTGTTCTGTGAAATACGATGTGATGTCTATGTGGCAATTCACTCTAGTATTATAATTAAAAATGGCATTTGCTTGGTTTCTCATTTGGAAATGAGAAAAGGAATTGTCTGCATCTATATAGTATAAATAATATTTTGTGTACATAAAGCTTAGATTGGTTTTTGAAACATACATTATAAATAATGATTGAATTATAATGCATTTGTAATTCCTATTACCAAAAAAAAAATATCAGAATTTGTCTTCATTTGTACGGAACCACTTAAGGTAAAAGTGAAATCCAGTTTGTAACTGTCCAGTTTGGGCGGTTAGCTGAAGAGGTTACTGGAAGAAAAGAAAGTACTATTTAGCTTCAGATTCTAATTCATGCAGAAATGTTCCTTCTCGGATGTTACTTCTGAATTAAAAAGGCTAAATTGCAGCTTTGACTGCAATTATCTGTACATCTTGGCTTCTAGATCAATGAAGTCTGTCATGTGTGAGAGACCACTATCTAAGAATCGGAAAATCTCTTGCGAATAAATACTACATAAACTCATGTAAAAGAAATGCAGAGAGAAAATATTCATACTAGCTAAGAAATACAATTTTTGAGGTGCTGCTTCCATGTCTCCCAGCAAATTGAGGAGGTCAAACTCCTGGCAGCTTGTAAAACAGAAACAGTTAGCCCATGGCCTCACAGAAAAATGTAGCAACCTTTGCATTTAAACCAATAACTAGCTGCTATTTGTATTTTTAAAAATAGAAGCCTGTTTACTTTGATTAAGCAATCTTGGGAGCTGCAAATATTTTGACCCTCCCACACCTCTCCCATATTTTTCTTTTGTCTTTGGTAGAAGTAATGAATCTCGTGGATTGTATTTGGACTGTCAGTGGGATATAATATAATTTACTTTACTGACTGGTTCCCTTCCAGACGTCTACACGGGTTGAAAACTGGATTATGGTATTTAAGATACAAACTGTCTGCCCTTACTTGTCACAGAAAAATACTTGTCAGTTAAGCCACAAACTCATATAAATAAGACTTTGGTCTTAGAGCAACATATTTCTTAACTGATCTTTGAAAAGACGAGTTCAAAAGCTCTGTTCTGCAGAATTTCTGATTTGTATATGCCTTATAGGTAAAAGTATTTTATTTATGGAATTTTAAAAGACAAATAGGGAAAGGGAAATGGGAGATGTGTTACATACTTCATTAGTGAAAGAACAACTGTAGCCTAACTGAGAAGGAATAAGAAATGAGTAAATGTATCAGGGAATTGGTTAAGAGCACAGATTTTAATATAGAAGACATCGTTCCTAATATTTAGCCAAAGTAGATTTTACTTAACATATACTACATTCAAATTGTAACTTTTAAAAAATATAAAATATTGTGTATACCTTACCTAGGCATTTCTCTCCTAAGGTGTTTCTTGAAAATAGTCAGAAATAGAATAGTTAAATGATTACATATTTTATCACTCTTCTCTCTTTTAATTTTTTTTAATGCTTTTACTTGATTAGAACTGATCCATACTTTCACATTGTATTAGGCATTTAATATGCTCTGTAGTTTCTACCACTCTCAAGGAAGCAAAAAAACCCCAAACCCAAACGTTTGCTGACCTTACCAACATTTTAACAAGATACTTATTTGAGAGTATTTCTGCTATTGCATTTACTCTGTATCTCTGTGGCACTCCTTTCAGGAGGCTTCTCTGCACGGGAGAAAGATGCATATGATTAAAAAAATAGGGAAATTAGCCAAACATAAGTTTTGCTTCATCCTGTGAAATATTTCTTGTCATTCACAGTGGATAGTCAGCATGTTCTTACTGAACGATGAAGTATGTGATTCAGCCTTACTTAGGAAGTTTGTTGTGTTTGTTGTTAAATGATGTGAAAAAGCAGTAATTCTGAGAACAGAAATACATAAATGTCTTCGTATAATAACCCAGCCGCGGTGTCGGTGTGGCTCAGATCAGCACCTTTGCCTGTTTTTAAGGTTCCTTGACCTGCTGGGATTCCTCTGTTTCAGTAGCTTTGCCACACTTTAACCATTTGGACTGAAATCTCCCACATGGAATGATGTCCTGAGGAGAGGCTGGTTGCACGTACGCAATGGAAGGTTTTTAGTTGGGCAGTGAAATGGTGTCAGGGTTGCATCCCTACGGAGCACGTTTGAGCTCAGGGCGGTCCGGGGGAGGCTATAAGTGACACCTTCTCTTGGTGCCGCAGGACCAGGGAGGGAGATTGAAGTGGTCAGGTTGATTAAAGTGGAAAAGATGTTAAAAGAAAGTGAGGGCAGGCATCTGCTCCGTGAGAAAAGGGGCCACGCTTAAGCGAAGATTACATACTAAGTTGCCGGAGCAAAATAAATTGTTTGCAGCAGAACATACTTCCCTCCATGATGCGGGGGAAGAGCCCAGAATTTTGGCTTAACCCTGGATTCTCGTTTCTTTGCCGTAAGAAATTATTTGTGAAAACTGGAGAGCGCCTGGAGGGGGTGAGACGTGGATTGGTGGGGCAAGGAGACCGCGCTTTGCTGGATGAGAAGCTGGGGACTGGGCAGATAGTGGCATGGCACCAAGGCTGGGATAGAGGTGGGCATTCTTCCAGTTGAAAGGGGGGGAAAAAAAAATACGCGTCGTCTTAAGACAAGCGGTCCATCTTAAAACTGGCATTTCCCAATTTATGAATGCAGGCTTTCGCAACTCTACATGCCGTTTAATGCAGTTTTTGTGCGTAATTTTATTTGTTTGTGTTGCGGTAGTGCTCAAAGAGCCCAGTCATGATTATGGCTTCTTTATGCAGATAGGGAGACAGACCCTGTTCCAGAGGGTTTGTACCGTCAGGTTCGGCATGTGCCAAACGTTACACGCAAGAGTAGTTCCTTTTTAAGACAGTGGGTGTGCTCTCATGGTTCAAGTTAAGCGAACGCGTACATCTTAGCAGGGTTTTATCCTTAAGAGCAAGCTGAACTTCAGCACTTGGAGCTGCGCCAGTAAATTCTAACGGGCTCCTCATTATTTGCTGTTACAGACCTATGTATGTCTTTGAAGGACCAGAGTCCAAATTCTTCCACATTTGAGTTTTCCAGTGAAGACAACCTTTTTAATTTTTAGGGTAGGGTCCTGTTAAAATTAGGAAGTCTTTGCCTGTCATTAGAACGGTGATGCTATTTCCTTTCGTTTCAGAGGTCAGAACGTTGCTAATATTGAGTTGCACGTTCAAGTGCATCAAATTAAGGAAATAATTTATGATGTAGAAGTGACGCCGATGTTCAGCACCAAAGAGCTCTTCAATGCAACGTATAGATTTCATTTATTCAGCTTTTTCAGATTTAGCTGCAGCACTGTCCCACTGCATCTCAAGAATCTGCTCAGGAAATTTTGAAAAGTATTCAAGGAAAACTGTATAACTTATTTTCTTAAATTGTATATATTGCTGACGGATACTTACTATATCCAGAGAAAGGACCAACTTCTGTTGCTGCCTGTTTGGTTTAAGCAGGCATATTTCTAGAAGCCAAATGGCATGATCGTTCCTAAAAGAATGAAGATTTCTCTTGTTTTTTCTTTAAATTTTTTTAGAGTGATTTGAAGGAAGTAGTTGGATTAAATAATTTTCTCCTTTTAAGAACAAAAGCAAACCCAAGGCTTTATTAAGTTAAGTTCAAAAAATTTGTTTTCCATTGAGAAAGCTGCCTGGAAAATGGACTGGAAAAGCCAATGGCTTTCCTGTTTGAGCTGTCTCCCCTCTGCCTGCACTGTCTTCTATCTCCTTGTACACTGGTTCTCCTACTGTACTGGTTTCATGCCATATCTCCTCCCCTGCTTCCCAGTAAGAAATGAGGCAGCCTTGAAACTTCCTCTTTTTTTCTATGATATTCCCAGTAGCATTCTACTTCTTCACTCTTCTGCTTTGTTATTTCTTCGGAAGAATATTTTTGTAGTTCAGATAAAGATTTGATACTTGCTACACTTTGCTTCTCTCAGTATGGCTTTGTGTGAGGTGTATAAATTTTTGCACTGTGCATATTGAGTGTATAATTTATTTAACTATAGCTTGTAGAATACAACATTTTCTTGTATAAGAGTGCGGTACATTATGGTTAGAAGCATCAAATTTTTCTTTCTCTGGGTTCAGTTGGCTGAGGTTGTATCTTTTACTGTTTTAAAGATTTATTTTTTTTTATAGCATATTAGGTTGTGGTTTACAAATGTATTTTTCCCTTTAAGTCCATATTAACAGATGGGCAAACAGTGTTGATTCTATGTTAAATTTGGTTTTTTGTGTGCCTTAGTCCTGAAGACGACCTTCAAGAAAATCATGTATTTAAATATTATTCTTAATGTAGGTGCAAAAGTAGGTACTTAAAATCTGAACATGTAGATATTAGTAAACTGGATGAAGTATTTTTCTAAAAAGGAATTAAACGATTCCTTTAAATAAATTTAATCAAACATTTATTAGTACTCTTGCCATTATTTGCTTCTCTCAAATCATTTTTCCTTTAAAGTCTATGCATAATATTGCAAAACCCTTTTGGGTGGCAGGTGCAGTTAACCACATCACAGCATTTCACTTTTATATTTACAACAGGAATTTTCCTAGTTAAAATTATACTTTGCAAACAGTTTAAATTTTAAACTAATATTTTTCTTCTAATGAGCAGTTGGGAAAGGTTTTCCATCACAAAGCATAATATCCAGTGAAAAATACCTGTGTAACTCAGGATTTCTGAAGCAAAGCAATTACTGAGTGCCCCCCCCAACTCCCCCGAACCAAAAAAATTCCCAACCCTACAGGTAATTCTATAGTAATACGGTGTGATGTGCACATCAGTTTGTTCTTAGATAATTAAGAGAAGGTTTTGTATTTTCTCTTAATATTTATTTCTGCAGGACATAATTTTCATTCTAAAATATTAATGATAGCTTTTTTTAAAAAAAAGGCTTGTATATCAACATTAAAAAATAAAATAAAAAGGGTAAGGTGTGCTCTGTCTATCAAAGGTCTTCAGGTTAGGCTAAGTAGCACAGATAAGTGCTAATTTGTGATTTCATTTTAAATTGAGGTTTTTTTTCCTTTCGCATATTATAAACTACTCTGAGAGCACAAAATTGCTGTGGTGCATTCTTAAAATAAATCTGAACACGCATATAAAACCGTGAAGGCAGTTCAGTCATGCTCAGCTCGTGCCGCAGCTCTTCGGGCAGTGATTGCCGGCCTGAGGTCCTGATCTGTTCCCGCCTCTGCAGCCGGGATCATTTGCAGGCTCATGATCCCAATGTCATTGTTATTTCTAGACCCGCGTCTCCTCTTGAGGCTTCAACTCCAAGCTTGGGAATTTTTCTTTGGGTCAAATACCAGTGGGAAATTCTGTACCGAGAGCACTTTATGCATGTACAATTTTTTTTTTTTTTGGGGGGGGGGAAATTATCCTGGGACTGTTTTAATCACAGCATCCTACTGACTGTCAGAAACATGTAGTATTTCAGATTTAGTAAATCGGAAAGAAAAAAATTATCAAGTCAACAGCAAAACTGAATCTAACAGAGCATTTCACATGCTTTTATCCAATGTGTTATGCCCTGTTGGACAAATTTTTGTTTCATAGTCTGACTGTGCTTGTCTTATCTCTAGTTTTTTTTGGTGTAACGTACACGGCAAAATCATGCATGTATGTCTGCAATTTGCTCAAGGTTACTAGGAAGCTGGTTTCTGCGAATATACAAAATGTCTACTCAGGCAAAAATTCAGAAGTGTATGCAATTGTTTTAAAGAACATAAATATATGCTCATTCCGCCGCCGAACTGCATGGTTAGTAAAGCTTGTAGTAAGTAACCTCTGTACCAAAAGAAATTTCTCCCAAATTATAACAAGTTCTATATATTTTTAGTGTATCTTTTCAGCTGCAAGTGATCAGGGATAAAAAAAAATATTTTTTTCTCTCCACCCTTTATGAAATATATAGACTTTAAAAGAATTTTTTTGTGTGTGTGAACTCATGTATTACTGTATTATTTTTTTTTTCTTTTTTAAGACTTCCATCTCAAAGGTTAGGGTTTCTAGTGGTATGCCATTGATAGAAACAGTCTATTGCTACAAAAAGGACCAAAATGCTGCTTTTGATCAAAAGGAATATTACCTGTTTCTCCTTCTAGTTGCATTTATGTCAGGATAAAATAGTTCACAAATAACACTCTAAATAGATATTTTTCTTAGTGAGCTCACTTGAATTCACACACGCTAAGCCTGAAATCTCAGCCCCGTTGACTTTAAACTCCCATCAACTTCCTTGGGATCCGGACTGCTTTCAAGAAGTGTACTTCAGACGACAAAATATTGACATTTCCTTCAGGTTTTCAGACTTTTGATGTTCATCAAAAGAATGTCATCACATTTGTTAACATGTCTACTGTTACCTTTACCTAGAAGATACTTTGCCATTATGTGCTGTGTTTCTTGAAATAAATCCATGTAAAAATATGATATTATTGGACTACTTTAGCTTTTAATAGAAATATGTACATAAAGCTCCAAATATATGAAAGTATAATTGTGAAGGGTTGGATTATTTTTAAATGACCTGTGAAATTGGGGGAGAGAAAGAATAATTTGTACAGCTCATTTACCGATCGTCATTAAAATAATTTTGTCAAAAAGTAATGTGCCTTAGAGTATTTGAAATTAAACACACTAATGCAAGAGGATATCTAAGGTGAAAGATGTTTGTGTAATGCTAAACATAACCAAAGAAACTGTGGTTTTAGCAAAGGTACCATGCGCTATTTTATCAAGTGCCAGAAGTTGCATAATGAAAGTCTTTCAGTTAAAAAAAATATAAGTAAAGAAAACACAAAAATGCCACCCAGCTGGTAGAGATCTTCCTAATTTTTACCTGATTGTATTTCTGAAGAAATATGGCAGGGCCCTCGTAAATTTTCAACATGAACTGCATTTTTGTTGCCAATTTCCATATCCTTTTAAAAGTGCTGAAGCGTGCATTTGCTATTTATGTTTGCAGTAGACTGAGTACACTTTTACTATTTGTGGTTTCAGAAATTGGAAACAACCAAACAGTGGTGCTATGGTCTAAAAAAATAAATTTTAAACAGCTGTGGGACAGTATTTTTAGAATGGTAGGAGTCCTTCTGAAGACAGACTCGTAACTGTGTCTCTCTGCACAGGAATGCTGCAGAGGGGTTTTCAAAATCAGAATTGTGTTGTCTTCACACCTTCATCTGTATTGTCTGGGGTAATCGGACTCTGGGACGAATGGAGCTACTCGAGGAATACCTTCACCCCTGTATTTTCATGCTATCCATACGGCTATTTGAATTACTTTAAGCACTTCTTAGATCAGATTCTGTATATCCAGTTCTCTCTAGCTTAACTATTCCTTATGAATGTCATACGAGATAGATAATTAACTATAATCTTACTTATAGAGATGATAAAAGGTGGCTACGGGCGAGAAATTCAGTGTTAAAATTCATAGAACCATAGAATAGTTTGGGTTGGAAGGGACCCTTAAAGGCCATCTAGTCCAACCCCCCTGCAAAGACCAGGGACATCTTCAACTAGATGATGCCGCTCAGAGCCCTGTCCAACCTGACCTGGAATGTTTCCAGGGATGGGGCATCTACTACCTCTCTGGGCTCTTCCTTATATCTAGTCTAAATCTTCCCTCTTTTGGTTTAAAACTATAACCCCTTGTCCTATCGCAACAGGCCCTGCTAAAAAGTCTGTCCCCATCTTTCCTGTAGGCCCCCTTTAGATACTGAAAGGCCACAATAAGGTCTCCCTGGAGCCTTCTCTTCTCCAGGCTGAACAACCCCAACTCTCCCAGCCTGTCCTCATAGCAGAGGTGCTCCAGCCCTCTGACCATCTTTGTGGCCTCCCCTGGACCCGCTCCAACAGGTCCATGTATCTCCTATGCTGGTGGCTCCAGAGCTGGAGGCAGCACTGCAAGTGGGGTCTCACCAGAGTGGAGCAGAGGGGCAGAATCACCTCCCTCGACCTGCTGGCCATGCTGCTTTTGATGAATTTGGGCCTGTTTTGGCATTTGCTTCCCTTAGAAGTTGTTATGTATAGTAAATTATTTCTCTGGATACAGCAGCATTCAATACTTTACTAGTAGATAATTTGACTAAAATAGCTATGTTTCTTTTCTTTGCTGCTTCACTGGTGAATGTAGTCCTGCCACAGATAATACCATATTATGTTTTGGATATATTGCTCTTAAAACAAATAGCTATTCCAGTTTTCCTTTGTTTACCAAAAAAAAAAAATCTTTTAAAGATAACTTGTCCCCTAACATTTCAGAAATGGCAGACATAGGTTTTTCTTTTACTCAACCCAGGTAATTAATTAAATTACATAATTAATTTAGCCTAGAAAGAGTCAAAAATTATAGTATGCTTTAACCCTTCAATAAGCTCATCATTGTAATGTGGCAGCTCCTTTGTGGAGGCTGATGAATTTGCTCACTAAATCGTGTACCATGGGTCAATAATTTAATTGATTGCTATGTTTGATTTTAGTTGTGACTAGTCTTCTGATTAGAGGCTATCAAACATCTAATGGTGTTTCTTGGATATTAACTTGTAAATACTTGATTTGAATTTAAAATTCAAATTAGTTCTGATTTTTATCAAGTTTTAAAATTTTAACTCTTTCTAGAACTCAAATTACAACCATGTAACCATTCTTGGAAAAATTCCAGAATTTTGATTTTTTTTTTTTAATTTTATTTTTTTTTCCCCCAATGTACAGAATAAATACAGTTATATGTCCGATGCTGTTGAGTTCTGTTCTTGCCATGCTGCTGTGCTGGCTATGGGAGCTCTTTCTGCCCCGATCCTGCAGCCTACTGGGGGTTGAGTTGTGCAGAGCTGTTGGCTTTTGAATCCAGCCTTCCAGCACTGATTCAGGTGACCATCCTTGCGCTTGGTTGTGAGCTTTACTCAAATAATTAGTCTGAACGCATGATCTGTTTGTTGTATTTTGGGATCCACCAGTTATCTGTAGTATTTTTTACAGCATGTTCAAATTTAACTATATGAATATTGACTAGCAATGGTGTTGAAGTGGTTGCGTGTATGATTACACTCAGCAAGGAGTAAACATAAAGTGTACCACTGAGTTGCTTTCTGAGGTTGTGAATTACCTTACCATAACAAAACACTGCAATTTAAAAAAAAAACCAAACACCACTATATGCCCTTGTAGTTTTTAGAAGTTGAGGTTGATTTACTATTAGTTTTAAATTCTGATAATGCATGGGAGTTTATCTGGGTTCCAAGAAATGCACTGCGTGTTCAATATATTTGCTGTCAGTGCAAGATGAAATGATGTGTTGCAAATTTTTATTTCTGAGAAGTAGAGGAAGATAGAGCATGTTCTTATGTGAGTTAGAGCACTTTGATAAAGTTGCTTTTTTGGAAAAGTTTCAGTGAGTACTTTTCCTGAAAACCAATTAGAAGTGTCTGTTCAAAAGTGTTTTAACTAGGCAGAGTTTATTGTGTTAAGCTGTGAGTAGGGTTAGGTCGTCCCACACTACTGTCAGGGTCTCCTTATTAACCCTCATCACTACTAAGCCCTGATAAAATAGTATTTCTTTCTACATGGCCTTCTTCAGGCAGTGCTTGTAATTCTTCGCGTCTCCTGCCTGTCAGAGAACTCTGCTGCCTAAAATAATATTATAGAAATAAACGTGACGGTTTTGTGTTGAATTCACTTTGTCAATGAACCTCCTAACTCCAGTTCATTAAGTCCTTATCATTGTTTGCAAAATACTAAAATTAAAAAATCCCTCAGTATTTAAATAAAGTATCGTCTGTCACAAGCTTTAATGACTACTAGATGAGAAGTATATATACACGTATGTGTGTATATGTATACAAATATGTGCATATATGTAATTGATACGTTAATAACTTCTGATGGAAAGGTGTTGTAACAATACATTAGAAATAAAACTTACATAATGTTTTTCATTAAAAGATAATATAAATTATTCACAGATGGAAATTAAATAATAAAAAGACTCCAGAAAAGTCTCTTGATAGTAATTAATGTAAATAATGGAGAGGTTTTCCATAAAAATTGAAACCATATTTAGTACCAAGTAGATACTTGGTGTACCAGCTTTAGAGCTGTTTTTGACAAAACATTTTTGCTGCATTTTCAGGAAGTTGTGTTAATACAATTCTTGTGACCTTTCAGATGGTCAAATATAAAAATTCACACCCCAAGTTTTGGGGAGATTCATTTCAGAACAGCTGTGTTTTGGCTACTGTTTCAATTATGTTAATTTGTACTCCGACTTGAATGCCAAAATCCAGAGATTTTTGAATTCTGTGGACTGACAACTGAAGTTGGATCTTGAGTTAAAAACGTCATTTAAAAATGGCAGTGCTCGTCCGGTGTGAAAAGAATAGCTGTTAATTGATATTTTTTTTAAAAAATCATTCAAGCTGGATTTTTCAGTAAATTGGTATAGGACCCAGTTTAGAAAATTTAAAAAAGTTGAATATACTTAGAAGATAAATATAATCAAAGTAACTTTTCTGTTGATATGGCATTCCTGTTTTGTTATGCTTTATTTGACAAGGTTTAGCTGATCTTTTATGCTATGAAAATCTGATTGTTTTATCATGTCAGTGCTTCAAAAGAAAGTCTTTAACTCAGTAGAAGCTCAAATACTCTTTACACAATATATTCTCTGCTCCTAATTATAATTGCCAATTGGTCACATAGCTGGTATTTAAATTTCTGCTACTGAGAATTTGTATCTTAACAGGATGTGTATGTTTTAGGTTAATGTGTGAATATCAGCTATCGTTCAAGGTAATGCTTACGATAAATGGATTTTATCCCGCTGTTACCGATAAGGCAGACGTTGAGCAGTTTGCCAGATGGGCGATCCTGGCAGTCACCCTCCACCAGGACTGTGGGAAGATCTTTAACTACCTGTGATAGCTACTGAGATATTGTCATCCTATAGTTCACCTGATCTGCTTTGGGTCTGGGTCTGCTTTGAGTTTAAGCACCAAGGGACCACTACTTCTCTCTACCTTTTTTGTAAAGATCAGAATTGTTGCAGTGATTGAAAATTGATTATATTCTTCCCAGTGGTCTTCCAACAGTTTTAAATATTGAAACAAGCCTTACCCCAAATCCTGGTCTCTGTCCTAAGACATCTAGTTAATTGCTTCTTTTTTAGGGAATCTGAAATCTGGGTCTAGCAAGTCTTTATCCATCACGGTGATCTCAAAGTGGACCTTGTTTGTGTGTTTGTTCTGTGTTTTAGAGTATGATTTTTGTCCTGTTCAAACAGGTAGGGTTCAAAAATGTCTTTAACCTTGGCACAATCCGATGACTGCTGATCTGTAGGTCAGTTAACCATAATTTTTTTAGGGTTTTTAAGGGCGTTATGTTGATCCTTACTCATATATATATGACTAAATACATTGCATTCTATATTTTTATAGCATTCTACAAAGTCAATAAATTTCTTATCTTTAAATTCAGAAAGGCATTGAAGAATCAGTTTAGTCTTGCATCTTAGAAAGGGTCCCAGCTTTAAGGACCTCAGTTAGACCCACCATAGTTTCTTCTGGAAAGAGTGCTGTTTTCTTTGGTCCAGAGGACTTCCTCTTTAAATTTCTGAGCTTTGACCAGTTAAAATGTCTTTGTGTGGTCTGATGCCTGAGGGTTTGGGGGGGAAAAAAAAAAGACCTCACCCTTACTTTTTTCATAGAAATAGCAACTGCAGACATCCCTTTTCCATTCCCATCTTTTTAGTTGTACATTTTAGCCAGATACTTGGTCGTAGATCAGAGTTTTAGGTTTGTTTTCAGTAATGAGCATTTTTTTGCTTAAATTAGTGCCTGGTATGATAACAGCAAAAATGAGAGGTGGCTTAAAATACAGCGCTGTTTCTATAGTTATATCTGAGCCTCGTTTTAACATTTGAAAACAAATTATGATTTGATTTGGGATTAGATCAGGTGAGGTATGATCATATCTTCCTCAGTTCAAAAAACCAAATGATCCAACCTCCCCACCCAGCGCTCGCCCTTCCAGACATCTCACTGGTGAAACCCCTGAGCACAGCAGACGGTTTGATAGTGGAATACAGGAGCACAATCCCACACCCAGTTTCCTATGTTGATTAGACTTCAAATTTAAAAGAATTGGTAATTAATGCATTGAGATAATTAATGCTGTGAGATAATTATGTAGTGACAAGGGCAAAGACTGCATAGAAGGAGAAAATAGGGTCCAGCCAAACTTCACATAAAAAGTCCTCCTTAAGGTCCAGCAATAGAAACTGTTGTGTAGGAGACAAGATGCCGTATGGCTGGAGCGGTGGCCTGGTGTCCAGAGAAGGGACACCCAGCCTTTTCAGCTCTGCTGGTGGTGGTCTTCGCGATCTCGAGCACGTCTTTCAGCTGTGCTTGTCACAGTTGCCCGTGTCTCTAAAGTAGCTTTGTATGTATGTGGAAAGCACTACGTACCAATTGGAAGGCATTGTAACACTGGTGATGGCTATTGCTCATAGATGACATCAAAGCGTGATTAAAGGACAACACTATTTGCTTTTATTACTGAGTGTTGAAATTCACTTTTGTGGACAGTGCTTGTAACTAAGGATTTCGATTCATGCGCGGTGTGCTAAGAAAGTGAGTTACACTGTCTTGCTAATGTCAATTAAATCATTGGCATATTTCACCCGCATTTAGCTGAGTGAGGGACATATCAGGGCTATTAAATTCCCCCCCCGTGGGCACAGCGTCTGGGCAGGGAGCAGTTTGTTTCACCCAGTAGCTGGGCAGCACCCGCTTCCCAGTGGATTAGATGTGGCACGTGCTGTTTCTTGCCTAGCAGGCAAAAGGTAAATGGGCATCTGACAGGGATGGATGGGTGGGTTGATGGATGGACGGATGGATGGACAGCTGCTTATGCAGCCCCCATGTCGTGGAGCCCACTGTTTGAAATATCAGGGAAATAGAAGCACCAGCAAAAACTTAATTGTTGTTTAAAAATTGGGTTTCATCACTTTCTTGCTATGCCTCTGAGATTGGTCTCTGTGGGTGAGGGTGGTCAGATATTAAGTAGGCTGAAGGGCAATTTGGACATGTCTACAGCTCTTTATTAATTGTAGGTGGAAGTGCCAGTGATCAAATTCCTCATCTAAGCATAGTAGCTGGAGCATAAGATGAAGACCTGGGTACAGATTATACGTTAAATAAAATGAAAAAAAGAATTTTAGATTGGTGGATTCCTGAATAAGGACCAAGGTATAGAAGGATGGATATTATTGGGTTGGTGTCCATGTGTGTAGAAATCAAAACGAATATTTCAAGTTGTTTTTTCTAGATGTTCATTTATTGGACTTACTGTATTTTTAAATAAATGCATATACTCATGAAACAGCAAATCTGCTCCAACCTGTCAGTGCAATTCAATTATTTTGTGCATCAACTTTGATAGAACAGGGAGAACAATGTTCCACCACAGGCTGACGAGTGGCTTTGCAGCCCTTTCCAGTTGGATTGGACCATGACTGTTCTACAAATGGAATTTAAAAATTCTGAACTGGGAAAAAACATATGCATCTGAAAATAAGGTTAATAATTCAGAGGTTAAACTAGATGAATAAATAGATCGTATTTATCCCAACAGCTTTTCTTAAAAACCCAGGAAATTGAGAATTAGGCTTGAATTCAGAAGGAATGCAAAATTTTAAAAGTAGGAAAATACAAAGGTAAAATATCTAGCTATAATTGGTGTCATGAAAGAGAATAAGAAATTTATCAAAAAAAATCTCGAAGTTTGAGGCTAGAAAAAAAAAGACACTGTGGAAAAAAGCCCAAACAACAAAAACCCAAACAAAAATCCATTAAATAATGTGGCTGCTAGGTGTGAATTTCCTGGGTTTTTAATAATTACTTAGGGGATAGTTGCACTGTTCTTGATTTAGGTTTTTCTAAATCATTACCGTCATGATGGAACGTGGGTTTTCTCAGTCTATGAATCTCCATATAAAAATTATTAAAGTCTTTATCATACACAGCAGATCTAATGAACGGAGGACGTATCCTTTTACCTTGTACTGGTGACAGCTGGCTGAACATGAGCCAGCAGTGCGCCCAGGTAGCCAAGAAGGCCAATGGCATCTTGGCCTCTATCAAGAATAGTGTGGCCAGCAGGAGCAGGGAAGTGATGGTGCCCTTGTACTCAGCGCTGGTGAGGCCACAGCTTGAGTCCTGTGTTCAGTTTTGGGCGCCACAGTCTAGAAGGGATATTGAGGTGCTGGAGCGTGTCCAGAGAAGGGCAACAAAGCTGGTGAGGGGTCTGGAGAACATGTCTTATGAGGAGAGGCTGAAGGAATTAGGATTGTTTAGTCTGGAGAAGAGAAGGCTCAGGGGAGACCTTATTGCTCTCTACAACTCCCTGAAAGGAGGTTGTAGTGAGATGGGAGCTGGTCTCTTCTCCCAAGTAACTAGCGATAGGACAAGAGGAAACAGGTTCAAGTTGTGCCAGGGGAGGTTTAGGCTGGACATTAGGAAAAAATTTTTCACTGAAAGAGTTATCAAACACTGGAACAGGCTGCCCAGGGAGGTGGTTGAGTCACCATCCCTAGATGTGTTTAAAAGTCATGTAGATGTGGTGCTTAAAGACACGGTTTAGTGGTGTCAATGGATGGACTGGATGATCTTAAAGGTCTTTTCCAACCTAAATGGTTCTACGATTCTATTCTATGATTAGTCCTCTTCCTTGTCAGAATAACTCCAAATTTGTTCAAAAGTTAGTGTCAGCTTTGTAATCTCGCATCAGGTGTCTTCTCTTCTTGTACTGACATATGCTACTACTATTTATTAAAAGGATGACAAAGCTTTCTAAATTCTCCATTGAGTGGGGAACAGGGGATGTCTCATGCCAGTTGTATCACGTAGAAGGGCTCATGGGATGGTGCTGAGAAGACAGCGTGGCATATGGCGAGATGCAAATATTGGACATTGTTCAACAAGTGAGTCTTGCTCAGGATCTCCTTCGAGAAGATCTCCTCTCTGACAACAGATACTGCATCTGCGTGAGCTGGGCACCAGAGCTGACAAGTGGGGAATCCCTTTCCTCTGCTTTGTTGCAATGATGATTTTAACCAGAACGTTATTGGGGTTGGGGAAAAAAAAAAAAAAGAAAAATGGTTACAGAGCAGTAATGTAAAAGGAGTCTTAAGAATTGTTTGTGATTTTATACTGAATTTGGGTTTTTTGCCATCCCCTAATAGCCTTAATAATTGGTCACAATCCTGGCCTATTTCCAAAACCTTGATTGAAATAAATTAGGTGACTTAAGTGATCACTGAGTACTTATAGAGATTGATTTAAGTGAAGCAGGATTTGTAGGGAGAGGTGATTTATTACATAAACTGAGGCAGCTGGTTACAAGTGAGAAGCTTTGGAGTGCTCAAGCTCTTTTCAGGACTTCTTTCACACCGTTCTCCGTGTGACGATACGTGATGAGCGATGCAGATTATGGGCTGAGGATAAAGATCTCCTTGAAGAACCGTTCTGGGTTTGTTACCAGTCTGGCATCAGGCGTGGGAGCAAGACGTTTCTGTCCCTCTTTCCTCCCTTTCCCACTCTGAAGATTTTGATGCTTTGGTATTTTTCATTCTTCCTATCTGCAGCTTCACTGATGCGCATCTACAATATGAACTTCCAAAAATCAAGTGGTTACTGTAAACAATTATGAAAAAAAAATATCTCCAAATCTACGTGTCTCAACTCCTAAACCTCACGGGCTCTTTAGGGTAGTCAGCAGTTTATAGAGCCCAGTCTCCCGCGCTGCTCTGCCTGCGGTTGCGTGCCTGTAACAGCTCACTAGCACTTTCTTTATGACCCTCCCCTAAGACCGTAGCTTTGCTTCCTACCCTGCCACTGGTGCAATTTGTGCTACTTTCACTGCTCTGTAGGAGTTTTGCTTTTACAGCGGTGATTTGCTGCGGATAGAGAAATGGATCTGAAATAGTGCGTAAGACCCGTAACAAAGTCATTTGTTACCACCCTTGTCGCAATCAAAATCAATAAGGATGGTTGTGGCAAGCTGGGAGATTTTGTATTTTGATGAATATGGGCTATTCAATCAGGAAAAGTACTCTCAAGCAGTATTTTATCTTCTGAATGATTTTTTTTTTTTACTGATTATACCTCTACTCTTCTGAAAACAATGGAAATTATTTAACTAATACTTCCTAGTAGCTGTGAGATTTTAGGAAGTTGCCCTTCAAAACTTGAATCTTTGAGGGTCTTACCATGACGTCTGAAGTAGTCCACAGAAATATTTGCTTCACCACACTGAAATCAGCAGCCTTAATAACCGTTGCTTTAAAATGCATCAACGCAGAGGAAGAAAAGGGAGATTAGCTCTAACCCGTGAGCAGTTAGCAGTTTAAGCTTTATAAGGATTTTGCTGCTCAGGTAGACTTTAATTGCCACTTAGAAATTTGGAAGAGTCACCCACTGCTGGGGATACGCAGATTCATTTTCAGGCAACTGCTGTACCACCGAGAGTACAAGCAGCGCGTCGCTCTAAGTGGAGGTTTGCTTTGGATGTTGACACAGTTCTGCGTGGAACGGTTTACTTAGACTTGCTTAGATGAGAAAGTGTCACTTTAAACAAAAATTTTAAATACATTTGGACAAATCTCAAAAATATACTGTAAGGTAAAAATGGGCAGAGATGATGGATCTAAAATGAGGCAATTACTGGAAATGTCTCTTTTTTCTTTTTTTTGTTATTAAATATCAACTCTTGAAACTGATAAAGACAAAGTATTTTTGAGGTACACCAAAATGTCATTTTCATAGTAAATCAGACCTTTAATACATCTCCGTAACATCATTGCTAACCATTAAGATTTATTTTTATTTCCTCTGTTTACAAAAAGGTACATTGATTATCGATTGTTTTACAGGGCCTTAATGGCTCTCCGTGTACTGTAAAAGAATATCTTCATCAGAAAAGGAAATTGAATTCTGACTTTCAGTCAACCTTTTTATTGCTCTTCATATGTAAAGTTGTCCACCAAGGGTGCTCAAATCTTGCAAGTAGCATAGTACCTCTCGCTTTGATTCAATGAACCTGTGATACTTATGTCTTCATTAAACACCAGTAGGAGCTTTACAATTAAAGAGTTTATAAGATGCAACTGTATTGGAAAGGGTAAATTCCCCTGTGTCACCCTGCCGGTGCGCTTCTCTCATGAGTAAGTAGTAAAATGTTTGCAGTTTTATTGCTAGCTTTCAACCGAGTGATTGCGATAGACTTACGAGCTATTCTGTTCCCTTGATAAATTTCTCATCACAAACTCTGATTCAGTCGCAACCTTGTATTTGCTGTGGATCCAAATTTCTGGAAGCCTCTCCTGAAACTGTTATCTCTGCTTGAGATGTTTCTGTGGACTTAGTCCCTGTTCTTTACTTAAAACAAAATTCTTGCTCTTCTTCCTGGAAGTTTTGCTGAAAATACGAGTGTAAAAAAGGCCATTAAAAATCTTGTCGGTCTTACGCATGGCGTATGTTTGACAAAGGAAAACTGTTTTGGAAAATGGATATTACTTGCAATTGAATTTGTTTTTCTCATTATTAAGTGAACTTGAAAAAGTAGTTTCATTTGCTTTCACAGTACTTTCCCTGTGCTTCACTGACGATCATCATTGCTTGCCTTTAATAAGGGATTTCCTAGTTTACAAAACAGGATTGACACGTTAGATATCATCATTAGTATTTCCTACTCTTAGCAAAAACCCCCAAAAAATGTAGGGTAAGGGTGTGTACTTACTTTAAGTACGTACCTTTCTACTACGATGCAGTGGTTGTCAAGACTTGTGATTTTTATTTTTTTTTAAATAAACTTCCTCTATATTGCCAAACATAGTGCATAAAAATATGAATTGTAGAATCATAGAATGGTTAGAGTTGGAAGGAACCTTAAAGATCATCCCTGCCCTGGGCAGGGACACCTTCCACTAGAGCAGGTTGCTGAAAGGCCCGTCCAGCCTGGCCTTGCAGAGCATCACTGGGCACTGCAGGAAGCAATCACAAGCTGTTCTGTTGAATTCATCTTGCAATTTCCATACAGTGACTTTAAACTTTGGAAGATTGTGGAAACTGTGGAAACTAAACAATTAAATGAAAGATTAGGATTTATAATTAAGACACATCTGCCCTCGGTTTTCTACAAGAGCATTTCCATAACCTCTGTGGTGAAACCAAGTTAATTATTTTATCAGTAGTTATTTTTATCTTTTTCAGATGCTGTTCCTCTCAGTTGACTTCTAAGAAATGCTAAGATCCCCCCTTCCCCAGGGAAAAAAAAAAACCAACACAACACAGAAAGACCCAAAAAGCTGTTCATTACTGAATCTAAATTACAGGCAACGGGAAAACCCACCATAATTCACTTACATATGCAAAAAGTTTTGTTTTCACCACCTAAAATAATATTTTTAGTTTCCAGTTCTGCTATGCTCTGCAAAAACCACCAATGTTGTTCTCATCCATTTGCATCAAAATGCTTTACATCCAGACTTTTGTTTCTAGCAATCTTACTTTAAAGTAAATGGAAAGTGCATACTTGCGTATGTGAGTTTGCTGTCCTTTTTTTTTTTTTTTCCCTTGCCTTAGAACCTTTGGTGTACGCTACCAAGGTAAAATGAATGAAATCAGAAGTATACTAAGAACTGAGTTTATGCTAACCAGGTCATTCCTGGTAAGGGAAGCAAAACTTGGCACAAGGGTAATTAAGATGGATATTATCTTTTTTTTTTTTCCCTTTTCATTTAAATTTCATATTAATATTGAGAAAAAAACCCCATGCACTTCAAGGGAAAAAAAGGATTTTGGGAAAAATTAAGAAATGGTCAGTTGATTAAAATTAAGTGCTAAATCTGTTATGAAAGTACTTTAACTGAAGGAACTGAAGGAAATTTTTGTTTTATCTTACTGAAGTAGGATGTTTAGAGGCTACCGATGGTAATAGAAGAGTTGGAGAATGCAAAATGACCTGCGTGTAAAAGATGCGTCCGCACTGTGAATTTTATCTCTGGATTCAAGCATAGTTCTGCACTTAATACAAAAAGAAGGGGGCTTAAGTAGTTGAATTTGGTGTTCTTGCCTAAAAATATGTATCTCTATTTGAAACCTGGGCTGTGGTTCCACGGGGCGTTGGCTCTGGGCTGGTTTCCATCGCTTTCCTGCCTAATTACTGAGATTTCAAATGCAGCACTTAGATTCCTAATGGAGTTCAGGTAGTGCGTGAGCTAGAAAACCTCAGCCAGGAATTTGGGATTTGTTTTGTTTTGCATTCCTAAGCATAAGGTAGGAGGAGATTGTATATATTATGTTGTCATAACGCTATCAAGAGGTGCAGATGCATATATTTATAGAAGGCAGATGTAAGATTAATCCAACTCAGATTCCAGATGACCAATGTTTAGGAAAAAACCCTGTAATTAATATTCATTTTCCTCTTCAACTGCAGACCTGATGTTCAGCTATGAATAAGCAAGATCTTACGGAGTTTTTAGCTTGCCTATGTAAAATGCAGGAATTCTGGCTTTTCTCAGAGAACTGCGTTTGAGGAGTGGGGTGAGGTTTTACAATCTTTGGATTTATTTGTGCAAAAAGTTCAAAAGAAAGTGGATTAACGTGTAAATTCGCAATGCGTGAGTTGGCCAGCTCTATCGTTCTTCCCAGGCGGGTCAAGGGAATTAACGTTGAGTGTTAATGGGCTAGAAGTTTCCCTATGGTTTATTCCTCTTCAATTTTTTCCAAAAAGACAAGTGAAGAAGCTAGTAGGAGGCTGTACTAAAAAGGAGCAAGTGTGTTAAATAACACAGTTGTACGGTGATGTTGCACCATCTCGATCCAGGATGCGGCTGAGATGCAGGCTGTATTTTAGAGGTCTGAGGAACGTTGGTGTTGCTGATCTTTGTGGTTTCATTAAAGTAATAGTTTAATGAGTTTATAATCTCGTAATTACTTTATCCAGATCAAATTATGTATCAGCATTTTTTTGAAGAAACGTCACCTCTTTTAATTAGTTCCTTTATATGATCCTGGACACTTCTCAACATTTATGACTGTAGAACACACTAAGTTCAAAATAAGCATCTTTGAGGTTACATCTATGAAAACGGAGATTAGACGTTGACCGGACACTTCTGTACCACAAGGGCTGCTAACAAGGGCAGGATCTACTTGGGGGAAGCTGCAAGCAGAGGATGACTAGGGATGAACAACAACAACAAAATCTTCTCCAGTTGTTTTATTTCTGACAACCCTCTCCAAATATGAAAAATGTAGAATTTCAGAGAGATTTCATTCCGAGTTTGGACTATTGAAATTTAGCTATGTACTTCCAGGTGAAATTTCTTTGCTGAGTAGAATATGAAGATACATATTGCTTCACTGTGACTGAAGGGTTTAAGGAAGGATTAACAGACACTTAACAAATGCTGGTGTATATTTTAGATGTGAAATAAAGTTTGTGTAGTACTATATGTAACCATCAATAAAATTACAAAGTGCATGCATTGAGAAGCTAAGCAAACTTAGCTTTGTTGAAAGGAAGTTTGGAAAACTGAATTAGCTCAAAACTAATGATAATAAAAAACCATCCCTCTAATCAGATTTATTCATTTCCCAACTAACAGGACTGTACAGGTTACTATTTAAAAAAAAAAACTAAACAAAACACTCAAATCCTCAGCTTCATTTAGATTTAGCTAAAACATTTTCAGCATCAAATAGGGTTTTTTAGAATGCAATTTTTCAAATTTATTTCTACAAATATTTGCAATTCCTAGTAAGTTATGATTTTCAAGCTGATTTTTCAAGTTCTGATATTCAAGCTCAAATTTAGTGTGCTCCAAAGCTTTCATTTTAGAGTTGAAATGTCTCAGCCTAATTTTTAAAAATGAGTTACACGCTATAGATTAAATACACTGTAAAAATAGTACACGCTAAAAAGATTAAGTACACACTATAGATTACATCTCTCGAATCCTATCCAGCCTAATTTTTAAATTATTAGGCTGGATAGGATTCGAGAGATATAATCTATAGTGTGTACTTCTGCCAAGCAGAGATCTTACTCTTGAAAGTTTCTATAGCTTTTCTGAAGGCAAATGTAAAAATGAAGGCCAAGTAAGAAAGTTACTTGATACCATGAAACAAATCAATGCATTTAATTGTTATTGTTAATTATTACTTGCTCTCTGTCTCAAAGGGTCTGAAGTAAAATAAAGTTCACCCTCTGATTTCCTGAGCTGTTTTGATTATTTGACTCTATAACAAAGCATAACACTTAGCTGTGTTTTGTTTTTGCAAGAAAGTTAACAAAATACTATATAATTTTCAGTAAAATGTGTGAGGGCTGGCAGAATTTGCCACCATGAAAACTATTTTTGGCAACTTCTGTTTATAGCCTTTGAAGGAAAAACTAATAACGTACTTTATTTGCAAAAGCTCTTCAGTCAAGCCAATTAAAAGCAGATTTCTTGCTGTGTAGTTGCCTGTGCATCATAGATTCAAGGAGGGTAGAATGCTATGTGTTTACATCAGTGATTTTAAATTTTTGTGTTTAATTTAAATTTTACTGGCAGCAAGCCAGAAAATTCAGAAGTTAAAGAATGATTAAAAATCAGCCATTTCAGTAGCAGACATTTTTAACTTTCCAGAAGTAAAGATAATGTGTCATTTTTCGAGCTAAGGTGTGAAGAATAATTTATGATCCTTTGTTAGTGCTCCTGATTGTCTATTTCGCTGATGAATGAAAGGATGGAAGGAGGTTTCATTGATATTTCCTCTTTTAAATATCTTCTTGCTCTTTACGTGCGTGCACACTCAAAGCCATCTGGTCCCCCGGCTGTGCGAGCGGGGTTGCGTGAAGAGAATAAAAGATGAGTGTCGTTGAGTCTTAAGCACGTGTACGTTCAGAAGTCAGATCGTGAAGTGGTCATTTGTCTTCATTAAAGCTATACTGAAGAAAAGTAGGTGAATCTGGTGCTTCACCCACCTTGACAGTCCCTTTTTTAAAATGCGATGGTAAGGGTTAGGACAAAAGCCGCTAATTCTTTTGCATTACCTTTGTTGCAGGAAAGGTCAGGAAGGATGTAGTAATTTTGTTATTTAAAAACGCTATACAAATTTTGAGGATGTCCACCTGACATTGGTAAATTTAAAGCACTTTGTCATCCTGTGTGTAGAGTTAGCCCAGGTGCCTGCCGTCCTGCGGCTTAGGATGTGGGTTTTTTGGGCCGGCTACGTCCAGAGGCAGGGGAAGCAGGCAGGGTATGCAAAATGGGCAGCGGTTCGGAGCTGCCTGGAGTTGTGCTACAATCTCGCATACGTTTTGGATGTGTGACCTCTGTGGCTTGTCTTCTTGTGACATGACAACTCAACATTTTCAGGCTCTGTGTCGGTGACATTAATGGCCAAAAATGAATTCTCTAGACTGAGTTAGAAGAGAAAGTGTGAAGTCTTGGTTTTGAAGCATTTCAAAGGGCCTTTCATAAGGTTTTGTCGTATGAGTACAAACTTCTTATTAGTGGTTTGATGTGCTTTTTATTTTCTTTGACGTATGAGGTAGTTGTCTCAGCAGTCTCATATTAAGTATTTAGACAGTAGTAACTGTTACGTTACAAATGCTTATTAAACGTCTTCAAACAGCTTTGCCTAAAATTATAGTGAATTTTTTAGTGAAATTTTTCCAAAATACAGGACATTATAGGGCAAAACTTGTAGCAGATAACTAGTCACTTGCCATTTCAGCAGTTTGGCATTTGATGGTTACTCTGTGCCTGAGTGGTTACTCTTTACTTAAGCGTTTTGAAGTGAAAGAATTTAAATGTCCGAAAGAAAAGGCTGCTCTTTGTCCTATGGAAACCCCTTAATGATCATGAAAATTTTTTGAGGATCTGTAGTGGCGTTTTCATGGTTTTTTCACCCTATGCCATGTAATTGGTTTCGGTGGACTGGATGCTGGTCAAAATTATTTAATTTCTGGATGTTGTTTATGGTGAAAAGGGAAAAGAGTAGGGCTAAAATATGAAAAGAAGAGGCAAAAAAGAAAAAGATGGTTTTAGCTTTACCTGAAGGTTGATATTTGAAAAGTTTCATTATAGGAGGCAACGTGAGGACTGCTGTCTCTTTGATTGCCTTCTAAGAACAGTGTCCGAGTCCCAGCATTGCAAGGGGGTGTTTTGGTGACGGGATTGCAGCCTGTAGCTCTGGCTGGGACACCAAGGGCTTTCCAGCAACGTTTCCCACTTCCTTTTCCCAAACTACAAATTTTCTGCTGCGTTTCCTGAGAGTGCGGCACAGACTCTGTTGTCTTACGCCTCGTTACATCGTTACCTGAAAACCTTCTTAAGGCTCGTTTAGTTTAGCGACAAGTATTCTGCGAATGAACGGATGTGATTCCACGTGGCTTTTCCTTTGTGAACGTTATGTTGTAAAGTGAAATAAACTTTTTGAATAATCTTAGGAGTCTTCGGAAAGCTGAAAGGGACACAGGGGGAGCTTCCTACGCTGAGTAAGGACCAAGCGCACACAAGTGATCTTCAGGGCGTATTTGCTTAGCATGTTCTTCATTGGGGACTTTAAGAGAGGTTTCACAGGAACTTTAACATCTCCCCTGAATCGTATTTGCTGTAAAGCTTTTATAATGGTGCCCGTTCCTCCCTGGTACTCCACCAGAACTCAGGCCTGTGGGTTGTCAGTGTGTTTCCTCTGGTGAAGTGATTATAGACATTTACATTCTGTATTGAATATCTGTTGTTAGGATAGTTCTTCTACAACTTTTTGCAGTGCTGCGGCGAGGGAACAAGGTGCTTGGTTATTATAAACTTAAAATGATACAGTTTTTTGTGCCAAGGCTTGCTTTGCTAGGACTTGTCGGTTTCTCGTACGAAGCTTTTCAACTCTAGCACATGAAAGCCTCCCTCCCAGATATTCTAAACACCCCGAATCTCTGCAGAGATGCTAATGAAACAGTACTTAAAAGATTAAAGCCTTTGGAGTGTACAAGCTGGATGAAAACCAAGGCAAGAGAGGAACTAAACTGTCCCCTTGTATCCTCATCTAACCTAATTTCTTTTTTCCCAGTTTTAAAGGTCTTTGTGATATTCAGAGTTTGTGCTTGCTTCCCTCCTGTTAAGCACAAGAAACTGCAACAGTAATTACAAAAGTTCATTAACAGAGACGTTTTTTTCTCTTCCCCTGTATCTGGTTTAGTAAAGTATATTTTTATTAGTTTGTCTAATGACAATGTTTGTAATTCTACATTTTCTCTCTTTTAAAACATTTGGGCAAGTCTATGTTAATGCCACTCTTCTAAATTCTCTGTATACAACCATCTAACATCTAGGAATGACCGTAGCAAGTTAATACATTTTTAAATATGTCTTGATTTACATAATGCATGGACTAAAGTTGTAGTGGTAGTCATATTCTTTAAAATATGGGCTGCCACATTTTCAAACATGGTGTATTTTTCTAGTTGTAGAAAGTCATCCATCTTAGGCTCCAAGCACTAAAATCAGTTGTATCTTAAGTGGCATACTTACGGGATACATTGATGTTCAGAATAGCCGATGCAATTTTGGAAAGGGACTTAAAAATATAGGAAGACCGTAGGAAATAGGAAGTATAAGAAGAATTTGTTAGAATTTTTACTATGCCAGCTAAAACCCAGCATAATCAGTTTCCTTATTTACCACAAGCATAATCTGTAATGTAGATTTTTTTTCTAAACTTATTTACAAAAGCTTTAACTGGTTATTGAATACATTCTTCTACTGCATCCAAAATTGCACTGAGATTTCATGGATCCCCCACATTGAACATGATAATCCAGGGCAATCTTTTATTTGGATTTTCAGTCCTTACTTGTGTTGCTGTCCCATTAATCGGAATACAGGAATCTGATAGAAATATAGGCGTGTGATTGTACATTAATTCTGCTTGCACATTAATCATTCTCTCCAGCAGTACTCTTGCTGCTTTTTAGTTGGTGAAAATGCAGCTGAAGTCATTGAGCCATATTTCCTACGTAGTGTTTTCCCAAGCAAAGTACCTCGTTTTATTTCATTATACAAAGACATTCAGAATTAAATTCACATGTAAGGATAGCAAAGAGTAGACGTTTAACTCGCCCTGCTTGTGGCTTTGGAAGAAATAATGAAAAAAAAAATTTCCATAAAGCTGAGGATAAGGTAGGGTGTGTTGTTTCAAGCTTGAGTAACTTGTGTTAAAAATAAAAATGACAGCATATATGTTATGTCATTCATTGTTACATGATTGTCTTTCAAGAGAAGGTATTTTTCAGTGGTTCAGAACAAAGAACTTTGTATTTTCAGAAGCGTCATATGCTAATTGCCTATGCGGTCTGTGATGATACTTTTGTAAGTAAAAGTAACATCCAGAGTCAATTTGAAATCTAAAACATGTAAGAGACCTGAAAGGTACCATCAGGATTTTACTGGTTATAGAGAACTGTGATAGATGAAGTGTATTATTTTTCATTAGTGTACATGAAAAGATGAGTATTAGTGACATTGTCTATATGACTTCTTAGGTGTTCATCATGCATTGTGCAATGTTTGTCACTCATATTGGTTAAAATGGCTGTCAAAATGCAAACGCTTAAAACCCTGTGGCATTAATTAGGTCATGGTATTTGAAATATCCTTGAAGTGTTTAATGTTTTAACATGCTATTTGGTTTTGGCCTTTTATATGTTTGGTTGGTATTTTTTTGTTGAGTGTAGTAGCTCAAAGTATAACTGTCAGACTAATTACATGAGATTTATTTTGAATCAAAGGTAGCAGGGACAGTAGCGGATCTGGATCACTTGGTGTGTGGACTCATATGAACCGTCTCTGTTTTAATCTAAATAATCCTGTCTGGCTCTTGGGATAGAGGAGTGTTGTGAAAACAGTGGCAGGAATGACTCCAAATCATACATAGTTTCTTTTAATCTCTCACTGTGTAATTTATGAAGTAAAATGCCAAAAGGTTCTTGGTCACTGTTAACACGGAAAGCTAAGGTCTGTAACCTCACAGAAAAAGGGGATCAAAGTCAGCGACCAATTCATGTACTGTAGAAGTCTAAAACCCTGTTGTAGTTTGTGCAGCCTAGAGATCTAGTCCTATCACCATCATATGGACCCCACATCTGGTCAGTGGAGTAGCTGTCTGGATTCCAGTGACTATATCAACTAAATCTCTTGATGATTTTAGGTGCATTGAATCCCCCGCGCATGCTAGATGCTGGTTGGAAAATAAAGCAAGGTAAATTAATACTAAAACCAAAGCATCTTTTTAACAGTGAAATTGTCAATGGAGTAGTTCAACGGAGGGAAGAAGTGGTTGGTTCTTCATCTGCCTTATCTTTGTGGTCAAATATGAATAAGGCTTTAAAAAGCAGAACTCAAGAAAATGATACCTGCGACTAGGAGTTGACCCACTGCTTCTCTTCAAGCATTTCTTTGGGTTTTGTTTGTGGGGATTTTTTGAGTTGAGGATTTTATTCTGATAAATATGGCTATATTTAATATTGTAGTTGTTCTTATAGGCTTAAAAAAGGGTAGATGTGAACCTTACTTCATCTTCTGAAATAGTGGATGAATTAATAAACATCGAGCTCTTCCTCTATGTTCCTCAAAGACAAAATTGCCACTTAAAAATTTAGCAAGTACTATCAATTTTTATCTATTTTTCTGTTTCAATACGTATAGATTAGTGGTAGGTCTGCTGTTACCCTACATTATCCTTCACTAGTAAATCTTTAGCAACTTTGCCATCGGTTCTGGTAAAGAAACCGTGGACAGAGATAGTTCTTGTTAGAGTCTGAGGCCAGCCAACTCGTTATCCAAGTTCTCTGTCTGCGGAATTGCGGTCGTCTTGACTTGTACTCAACGCCTATTTTTGTCTTAAAGTGCACTGGGGAATTTAAAGCAACAATACTGGGAGCCAAG
>VFFE01007200.1:1396420-1466604 GCA_008921705.1 Burhinus oedicnemus | reverse complement strand
CCCCCCCCCCCAACCCCTTAATAAGGAGATTCTCTTGCGGATCTTCTCCCATGCACGGCTGTAAGGACCACCTCTTCTCCCACTGGCTGCTGAATATCCCTTCTGTTGCCATCCCTGCTAACCACACTAATTGCTTACATGGAAAAGGAATATTAGGAAAATATTAAGTGAAGCTAAAAATACATTAAATATGATATAGCAGCTGGAAACAGGGAAAGCCAGCACCTTCCACCAGCCAGATCTCCACGGACCACCAGCAAAGTGCTCCGGGGGCCACTGCAACCATGCGACCACATAACGTGCTTTGGAACATTTACATCAAACATCACCTCCTGCTTTTTGCCTTGACCTCAGAAGACTTCCCCAGCAAACGATAAACAATAAACTTACATAGTGTGCCCGAGAGACTTAGGTTCTAAATAAACTCTGTATGATGCCACGCAGTTTCGAGGAAGCAGAGCTTACCGTAGACCACACAAATCTCAGCCACAAGCACCATTGCTGGTGTGTTGAGTGATGCCAAGCTGGAGCTTTAAGAAGCGACAACTGTGTCTGGATATAGAAGCACAGGCACCGTGTTTAAAAAAGAAAAAAAGAAAAAAAGAGCATACGTTGGTGTTTTGGGGCTGCCCCCTCCGTGGCGCCCAGGGAACCCCGGAGCCCGGCTCTTGCCTCTCTCTTCTCCAGCTCCAAAACTGAAAGGAAGGAACTGAGAAGTGTTCGATAACTGCGGCACAAAGGGCGACATTAATTACTGTCCTGTAACAGATCATTCTGATACCAAAAAATTACATTTGCGTTCGCCTCTGTAGTGTGTGATTCAGTGAAACCGCAGCTTTTCTTGGAGAATTCGGTCTTTCCCTGACTCCAGCCATTGCTTCCTTGGCTCCTAAGGAGGAAGAGAAAGGGAAGGATGGGATGCTGAATGCTGTTCCCTCAAGCATGGCAATTCCTGACTTTTGTCTGTAGAGATTAATTCTTATTTTGGAAGCGTGTGTCTTTTTAAAAACGGCTCGCCACTGAGCGTCTGCTGGTATTGGTTAGGATGCGGCACATGTACTTAATTTCGTCAAGAATTTTTTCTTCTGCAATCACAGAAATGTACTATAAGTAATTGGAAGTGTTCATTGGAATGACTTTTGGACTCTCTGGTATGCTTTTTTATTTTGTCTAGTTTATCTGTTTTGATAAAAAAGGGAATTAGGATTTTACCTGATATCACTTCACATTATGTTCTGCAGATACAGATAAGAAAGCAAAGTGCAGTATCCATGGTAATGATTTTTTTATTAACTCATGTACTGGGCGTAACGCTGGGTGGACTCTGTTTAAAAAAAAAAAATCCCCTTTTTAAGTGCTTACATTTGATTCCTGATTTTGCTCCTATTTGAGCAGCCTGTAACTTGTAAATTGAAATTATAATTTTGTATTAAGATACAAATCCAATCCAACTATAATGTTGTAGCAAATTCTCTCCAAATTGCCAATTATTCACATCCAGATGCTTGTCAATAAACAGCAATGGTCATGCACATTTTGCCTGAATGAGCACAGCTCGTGTTTGTCTATTTTTTATTGAGAAAGGTCAGAAAATACAATATTTTTTTTTAAAGACAAATTTGAATGGATGTCAAGGTGTCCTTTACATTGACCCCTTTTGAACTATCATGAATAAAGTGAAATAATTAACTACCCTTTTCTTTCATGTGACATTCTGTTGAGCCCTGCGCGAGTAATTCTCGTCCCCCTTTTTTGTCTTTCATTCTTGATTCATAGCTTGTACGTGCTGCGCTGTAATTTTGGATCCTTCTTTTTAGTATTCTTATTATTAAACAGACAATGCATATTTGGTACTGTTGATTTTGTTTCTTTCCTTTGTAAACTAAATATTTTTCATATTTTTGAAAATTAAATTTTTGAGCGCTCATGCTTCAACCCTAATTTGCTTATGAGAAAACCTTTCTAACGTCCAGATATTCTCATCTTCTGTTTCCTACTTTCCACTGAGCCACTTTTCATTGAAAAAAAAGAAAAAAATTATTTTGAGAAACCTAAGAAAGCTGTTTCTTCTTTCCTTTTGATCATCTCTGCACTCGAAGTGATTATTTAATAATTTTAGGGGACAAGGGTGTCAGTGTAGCCTCTTGCTTCTGTGTGCACCTCCGTCCCTAAGTTCTGGGAGGGACCTGGGGTAAAAGAAGAGCGGGCAACTATCTGTACTGGCATTTGGACATATGGGAAAATAGAGGTTGGATCTATAGATTGTGTATACAGGAATGTATTTTGCAATATTTTCACCCTTTCATTTTTGGGGTTTGTGTGTTTTTTTTTTTTAAAGTCCGATATATTTCCTTAAACAATATGTTACGTCAGTAATAAAATGAGAAAAATAAATTGTGTTTTTAATGAGGCATTAATTGTCTAAGTGATGATTTAGTGTCTGTGCTCAGTTTAACTGCGAGAGAGCACATTTTAAACAAAATGAAAAATGTAATTAGTAGACACGGATGTGGTCATCTTCCAAAGTCCTTGCTTTTGTTTTTGTAGCAAGTAGATCAAGACTAGGGTGACTGTAAAACATCAATATTTTATAAAACTCTTCTTTTCTTGTTCCAAAAATTCTGCCAAATTGTACTTAAATGAAGTCTTCTGAGGAAAAAGCCTGTAAGAGTTCTTTACTATAAATACATTTTTGTGATTTTAAGAAGAATGGGGTATTTATAATGGATTGGACCAGAGCTTCTCTGCTCTGTGTTATCTTTATAATGTTTGCCATAAAGTGCTTCCAGGCGACATCTTGACTTCTGTAATTTTTTTCTTCCTTTTCGTTGGTGCCTGGAACAGATTATTGTGGGTTATAACATTTTAAAACATTTAAGTAATCCATTTGAAAGCAGGAAAAAGAGTGCACCATTGATATGAAATTGCACTGACTTTCCAGAAAAGATTTTATCACAGAACTTCCAGTTTCTTACTCTAGGAAGAAGGTTGCATTGTTTCTGTTCTGAAATAAAATACATTTTTAAAGCATTTTCTTTTTCAGTGAAATTGATGTATCTTACGGCAGAATTTTACTTTCAGAAAAAATGAGAGTATCGGTGTGTTCAGTGCATTCTGAAGTTAAACCTGGTTAAAACCAGCTATTCAAAAGAATTATTTGATATTTTAATTGTTGTGCGTCTTTTCTTGTTAGTGGATGCATTTTATCTGTGCCTAGTGGGAAAATAATTTCTATTTTTCGCTCGGAGGTTCAGTGATAACACAGAGTAACTACTGTAACAGTTCACAGCAGGTTTGATTTTGGTAACTGGGAGGTGGTGGTGCTTCATTAGTTGTAGAAGGCGTGAACTGCCATGCCCCTAAGTTGTTAATTGTAATTTAGAGCACAGATTTCCAAACTGTGATCTGTGGACCACTGATGATCCAAAAGGCAAATTAAGCATTTCACAGCAATTTCGTTGAGATATATAATAGCTACAAAAATAATCTAGACATACTGCAAATATTTATTTCCTAGTTAGGTTTTACAGTGTTTGTGAGAAGTGCTGAGATTTGTAACGCTCTTTTGGTCTCAAATATTTCTGTATTTTTGAGATGGATCATGTTTTTGGCACCTCTTTATATTTCTCCCCCTTAATACAGTGAGTGCTGTAACCTCTGTTTCACACAAGTACTGCGAAGGTGAATAATCAGAATATAGGCTCTCTCCGTGCAGAGGTAGACTATTCATATCATTTTGGTTTACTATTAAAATTAAATCTAATTTGCTCATTTACTATTAAAATAAATCTAATTTGCAAAGCCTGATTTGTCAGTAGAGCACTTGGTACCACCCGGCAATGGGAGGCCTAGAGGGATAACTGGCTTTTTTTGCCAAAGACCAGCTGTGGACAAGTTGCTTCCCTTCTCCAGGCGTTGACTTCAGGAAGGGTAGTAAAGTAAAAAAAAAAAAAAAAAAAAAAAAAAAAAGTTATAAAATGCGTTAACATTTGATAAAGAAGTGTATTATTTGAGAATTGGATATAATTAGCATCGTTTAACACCCAAAGATCTCATTCATAAAGTTGTGATGTGAATTTTTAAAACAATGAAGAATAGTCTTGACATTCTGGAGAATACAAAAAGAATAATATTATTTCTCTAAAAATTAGCATAAAGCATTCATCCTCATTTATATTTTGTATCTTGTGGATTAGCTTAAATTGTCTTGTGGTTTTAATCTAGATTTAAAATAGCTAGGGATTTCCACATTTGGTTAACACTTATAATGTATATATACAGTGAAAAGATGTTTTGACTTCCTGCTCTCCTCATCACTTTTTCGCCCTGTCCTCATGAGAGCAGACTGAAAATTCATCTCTCTTGGCTTTGTTAAATTCCATTTGTGTTTGGGTATATTGTTGAGATGAACTTTTTCCTAGAGCAGAAATGACTGATCATAGTCCAGTCTGCATAGTCTAGAAAGACAGTTGTCTCATTTGTTTCCTGAAAAACCAAAACCCTTTGTGAATGAGCGAATGGAACGTATTATGTTATACAAATGGAATAAATTATATCTTTTTTTTTTCTTTGCCAGTCATAAGGATTTGTAAAATTAATTTATGTTTAACTGTTAGAGTTTGGTGCGTTCTGATTAGCGTACAATGGTACTGAAAAGAGTTCTTGCCACAGCCTGGTGTTGGGATAAATCTGCTGATTTTCAGCAGTTAGAAAGTGTTTACAATAGTATAAGAGGAAGAAAAGAAACCCCAACCAAACCAGGGTGAAGTCTGTTGTGGGTTTGAGTTTGTTTTTTTTTTTGTTAATAAACAGGACTTTTAAAAGCACCTCTATAACATAGCTGCCCGTATTCTAGCATTTACTTATTTTACAAAATCGCACTCATTCTCCGCTCGTGGGTTTACGAAGAGTAACCAAGTTAGTTCAGTGAAACCACATGTAGAAAGATTATTCTGCAGTGTTTTTAGCAAAACTTAGGAGATTAGGTTTTGATGCAATTTAGACATATTCACCCTGAAAGAGACGTACCTATAAATAGTTTGTTGGAAGTAGACCTGTATAGCATCTTGCATCAAAATTGACAACATTTTGCATATTGACAGTTCATAAAGTAATAGACAATGAGGGAGGAAAAATATTTTAAAAATTCAAACGCATTTTCTAAGTTGTGTTTTTCTATACATGAATTCATTTTTCATGTCTTAACTGTAGTTTAAGTACGGATGATCTTACACTTTCTGCTTGAAATCAGAGTTTAATTTACGTATTTATTCTTCCGATAACATAATATACAGTATTCTGCTTTGACTTTATGTATGATATTGCTCGTGAAGAGAAGTCACGGCAACTGGGGGAGGTTCCTGAGGACTGGAAGAAAGCAAATGCCATTTCTGTCTCCAAAAAGGCAAAGAAGGAGGATCTGGGGAATGACAGACCAGTCATCCTCACCTTGATCCTTGGCCAGATCATCCTAGAAACCATTTCTGAGCCTGTTAAGGATAAGAAGGTGAAGTTGTCAGTGTGGATTCACGAAGGGAAAATCACGTGTGATTAATCTGATAGCCTTTTATGATGAAATAACTGGTGCTGTGTGTGAGGGAAGAGCCGTGAACGCTGTTTACCTTGACTTCAGCAAGGCTTTGACACCATCTCCTGTAACACCCTCATATAGAAGCTGATGAAGTAGACAAATGGATGGGCAGTGAGGCAGACTGAAAACTGGCTGAAGGGATGGGTTCAAAGGGTTGATATCAGCAGTATGAAGTCCATGTGGAGGCCAGTTACTGGTGGTGTACGCCAGGGGTTGATCCTGGGGTCAATACTGCGTAGTGTTTTCATTAGCGACCTGGGTGGTGGAACACAATGTGCCCACAGCAAGTTTGTTGATGATACAAAACTGGGAGGAGTGCTTGATAGACCAGATGGTTATGCTGCCATTCAGAGGGACCTCAACAGACTGGGAAATGGACCAACAGGAACCTCATGAAGTTCCACAAAGGGAAATGCCAAGTTGTGCCACTGGGAAGGAATAACCCCAGCCACTGGAACAGGCTGTAGGCTGACCACCTGGAAAGCAGGTTTGCAGGAGAAGATCATGGAGGATCCTGGTGGACACCAAGTTGGACGTGTGCCAGCAATGTGCTCTTGTGGTAGCATCCTGGGCTGCATTAGGCAGCCTGTTGCCAGCAGGTGAGGGAGGTGATCCTTCCCCTCTGCTCAGCACTGGTGAGACCCATCTGGATTGCTGGGTCCATTGCTGGACTCCCCAGTACAAGAGAGAGACGTGGACATACTGGAGCAAGCCAATGAAGGGCCACTGAGATGATTAAGGAACTGGAGCGTCTCTTATACAAGGAGAGGCTTGTGAGAGCTGGGACTATTCAGCCTGGAGAAGGCTCAGGGAGATCTTATCAATGTCTGTAAATAACTGATGGAGGGAAGTAAAGAAGACAGAGCCAGGCCTTTTTCAGTGGTGGCCAGTGACAGGACAGGAGCCAGTGAGCACAGACGGAAATACAGGAAATTCCACTTAAACATAAGAAAAAAAACTTTTTTACTCTGAGGGTGGTCAAACGTGTGGGAACAGGCTGTGCAGAGAGGTTGTGGAGTGTCCATCCTTGGAGATACTCAAAACCCAACTGGACACTTATTTGAGCAGGGGAATTGGACTAGGTATCTCCACATGTCCCTTGCAACCTCAACTGTTCTGTGATTCATGGAGTAGCAGTGATATCGTGATATCTTCTTTTTTTTTTTTCCCTTTTTTTCTCTTCTGTCCTGCAAGACAGTAACTTTCCAGGCAATGTGATACAAATTTCTTACTGTATATATTATAGTGTATTCAAAGAAACATTAACAAAAATTGCTCTTTCTAAAGGGAAAATTTAGGATATTTTTTGGTTTCCACGAGTTATTAAAACAATTTCAAGATGGGCTTAAGAACATGAGTCAGAAGGTTCATGCTTAAACAAAAGACTTTATAGAGTCAAGACAGAGTGACCTCCCATGGAGTTGGAAGACTTTAGCATCTCTGAAATTCATTCCCCGAGGAATTCATCACTGAGGACAGGGTTTGTCTTTATGTGAGAAGAATCGGACTTTTCATTTGGCAAGCTGTTAGAAATTGTTAATCCTGCTGTCTGGCAGACCTCACCATTTAAAAACTCATGGTGTAAACAAGCTACTTCCATTTTCAAGTAAACAAAGTTTCTCTTACAAAGGTCTTGCCTTGTTTAGATCTTACTTCGGTGGGACAATGAACTTGACTGATGCCTTTGGATGTTGCTTTCCACCATAGTAATTGAGGAGTATCTGTCGTGAGGACTGCTAAGTAAGCATTAATGTGTTTTCAGTAAGCTCAAAATAATTGCTAATTCTGAAGTCCTTCCTGGTTTTAGAATTTTAATATTTATAAGCATGGGTGAAGCCTACTTCAGACTCCAAATGCAGAGTTCCAACAAATGTCTGTTAGTTGCAGGTGAAATACCATTTTAGAATGTGGCCACATCTCATTTTTCAGTATTTTAAGTCACATAATCAAGATTTCTTTCTGTGTACTTTTTTAACATCACAAGACCCTCCAGTTCTTGGTTAAGCTTAGTTTTTAGTATTTTCGGCAGTGAAATTTCTGTTCCTTCTGAGATGGTTACAGAGGGCTTTAGCTCTGGTTTTCAGATGTTTTCCTTCTAATGTGCTCTAAGTGTTCCTTTTCTGTATTTTATCCCTTTACTTGTCACTATGTGCTTTTGAATAATTAAATGGTATTATGTAATGTTTCTCTTCTTGTTGTTTATGCTTTTACGATATCTGCAGACATCATCAGGGCTTAATTTTATACTGAAAAAAAGCCCCTATTTGTAGCTGGTTTCTGTTTCTTCCTGTGCTTGCCGTTCTCGCTGCCATACACATATTGGGAAAAAGCATTTTCCTTAAGCTGAGTTCTTTTTAGTAAAGATTCAGTAATTTAGTAATCAAATTCTTGGAGTTAACATTATAGTATTTAAACAAGTGAATAGGATGTCTCCGCTTGCTGAATAAGTAGATGGTAATTAATTTTAGTAACTTCCTATAGATTCTCCTGACTTCATAGAAGCAGGAGACCGGAGAGTCACCGTTGTTCACGTCATCGGGGTAGGGAGATACATTCCTCGGTTATTAGACAAGAAAATGTGACTAATTGTCTAGCAAAGTATAGGTGTAAGAAAGGAAAATGCATGGTCTCCCTTCAGGAGTTAGAGAAGGTGTCAATAACGCTGTCAAGCGTTATAGAGGTATAGGAGTACTACCCGAGAGCGATGAGATGGGATAACGGACAGAAAAGAGCTGGTGGAGGAAGCAATCTGGAAGAGACTTTGAAGTCAGTACCGATTAACTCAACTTTATATGCAAAATAACATAACGACTGTTATCCAATTAGCTGAATACTATATAGCCAGTTAACTGTGTACCTACCTATCTATCTGTTTTGTTATACAAATTGCCTAGTCTATGCAGCTGGATATGTGCTAGCAAGTTCTAGTCTTGCATCAGTCATACTTTTTTGGATACATGTGGAGTTAGCAGTTGGGACCATTTTCAGTCAGTGGCAAAGGTGTTAAAAATGCAGGATTTTGACTGGAACTAAGGACTTGAATTTAGTGCCTCAAATACAGGCACTTCTGCGTGCATCCACATCTCTCCATCAACTGTATGAAATTTAGGCTTTTGTATGTATTGTTCTGAGACTTATCTTAGGGAGCTTAATAATGTAGAACTCTGCGGTAGCTGATAGAACAAATCCATGGAGTTTGTCATAGACAGGAGCAAGTGCCCAGATTTAGGCGCTGGTGAGTGCTCCCAGGTCCTACAGTTTACGTATAATGTGTGTAGATGGATATATATATACCTTATGGTTTCCAATGTCCTGTGGAGCGCACTGCTTGAAATTGGGAGTTGTGGTCCCTGTTGCATTCTCCATTAATTGCGGGCAGAAGAGTAACCATATAGATGAGATAGGTTCATTTTAAAAGGCAGCGTGAATCACAGTTGGCTCTTGGGTCTTCATGTTAGAGAATGAGGCTTTTCTACCCATCTCTTCTTGGGTTTTACAGCAGTGTGGTTGCATCCAAAAGTGGTTAGAGTAACGTGGAGTAGCTCAGTGCAGCTGAGAATAGGGGACCTCATTATTTGTCCGAATAGGGGACCTCATTATTTGTCCTCGCAGCTCTCAGGTTAGCACAAGGAAGAATGCTATCCTGGAGTGAACTGGGGACTCAAAGTATCCAGAGTCTACTTTTTCAGCTGTTCTTTCTGTGAGGATGTAAAAAGAAAATCTGTATGCTTTATCTTTATGTAATTTGGCACTTAAATTTGTTAGCGCTTTTCTGTAGTGGGCTTAGTGCAACCTCCTTGTAAGTTTACACCACCCTTGTATTAGGGAGCAGCTGTATTTGCTGGTGTTAGTGTAGACCTTGCCTGGTTGTAGAGCACACGGACTGCACAAACTGAAGTCTGTGATATCGCTTAAATCAGCGTTTCTGGCTTCCTCTTCACGTTTGGGTCAACTCCCTTCAGTGCTGAGAGCAGATTCAGTTTGGACGGTGGTAAATACTCTCAAAAATCATGGAGAGATGAACTCTCCCATTTGATCCCTTTTCTCCCGATAGACCAAACGACTGCTCGGTCTAATTCTCCCAACCTTGCAATGCAGTTTGCCTTGGTAGGCGATCTGCTCGGTGGGGCTGTAACCTACGCACAGCAGTTGGTGTTAAGGAGCCCTGGAGCCACGACGGTGTAAAGTGCAGGCAGGTTATTTAGAAGTTGCCACACAAGCTTTTCAAAACCGCTGTCGGGTGATTACTGATGTACCAAACAGCACAAGACCATCTGAATCTCCACGAATTGCTTCTTGCAAAATGCTGGTATTTTCTTCCGAGTTTAGCCACTGAAGGTCTTGGCAGAAAAAAAATTGGAAAATAACCCTAATTTTTGTAATTTCTGTATTAAAATTGCTGTTGGTTTTGAATGCTTGTTTTTATTGTAACTTAAACATGATTTTTCTAAACTTTAAAGAAAAAGCTAACACAGCTACAACTTGCAGTTTGACTTTATATCTCACATCCTTGCACTAAATCCTGGTAAAGAACTATGTTCAGTGTGACGTATGAAACCTGCGTAAATTTGGTTTCATTAATCCAAGCAGATAAATATGTTAACTACGAACTCTGATTGGAATTAAGATTACCTTTTCTTTTAAAACGGACTTTAGTGTAAGTCACCTGATGAGCAGATAGGCATATAAATAGCAATATAAATTCCAGTGCTTTTTCAGGTAGCGCTGGTAGAACGTGCTGGGTAGTTAACATAACTCGATGCTTTACATTCTTCCCTTTTTCATTAAGCTAAGGCAATGAGCAAAGAAGATTATTTAATTTTTAAATTAATGTCCCTTTACTGAGTTCACTGACAGTATTAGGAAGGAACCATGTCTACAAAACAACAATCTGTCACATCATCTCTCTCTGATGTAATGTATCTTAACATAAAATAGAAATAATTTTGAGACCTCGTTGTTTATACTTCTTTCCCCTGTTGCAATCATCCTTTTACTTGGGGCAATTTCTTCCTCGTGGACTTTTTCTTTCTTTCCTCTTCCACTCGCCACACGTGTTCTCCTCGGCGTGTCTAATCAATTTTCTGGTTTGGCACCAGTCTATCTCTTTCCTTTCAGACTCTAATTCTGCCTAATTTGTTCAGCAACAGCTGTGGCAAACAAAATGGAGCAAAGAGGAGCTAGCTTTAGCTTTAGCTTTTGAGACTTTGGAAAAGGTACTATCCTTATCTTATTTTCTCTGGGACGGCTATTGCAATGTCAGGCTCATTCCCATGCTCATCAGAAAGAAACCCGTAGTTTCCCAGTTTTCTGTCATCTAAGGGACCAGATCTTAATACTTTTATCTTTGTCTCCAGAGTCAGCCTCTTATGGCACCAAGCTGAATTACTTCAATATATTGTATTACTGATTTTTTCCAAAGTTTGTTGTTGCTGATTTTTAGTGATTTGCAGTGCTTGTCCTTCTGGCATTTGTATTGCTGGAAGTTTTCTGGATGTTCTTGTGCTCAGTAGTGTAAAACTGATTCTCTTTGTCACCACCTGGCTGTCAGGTCTCAAATAATTAATGTATTTAGGAAGACACTTGCTTATAGTATGGAAACATCTCTAAGAATCAATATGCTGCATATTCCAAACGCATTCCAGCCAAACGGCTGACAGAAAAGGAATTTGCTGTGTATTCTCACAGTACTGATGAGACATGAGCCCAGATATTATCCAGTCCAAACATACCTAGTAGTTGATTTGTCCTCTGTGACTTTATTGGGATCCTTGCCTGGTTTTAGATTTGTAACAGTGAATTAGCTGGTTCCGTATGTGGTGAGCAGTTACATCTTGAACGTGTTCTGCTCGGTTGGTCGGATAACAGCGCAGGGTGGGAATCAGCTTGCTGGTACAGACACCCAGGTTCGGATGTCAGCAAGTAGTTGTCCACGTGTGAGTTAAGCCTGGTCTCTAGGTTCCCATTATGTGTTGGCTGAACACCTTCCAAGCTCCTTTGATTTCTTTTGAATCTCCTCCGTATATTTTTGTGTGTATTTCTCCATGTGCAAATACTCTCCTTCACAGACACACCTGCTCTGAGTCTGATACTTCAATGCATGTCCTAAGTTAGGAATTGCCGTATCCAGTAGCCTCAAGCTCAGTCACTCAGTGCTGGAGAGCCTCAGTCCTCACGTCCAGAGACAGAGACGCAAATGGGTATCTCCATCAACCCTCAGACCCCACAGTCTCCCCAGCAGCTGGTGTGGACCTCCTGGTCTCTTCCAGTAGCCAGCTCACAGACCCTCTGGTCTCTCTAGTATCCAGTTTTATGGCCACTTTGATACGTGGATCCCAAACCTCTTATCCTGCTCACGGGCTACAATCGCACATAGACACTGTGCACCCACTCAGGTCTGTCCTGCAGGCACATGGACCCCTGTGACCCACAGTCCCACCCCAGGTGCAGGCAGGAGCAAATAAATACCTCTGTGCTGAGGACAGAAGAAGTATCTGCTTGCCCTACGTGAGATCTTCAGACCTCAATTCTGGAGGTCCTGTCTCTGCTGCTGCAAATCCTTCATGAAGAAACAAAAAAAGGAAAATTGCTAGGGATTTCTCGAAAAGAAAAAAAAATATGCTTATTTCCCACCAGTCTACCTCATTGCTTTTATACTTTTCCTAGGCTAGATTAATCAAATTTATTCAAGGTGGTAAATTCCACATGAGTTGGGGCAGCTTTGTTATGGTATGAACTCAACAGAAGCCCCAGTAAGGGAAACTATTTATTCTAGCTTAGTGCACTCCCAGCCACCCTGGTTATACTTCCTTTCTGGCCAGGACAGCTTTTCGGGGCTGTGGAGGATGGGAGAGTGCGGCAGCTTTCTGTCTCCACGGTCTACTCTCCTGGTGGTCTGGCCACCTGGAGAGCTCTACGTCGGGGTTTTTGAAGCAAGCCTGTGCCGTGCCTGGCCCTGATACCTTTCGCAGGGATTGAAAAGCCCACGAAATGCAGCAAAGGAAAGGCTTTATCTATTTCTGTAGCTGCCCAAGGTTTTGAGGTTCTTACGAATGTAGGTGCCTGCACCATGAGTAGCCGTCGTACCTTCGCGTGTGCCAAGTGTGTGCGTGTGTGTTTACACGTAGTATGCCATGGTGCTTCGTGTAGGCATTTAGTGGCTTGGACATTTACCCCTTTTGATGAGTCTGAAAACTTCATTACAGGAACTTAAATAAATTAGAAATAGAAGCTAAAAGTAAACAATAAAAGAGCTGCAGCAGCCTTTTCTTTCTCCACGCTACTATTTTAATCCTCCTGTGAAAATCCGGGTAAGTCGATCACCCCCTTGTAAAAATGTTTCCATAAAACAGACAAACCTTTGAAATTGGATCTTCTAAGAAGGCTTTGTTATTGTATGACATGTCTAATGGGTAGATGCTTCCATTGTCAGGACGGTCTTCCATGTCGTTTCACTGTTCTGATGCGCTGCTGATGTTACATTTTGATATATTTCCTCTTCAGTATTTACTTGTGGGGAAACAGCTCTTCTCTGTTTTCAACAGAATTTTTATATGTTTTATAGGAAGCCTTATTTATACTTCTAGGGAATGGAAGGTTCTTTAAAAGGCTCTCTAATGAACCGTTAAAAGCAAAGCACACGTGAAATGAAATTTGTAAGTTATATTAAAACGTCAAGTTCAGTTTCAGTTCCCAGAAACAAGGGCACCGAATTTTGGTCTCCTGTTTTTTAGGGTTTTCTTTTGGTACTTAATCTGCCTCGTGTTCTGCAACTTGGCAAAAATCTGAGCCCCCTGACTCTTAGGTTAGTGTTTATTCTGCTATAGAGAAGTACAATGGCAAAAGTGAAGAAAAAAAAATGGACAAGTTTATTACTTTAACTGCTTGTGCATTTGTAGTTATTACCTCTGGTAGCAGAAAGTGGTAAAAAAAGGTTGTGTTTGGTATCGTAAAGAATATTGTCCTAGAAGCGTGTTAGAATCAAGAAACATATCAAATGCTATACAAATACAATGAACAAGTATTGAAGCTTTATGTTTTTTTAGTGTCTAAAAAAGCCCGTATCCATTGCAAAGAAAAAGGAAGCGGCTGTGGGTAGGTGGGTTGGTTTTTTTTTTGAACTTTTTGCTGAAACCGCCATGCCAGTGTCTAGTTTTCTGTGTGTGGGAAACAAGTTGGCAGGAGTTACGTGGGAAAACAGTGAAGGCAAACGGAGATAGAAATAGCTTTTGAAGGTAGAAAGAGTGTAAGTGAGGGAGGAAGAAAGTAGGTGCATCTGGAACTTGATTTTCTATGCAGTCACGTAGTTTGCTTCCGTCTCCTGCACGTTTCAGCGTCAACCCTGACATATCCTTTTGCATCAGAACGGAGCACAAAGATTTGGTATCTGCCTCCTCTCGGGTCAATGTGCTGCATCTTGGTTGCATCTCTTCTGCTTCTCGTGCCGTGCAGGGAGCTGATAGTTACTTGTGAGCGAGATTTTGAGAGGCAGGCGGGGAGGGCATCTCAACGGGGAGGCAGCATCCTGCCTCAGAAGTAGAGTGTTTTTCACGCACTTTGTTGTATTCAGAAAAATAAAACCAATAACCATTTGTATATGTGGACTGCTTGGTGATAAACCTGTGAACACAATAAATTGATGTTCGAGATGGTAATGCCGGCCACCAGGCATTTGCTGCTCTCTTACGTATTTGTTTTATTTTGCGTTTTAAGTCTCAGAAAGAAAGAAAAATTACTTTTCAATATTAAAGGGCCAGTAAGTAAGGATGAACAACGTATTGTGGCTGTGATAACTGAATTCTGTTTGGTTTTATATACCTTGTGTCATTAGAAAAAAAAGTAAATTTCCCTGTTAATTTACTTATTCACCTTACTTTAAAAAAAAAAAACAACGAACTTAAGTTTTATTCTATATAAGCAATTGTTTCGAATCTGTGATGTTTTTAATATTGTTTTGCATTCCCGTGTAATATAGTAATAAATATTTCTATTTTTATACATATTTCCTTTATAATATCCAGGTATTTGCAGTTTATAAAATATTTAAGAGGATCTGGATTGTTTGCTGTGCTGTGGTTTATAGTCCTAGGAAGTATCGGACATTTATAATTCATGGACATGTACACTCCTGCGCAATAGAGGAAAAATTATTTGAGTTGTCCTCGTTGTAGAGATGATGTACAACACATTATAAAATGCGACCATCTCTTTATTGTGCTGGTAGCCTCAACGAGAGGGAGGATTGATAGGGAACAAATAGAGTGTGATTTCCTCGTGCTGTTACTAGTATAGTGCAGTGGGTTGTGCTCAGATCTTGCCCAAGTAGTTCTTGTTGTGCTCTTGCATGTATCAAGCTGAAATTGAATATCATTAGCATTTTAAATGCTGCGAGAAGAATATTGGATATAATTTCATTATTAGAGAAAGGAAAAAAACCCTACTATGTAACTCTTCAGTTGTTTATAGATAAAATACTGTTTTATTTTATTGCAGGATAGAAGAACCCTTTTGTAAGGAATTAATTGATATATTCAGTCACCTATGAAGATTTGATTCTTGCTTATAAATAAAATTTCACTATTTTAATAGGAAACTAGTGTTATTTTTGGCCTATGGTATTTAATTGACAATGAATATATTTTACTGTACAAGTTCTCTTATTTTAAAAACGTAGGTTTAGGAGGAGAGAGAATATTATTTTTTTTTTAAATGCCGCAAGGAAATATTTGAAAGCATAGCAAGTTGTCTTTCACTGTTATGATGTAAGACTGGAATAGCATTTTTTTTTTTTTTTATTTTGATAACGCATGTAATGGTAAGGTATTTTCAGTGAGACAACGTTGGACCCCATTGAGACCGTTTTGGAATTAACAGCTTTAAGCTTTAAAAATAATTTGGGCAAAAGCCAGATACAGAGGGACTGAAAGCAGAGAAACCACTGAACCTTTAGAATGGTTAATGACTTTGACTTCATGAGTGCCTTTGATTTCATGAGACTTCCATCAATGGATAATTTTATTTCAAAAATATTGTGCCTGTTTTAGGACGCTGGAGTGCAGATACCAAATACTAGACCTGAGCTATGTTGTTCTGATTGAGAGATTCAGCTTTCATGAAAGATGTGATGGTCAGGTCTCCAGGCAACTGTAGATCATAGCTGTCCACCAGCCTTGCACTACATATAGTTCATGTAGGAAGTCCATTGAGAAAATTTATTGAAGTAATTTATCCATTACTCTGGCTGGTTTTTTTTGTTTTGTTTTGTTTTGATTTTTTTCTGCAATTCTGGGAAACCAAGGGTTTTTGCCGTCATAGTGGGATAGAGGTGTGGATATATGAGGTAATTGATGTGGCAAGAGGAGTATCCCTTTTTTCCAGAGCTCTCGTAGCACTTCTTTATCCCATCACAGTCCTGTTTCTTTGGTTCTTCATGCATAGGTAGCAGGACAAAATTTTACGTATCTTATGCAAATGCTTGAGTCAATTCTTGATCCTGTTAATCATAACATGGAAAACAAGGTGCCATCTTTTTATGTAAATAAATAAACTGAGATAAGAGAAAGTGAAGGATTTTGATGTTCTTGAATCCTCTGTTACTTACACAAATGACTAAGTAAATAGGCAAAACCAGTGTTACTTATTTATAGCATCCTTCTTGAATAGGTAGCATGGTTGATACATTAAGAAATTGTTTCAAAGTTGTGTGTAGCACAGAGAAATTTGTGAAGGGTTTATATATATGTGTGAATATATATATAAAACCAGGAACCATAGCTAGAATCCTTGAATACCCCATTTCTGCTATGTGGGACTGAACTGAAAACGTAGATTTCGGAAGCAAAGAACAGACAGTAGTGAACTGAAAACAAAGAGCATCTTTTTGCACTTTATGTGATGAAGGGAAACCGTGTAGAGTAAGAGACCTTCTCCTGTCCCTAGACTGCAGTTCAACTACCCAGATGACAGTAGGGCTTAGGGAGGAGTTAAGCTCTCTAGACTTGCTGAGCTGGACTGATTAGGGGTGGACCTACCCTAGTTTTGGACACTGAAAGACTTTAACTGGTCTAGCAACCAGGTCTAGTGGGAGGTGTCCCTACCCGTGGCAGAGGGTTGGAACTAGGTGATCTTTAAGGTCCCTTCCAACCCAAACCGTTCTATGATTCACTGGGTCTTCAACGACCTCTCTGAATGCGTGCAGCCACCAACAAGTAGTAAATCTGTCAGCCCCACTTGGATCTCTTACGTGTTTGAAATGAAGTGCCCCCGTACTCTGCCTGGGTCTGGAGCTGAAGCACACCATCCCAATTTCAGATGCATGGTTTCATAGGGCTTTTGGGGCACTGTGTGGGGAAATGCTCAGGCTGTGCAGTGGGTCAGAGGTGCTACAAATGGAAGGTCTAGCATTCAGATTTTTTGCAGCATCTCCAGTCTCTTTTCATAGGCTGGTGATGGCCACGGCCCATCCCAGATCGAAGGAGCAGTCCCAGCTTCCGCGGAATGACTAGCAGATAAGGCAGGTGTAGAGGGCAACCTCTGGTATTTCTTAGAGAAGATAAAGCCTTGCAAAAAGCCCGTCGTCATGATTTCTCCTTTAAGGACACCTGTTGGAGTGACTTTGCCTTTTGTTTGCGATGTTATATGGACACTCATCTCTTCCTGGCCTCTTGTCATTTAATCTTGCAGCGTAGTCTTTAAGAGCTTCTCATGTATTATTATGTATAAAAATGTTTCTCTTTTGATTCGTAGTGGTTCCTTCCATATCTTATCCCTAGCATTTAGATTTGACATAAAATATCTGTTAGCATTTTACATTTTAAAATAGTTACTTGGTAATTTTGTAAGCGAAGGGGGCTGCGAATACAGAATTACTCCTGGTAGTTCACATGCTACAACTTTGCCTACTCTTTTTTTAAATGTTTCTACAAACTGGATTTTCCTCCGTTTCCTCAATTTTTTGATTTTTCCACTATGTACTTTAGTATACGTTCTTGCAGCTCTTCTGTTCCTTTAATCAGATTACTTTGGTTTATATTCCTTGCACCGCACTGAGTGATCCATTTCCGTACATACAGGTGTATTAACCTTCTTGTTATTCTTAATATTTTTTCTTTTTATTTTTCTGGAGACCACCTACTTTGTTTCTTTTTAACTCATTTTCATAACCTTGCAATAAACCTTTTTCTTTCAGGTTTTCCTTAGGAGATGCTCGCAGGCCACTCCATGAAACTGCGATACTGGTGGAAGACATCGTCCACACTCAGCTGATAAATTTGGTAAGAAAATACCTTATAAAACGATCTTCACTCTAAAACTCCTTGAAACATGACATTTTCATGATCAATTGTTCTGGTTTTAGAAACAAATAAAAGACAGAAACTGAGGGCGACGTTCTGTCCTCAATAACCTGTAGAAGCCGCGGTTGGGCTTGCAGACAGAGGGTGTGGGCTTCGCTTCTGGGTATATACTGCATGTGCCTGATGTCTGCAGCCCCAGCTAACCTTGGGAATAAAGCTGGTGTATTCTTTTGGTCAAAAACGTCAAGTTGTTAAGAAGAAAAAAAATGGCTGGTCATCTGAAGACTTCATTGCTAATTTTTTTATATTCTAGTGTTTGTGTTAAAGCATTATTTGCTTAATATTTATGTTCTAATAGTCTGACTATTTGATGTTTTGATTTCTATCAAAAAATAATGCTGAAATATTGAATATTTTTCCTTATTGAAAGCCAGTGAAAATGTTGTATAAAAGAGGCTGTTTCGCATCTCGTCTGTCAGAAGCAGCTCTAAATTTGAACCTCTCCATAGTTTTTAATTAAAGTTCAACAACACCTCTTAAGAAATCAACGCCGGTATTTTACACCGTGGCACGAATCTGCCATCTGACATTTTGTACAGAAAGGTATACTCTTATATGTCACCTGTGGCTTAGGAAACATAACAAATTTTTTTTTCTTATTGTAGTGATTCTTCAAATGAAATTACCAGCATGTATGGGTATGGGTATTATATGGAACTAATGTATATAAATAATACTAATACATATTATAACTAAAGTTTACATATGATGAGTCCCTGGATCAGCTAAAGCTTTGAGCTGCAAGTTCCTAGGTCTTTTCTCTGTAATGAGCCCCTGCAGCAATCAGAAGGGTTTTTCAGTTTCAAGCTAAGTTCTGTTACTACATTAATTAGAATTAAAAACTTTTGTAAACCGAGAAAATTCAGAATGCAGCAGACTACATACTATAAATATAGATGTGTGTGTATGTATATATCATACATATTTCAATTTTATATATTTATATACATTTATACACGTATGTATATTTTTATATACATATATATAATATTTTAAAATAAAAATATAATATAAATAAACCTCCCCCTGCCTGCTCTTTGCCTGCAGGCAGGTGCTTTCCTTCAGCTTCACACTTAATCCAGCAACTGTTCGGTGGCTTCCTGGATCACAGCAAACGCTTTGGGGTCCCTTCCAGCTCCGAATCCTTTCTTTCTGCTCGTACCTCCGAAACCCGGCGGTGTATCCCTGTCTCCGCAGTCTCCCGGCACCTCTGTGCTGTGGCTTCTTTGCTTATTATTTTCCTCCTGGGCTGTCCTGAACGTGCCCTGTGGCTCCTGGGGAAGGGACAACCTCTGTCCCCTTTCCGCGTGTTTCCCACTGGTTAAACGTGCTGCTCCAGGCATATATTTGTAATTCTTATTTTAGCTCTAACTACTACAAAATCTCTATTTTCTATGAAAATAACGTTTTTCTATGAAAATAACGTTTTTCTATGAAAATAACGTTTTTCTATGAAAATAACGTTTTTCTATGAAAATAACAATTTCTCTGTGAAAAGAACATTTTCTTTTTTGTTAATGACCCCCGTAATTTTATGCAAACCGATGGCTGTGGCTTCACTCTTCCTTTAGCAATAACCTGGTGAAGAGTCTGTGCTTTTACGTGCCACCGAGGCTGAGCTGAGCTTTACATCAAAACCTGCGTTTTGAGAAAATGCAACCTGCAGCCATGTGGTCAGGGCACTTAAATCAAAGCCGGGCACTTACTCGGGGAATGACCGTGACCCGGGGTTAACCCTGCGTGGGGTGCAGGAGCGTGTAGGATTTCCTGACAGAAGGAAGAATGGGAACGGAGCGGCAGATAAACAGCTTTTCTAACCTTTCCCCTCCGAGACCGAGACAGCACTTTATTTCTGAGGAAGTGAAAGTATCTTTAATAGCTCATTGCTTTGACCTCTGACATTCACATGCCGGAACTCTTAAATCAGGAGCTTTTTACATGCTCCGAACTTCTGATAGGGATTTTTGCACATTTGTCATCCTTAATAACTGCACATCCTTACTGCGCTGTTACTATGTAGTTATATTAAATTTTCACTTTAGACGTAGGTGTTTGTGTAGGTATATATGCAGTACTAGAAAAAAGCTGTTTTTATAATTGAAGCTGACTACAGATGTACATTTATTGCTTACTACCTGGGTTTTGTTGTATTACTCATGTTAATGGACTACGCAGTTCTCATTATGTAATTTAATGATTTCTTCTCAAAATTCATGTCCTTTTTGCCATCCATAATACATGTATAAGGCTAACGTGTAGAAATTACTTGTATGCCTGCAGTAAAACTGGCACGTTGCATAGCAAACATTTGTAAGAATTGAGTTCGTACTTGTTGATTAAGTCCAGGTTTGAGCTTCTGAATTAAAAAATAAGTTGCCAGTGTGATTACCTTTGATCGGTTGACTTTTGATATCTCGGAGGTTTAGAGTTCCAGCTTCCTATTTTCAAAGTTGATCTGAACTCTATTAAATCAGGGGTTGGTTTGGACAGATTTATACGGTCACTGCTTCAAACCACTATATACTTCATGAGGTCCGGCTGCTATAGCAGATGACTGCACTAGGAAGTCAAATTCTTGAAAAACAGACTTTTTTTTAAGTCTGCATCACATTTTATGATTGATTTTTGTGTGTTTTGAACAATATATATGCTGCTTTATGTTAAGTGAAATTCTACTAAAAGTATATACCAACGTGTAGAGGGTAATGAGCATCTCCAGAGGATGTTTCATGTCATCCTGAAATTAGTTTCCGAGTTAGATGAGATTAATCTCTTGAGGAACTTATTTCCTTAGCTCACTAATAAAAGGATCCTTTAACGGCTGGCTGGGGTTTGAATATCTAGGAGGTAGGCATAAAAGTTGAGAGCAAAATTCCATCCAATTTGTGTCAGAATGCTAGCACGAGTTTGAAATTTTTTTGCATATATTGTAATTATAACAAGTGTTTTGCTATTTGCATATCAGGCAATATAAAACTAAAAAATCCCCACCCTAGAATGACAAAGTTCTCTACATTATTTGTCCAAGCATAATGTATTTTGAAAAGCACCATGAATTCAAGTTTTAACTTAAAATCAAATTTACTGTTGACTGATAGTGCTTGTTTAGTGACTGATTTATATGTATTTATAGATGCCTTAATGTTACCCCTAAAACTATATTTATTTGTGTTAAGCCTAGAAATTCCAATTAAAGCTATAGTGTTCTTTATGGTTAAGCATAAGTAGTAGATGTCTGTCACAAAGAAAACTGCCTACAAAAAAGATTCAACGGGGAATGCAAGAAGATCTTAATTAGAAGGGGACAAGCTTTTAAATTACTTACAATTTGAAGTGGAATGAGACATCTTTTAGTTTGTTCTTTCATCATATCCAATACAATTTGCATGTGCAGTGAGAAGATTTGGAAGCATCATTTTTATAATAATCTATTAATATCTATTCAGACCCTTAGAAAGGGAACTCAAAGATCCTGCTTTAGGACAAGTCAATATTATTCAGCACTTTGTCAAGAAAAAGAGGCTGTAACTAAGAGAAATGGAATAGGAATTTTTCTTGGTTATTAAACGATCATTGAGAGGTTTGGCATCAAAACAGCTGAAGTCTTGCACATGCATGGATGTAAAAACATCTGGAAATTGTTTCATGTAATATTTAAGAAAGAGAAGTGTCTCCTCACCTTCACCATCTCTGTCCAGAATTTTTGTCACGGTGGGCTGGATCATCAGAAAATGTGGTATTATTAGACTAATATTAAAAACTAAAGATTTTTTAGTATCTTCTCTTGATAGGGCCGTAGCTCCATGTTCATGCTTCAGATGTCATGTTCAAAGGCTGGTAGACACTAAGATCATGATGTACTACGTAAATCAAAAAAGTTGTTAAGGAGTTACTTTCCTTGTGCTGGGAATGTGTCAACTGGGCATGTATTATCAGCGTGAACTCCTGGCAGTTTACTCTCTAGGAATGCGGAATGTGGTGGAAGCAGCACTGACACCTGCTTTCACAGAATTGGATTATTCAATTTAGCGCTAGATCTGAACTTCACTCCTTTACGTTTTGTTTCTGAGGTATCGAATGGCTTCTGGGAAGAGTTTAGATTTGTTTTTACAAAGTGAAAGGCATTTTAGCAGTAGCACCGAGTTCAGCAGGGGAATATGACAAATTACACGTATGCAAAATACCAAAAATACAGATGTGCTTATAAACAGCAGAGCCCAGAAGTCCCTGCCTCCTGGTAAGTAGCCTTACCTGTCCATGAAAGACACAGCACATTGCAACAGCCTTGGATTGCATCCTTTAAATGTTTTATCCACTAGAATTCTTTATAAAGTGTGATAAGTCCTCACGGAGACTGTTGTGAATGATAGAATTCATGTTAACAGGGTTGTGGTTTGCTGCCTGTCAGCTAACGTGTATCTGCTGGAAGATGGACTCTGATCTCTTCAATTGATGTCAAATGATTTAAGTCAAACCCATTCCATTGGCTTTTTTAGAAAGCAGTAGTGTCAACTTAAAGGAATTTCAATTTCCCCAAATCGTGTTGTACATGATATCTATTGAGATTTTTTTTGATCGCTTACTTTTATCTTCCTGTGGAAGAATTTAACTTCATAAAACTTGTGCTGCTACCTAATCCTTATTAACATTCCGCTCTTGCTTCTTTTGTAGGAGCATGATTTGGGTCTCATGTTACATATGTGCATATACGAACACTTTGTTTATACACTAAGATAATTTTAATTTTTTCTGGTTTATTACTATTGGAAATTACTTGTCTCTTACACAGATAATATAGTTAATTTGGAACCAGTCCTTTGGTCTCCACTGAAGCACAGAACACAGATCAGCAGGTGAATAATCTATACTGGAATACGTAGATTATTTTAAATTGTAGCAGTAATTCATAGGTAGAACCCTTATAATGAGATGCAGAGATTCAGCAGTGTGTCAAGTCCTGAGTAAGTCCATAGTAAATCCATCCTGTGGAGTAAATTGCTTTTTATAGTAGGGGCTTAAATAAAGATTGGGTAGTCACTTGCCACCACTAGGAAAAGGAATGGTGAAAATACAGGGACAAGCATGAGGACAGGTTTGCCGATAGGAAATGCTAAGTAGTTAATCATGATCAGTGTGGATTTTGTGTTTTCAAAGGGCTGTACTTCTTCTGGATGAATGTGGTGCACTTTCTTCCCTTCCCAGCTTTATTCCTGCAGCTGTCAACTGTTTTATTGCAGTTTAAGCAGAAGGAGGAGGGAAAACTCACCTTCACTTGCCCATCCAGAGAAAGAGACAATGTCAATGGGAGAGGGGAGTAGCAAAAATGAGGATTTAAACAGAAACAAGGACAGAGCTTTCTTGGTTCTTTACAGCCTGCTCCTACAGTGTTGTTTTTTTTTTTTCAAACCAAATCACACTCATGTATTCATTCACAAACTGGATAAGTCATTTTAATGTATGTAACCTCTATGCTGTTCTGAAATTGTACAGTTCCAGGTTTGTTTACTGCATTTTTGAACTGTTAGACTTGTAACCTTTATGTACATAATTGTGGAATTTCTGTCATTCCTTTTAAAAAAGAAAGAATTGAAACCAGCTCGGTCGTTAACAGAAATTGCCCACTGATAAAAACAAACAGTGTGAAGCGCTGTTCACTCTTGATCCCAAAGTTATATACAACTGTCACTTATGCCACCCTAGTAACGGGAAAAATCCTTGTTTTATGAGTCTGTTTTAAAACAGTAATAAAGTTTCCTGTGCAGGACATTAATTAGAGGGGTTATCAAAATAAGACAAACTAATATAATTTGTGATTGTACAAAATAAAGGAAGTTGAGGGTACCAGAGGGACCTAATGAATCACAGGATGGAAACAATCTTCTGGCTAACTAAACATTCAGACTTTGTGCGAAGTCATAGGGTGTATATACAACTCGGCAAGCCGGAACACGCTGTGTGTTTACACGAATGGGATAAAGGAGTTCACGAAAACCATCTGGGAAAAATCCTTCGACTAGTCATTCTGTTCCTACTGAAGAGTAAATTAAACAACACGCATACATTCGCAGCAAACACATGGCACACCTGCCCAGGAAGAAATCAAACTGGAAAATCAGTCTGTAATATAAAAAATGTCCTGGGTACCAGCAATGTGCGTTTGTTAGCATTGCTCGTGTGCGATGGAAGAGACTTTATCTCTAGCAAGTGGGTTTTAATCGTTCCCTGTGCATTTACATCATTTAAATGTGGTCACTGTGTAGATTATGTTATCGCATTGGTAGGAGTAAGCTTTTTCTTTTTTTCTTTAGTTGAAATTTCATCTTTGACATTATTTTTTATGCTTTGTAGTGTTTAATTTTTCAAAAGGTTTTTATGTGACTCTAAAAGGAAGGGCTGTTTTTCAAAAAACTTTTTTTGTTCAATTTACAGAATAGTATAGAGTAGGTTTTGTCATTCTGAGTATATGGGTTTTTTCTACGCAGTGAAAAAATTTGAATAGACTCAACCCTTTCACTGTCATTCTATAGAGATCAGATGCTATTACTCCTGTAGCAAAGGAGCTCAGGGACAGTGTGTCTGTCATTCACAGGTGAAGATGACAGTGGTTTAGAAGGGCCCACATCAGACACAAGACACTGTTTTCTCAATTTCTTGTTAAAAAAAAAAAGGTCATTTTTTTCTTTCTAGTATTTCTTGATTGGCCAGCACTTAACTTTAGGTTGCTTCAGCAAATAGACAGCATTTAGTTTTTAATATATTAGAGTATTACAGAATGTCTTTTAGGGAGACATTTATGGAAAATTTAAATTGGAAACGATGAAGTCTTTTGTCTGACTCGTGATGAATTCTTGCCTTTTCTTCCTTGGTAATTGATATGAAAAAGTGATGTCTTCAGTTTTCTACTCTAACATCAGCTGCTACTTGTTCACCGTATTCAGACATATTTATTCTACAGCACAGAATCTACTTCAGGAGACAGTTCAGGAGTTGCAGTTAGGGATTCTGGGCTCTCTCTGTGCTTTCTCTTAAAATGAGAGACTTGATGACTTGGTCAGATGTTTTCTTTCCCATGGATCTTTCTGCAGAGTCAACACGTGCTGTGAGACAGAGCTGCTGCTTTTTGCCTGGTCATGAGGAGATGCTGCTCAGCATCCAGTGGTGATGGACTTCACTGATCTAAAAAGTGGAAAGGCTAAGATACTTTTATTAAGAACCCTAAAAAAATCAAACAGAAGGAAATGAATAATTATGCCCACATAATTGCTAGCAACGTGTTCAATAGTGAAGGAAAAAAAAAATCCAAACCATTGACTGGATTGAATGGAAAAAGCAATGTGATCAATGGTTAAAGATTGTCTTGTAGTGTGTGTAAAATACTAAGAATGAAGGTAGTGCAGGAAGCTATAATCCCAGTATTTCCCAATTTTCTATATCAATCTTTGGGCCTTTAATAACAATGACATAGACTTATACACATACATGTATGCGTATATGTGTATCTGTATGTACAGGTCTGTTTTTTCCACCCTTAACACATCAGATTCCTATTTAGGCTGTTGAGCAAGAGGAAGTAAGTCTGTATGAAGTTTCACTCATGGGAGCTTTGGAATCTATGGCATTCTTAAATATATATGTACTCAATTACCTTGGCTTCTGGGGCTTTTATGAATCCACTGATAAGCTGATCCCAACCTGAGTTTCCAAAATACAAATACATCCTCTATTTAATTGTTATATATATGTTAGGAGTACAGCATAGAGTAATGGCCGTCGGAATCTTGGATGAGCTGAGATGAGCTGAGACATTCAGCGTCCAGATGCGCTGTTTCCAGGGGGTGCTGGCTACTTATCCTGATGTTCTGTTATTATTTTGCTGGAGCCCTGTGAAATTCTAGGTGATTAGCTCTTTAGCAAAGAACAAATGAAAAGGTTAAGAAGTCGAAGAGTAATCATTAGATTTTTATTGCACAATGTGATGCAGTCTGGTAAATCAATATTCTGTCAATGGTTTTGCTCTCTAGTTTCCTTTATGACTGAACAGGCTTTTGCCAAGGGTATTTTTGACGTGGCCTAAAAAATATCTCAAATCATTTAGCTGGGCTGAAATGAGGGAGCAGTCTTTCTGTCTGTGAAAAATCCTAGCTGCATCCCAAGCTTCAGAAGTCAAATGGAAAACTGATATTCAGGGTTTCTTTCTTTCTTTAGCTTGTTCGTATGGTTTAAATTGAATATTATAAGTATATGAACGTGTGTGTAAAGTCCATATCTGCATGCAAAGACCCGTCTCATCTAGTAGTCCCATTCTGGCAGCAATTAATAAACTAAATGAAAAGAATCTGAAATTTATCAATGGTGTGCAACACATGGATATTTGATTAGGAGGATGGACCTCAAGTTGACTTTGAAAAGCATCTGTGTATCTTTGAAATCAGCTCCAGAATCCAACAAACAATGGGGTTTTAATTATTATTTTTATCATCTTACTAGCTATGTTTCAAATAATTGTCCAAATATGTTAACTGTTCATGCCTGGGGGAGGGTAACATTCCTTCTGCTTTTCCTCTGAGATCCTGAGCGGATTCACCTGAATAAACATAAAGGCAAACAAACATATTTTTCTATACGTGAGGTAATGATGCCAGATCATCTTTTGTGTCAGGGGAGATAAATGGGCACTTCTAGGATGTGACTTTTCATGTCCTGACTTAGTTATTTAACATTCTGGCCATCCATTTAAAATCTGGACTTCTTAAGTGAAGCGAGAGACTCTCACCTCTTACGGCTTTTGGCACTAGCTGTGTTTTTTTGATATTTTGTTTTTCGTTGATTCTGTCAAACAAAACTGTAAACTTTAAGTTCTGAAAGACGCGAACTGATTTATGGATGTCTGTGGTGAAAAAAAAGAGTAGTGTAAAATTCTGCATGGTCTTTAAGTGTAACTCATAAACCTTAAAGGTCATCTCAGAGTGTTTAACAGAGCAAATTCATTGTAGTTTTTAAATCACCTTATCTGATTTCAAGCAAACCTGATAGTTTCAGAATAACTTTTTGGGGGAAGATTGGCTTGTTAACAGTGTTATGCAGTTACAAGGAAATGTGGTCACAGCTGGTTCTGGTTTTTTAGCTAATCCACCTGATTGGAAACAACAGGTTTTTGATATTTTTCCATTTCTTACACTGACACCTAGTGTTCAGAGGTCTGGAGTTTCTAATACTGCACTTTGTTATTAATAGATAACTGTCGATATGGAAGTTCTCCACCTTTGTCAACATCTTCCATTTCTGTTCTTCAAAAGAAAGCAATAACTGAAGGCAGAGGTGGTACCATCATTCAAAAACAATTTACTTTGGAAATACAAATAGTACGCCACTACTGGAAAACTTGGCAAAAGCTATTTTACTTCTTGAAGCGCTGCAGAATTTGTTTTCTTAATATTTAAGTGCTTTAGTTTTGGCAAATGCAGCTCTTTTGTGTCTGTAAGCGTCACTGGCCAACAAAAACAGTGATAACAGGAGAAACCTTTAGATCAGTATTTATTTAATTGTGGGGGATGTCAACGCTTTTTATTTCTGTGTTCTTTTATCTTCAAGCCACGAGTTCTACCTGATAGGAGTGTTGATGGTAGCAATGTCCTTGAGTAGACAGAAAATAACTTGTACACAAAAACTAGCACAAACAGTCTTTTATCTCGAGACTTTAAAATAAATGGAGCAATCGAAGTATGGGCTGTAACCTGTTCCTGACAAAGACAGCTACTGACAGAGTAGAATTTACTCTCTAACTCTCATACCTGAGACTTTTTGTACGTTAACTAAAGATCTTTCATCATAAAAGATAATATATTAAAAATTTTGTGTAGCTGTATCTGAAAGTGCCAATGAATTTTTGTGTTTTAGTGATGGGTTTAGGCACCAGTGACGATTCACTGAATACTCACCTAGATGATGGTCACCTCTTGAGGAAGCCCCTGGTGCTTATCCAATTTCCTAAAAGGCCAGAATGTGGCCATAAAGACAATCTCTTCCCATAAACTTTGGTAAACTGTATTAGCCAGATGTCACTGGTTAAGTCTGCTACTTTAGGCTGAAGCTTTCCCTCCAGAGATGTCTTTTTCCCTACAGACCCATCGTCTGCACAATCTGTAGATCCCTGTGCTATTAAGACCCAAAAAAATAAAGGAAAAATAACTGCTTAAAAGAGCTGTGTGGCTGGTATAAGACTTTTTTGCAGGAGGTAATGGAGTTGCTGGCTTGGTCAGAGGAGAACATAAAGGCAATAAATTTGAGAAAACATCTCAGGACCTCTGTACCAGTTGACACAGGAGTGATCTTTTCAAAAAAGTATATGCTTTACAGTAGGTCCGATTCTGCTGAATTATTTTCAACGCAGCTATTGAGTACAGTGGACTCCATGCAGTAGTTATATCTCTGACTTGCATAAATATTCCCAAACTCAGCTTGCTTTTCATACACTCTTCCTTTAAATTCCAACATATAATCTGCCAAGTTAGACTGCCGGCTTTCCTATATCTTGAGTAAAGGCATTGTACTTCTCTGTGTGCACATGGCATACTAGACACTATACTACGTTACTGCCTACCAGTAATTATATTCCTGTGAACCAGTTATAGTGTGCTTACCAAAGAAACAATCAGAGGCAACAGAGAGAAACGTTACTTGTAGGATATGATTTATTTGACTTCTTTCGGGCATTTATTTTCAGGGTGAGGTGAATTTGGACCCAGAACGGTGATTTGTGTCTAGTGACTATAAATGACGCCCTTGGGTCACCAGCTCAGATGTAGACATCGACGTTTAGTCAGATAACTCCCCCATGACAAAAACCTCGAAGGAATCGGGGGGTAGGGGGAATAAAAAAAAAAAAAAAAAGGAGGATAATTGGAACTTCTCTGATGGCAAAAGGAGATGATAACAGTGTCCAAAGCAGCAGAAAAGTCAGAGAAAATAAAGACATACTGGAGGCCCAGATTTCTGGCCAGGAAGAGGCACGTAGTGTCCCATCTATGAATAGTTTTAAGGGAGGGGATTTATGAAAAGTCAGGTTGGAGCTGATCCAAGACAGAGTTAGAGGAGGGGAAGTCTGTGCTCTAGCTGAAAACTGCATGTTCTTTGTTTTTTTACAGATGAAGAGAGAGAAAGAAATGGGAAAAGATTTGGAGAGACAGGCTGGATTGAGAGATGGTTTCTTTAAAAGGGAGCATAGGCTGAGGACATCTGTACACCGTGAGCAAAAGTGCCAGAGAGCAAAGAAAAATTGAAGACTAAGTAGGTAGGGTATGATGCATCTGCTGACGTGGGTCAGAGTTGGGAAAAAGGCCAGAGATTTACGACAAGAGGAGGTATTCAGGGACACAAACTAGGTACAACTTTGTGGGAATGCATATATTCTCTCTTGTAGCAGAAAAATTATGGAGCTAAAAGAGGAACCCCAAAAAAAGAGGAATAGGAAGCCTGAGATTCAGCAAAGAGTTGTTTAAAGAAATGGAATAAAAAAGATGGAAACAAACCTGAAGTAGAAGGAGTCTGGAAGAGGATCCTATGACCCTCTCTCAAAATGTTCAATAGCAAGAGAACAGGGATAATTGAAACGAGAGGCAGAGAGGATTGAAAGAGAAACTGTGGCTGGTGGATTGGAGGTTGCAGAAGGTCTGGTCTGGAGAATGAGTTTGGGAAGTGGCTTTACAGGACATTAAGTGCTGATGACAGGGCAGCCATCAAGAAGTAGCAAATGGAGTGAGAATCAGCAGATGTGTTGCTCCCAAATTGAATCTCAGATGAGGCGAGAGAAAGTAGGTGGATAATGATGAAACAGGTGGAACGTGGCCATTGGTGACACCGTCCAAGAGAGCACAGGACTAAGAAGAAAGGGAGGGACAGATTCCACATTTCAGTGAAGAATTCAAGGTAAAATGGAAAGTCTTGTGACAAGTGCTTCTTCTGTGGACATCACCGTACACGTGGAAGTCTGAATCCATGCAGCTTTGCGTCGTCGCATACATGCAAGCATATGTGCGTGTATATATATATATAGATTACTAATGAGCACTTGTATAGTGATACACAGCCTGATGCTAGTATATCAGTTTCAGTATATTCACAAGATACTGTTCCTAGCAACCATTCTCACAATACTCAATAACTACATTTTTTATAACCTCTATTTCTTGAATGTGTTTTTACATGGTTTACCATTTTCGTCTTACATTGTGCCATCATAATTCCAAATTAGGGAAAAAAATGGGGTTACTTTACTAATGAGGAACTAAAGTACAAAGAAGACGAAGTGGATTTTCCACATGTCAGGAAAGAAATGAATGGCAGAGCTGAAATAAGTCAACTAGTTGTAGCTGAGAGGGAAGCTGCGCAAAGCTATTTTATATTGATGGTCTATGTCTCAGCCAATTGGATTTTTATTTGACAATCCAAAGGTGTAATAACTTTTATTGTAAGAGGAAGAAAAATACATCAAGGCTAATAAATAATGGAGGACCTACTAGGGATATGCATAAATACATATCCTGTTCCTATGTATATACAAGCTTAATTGTGTCTCTTTTAATTTTGCTATTTGATTCAACGGGATTGTCAGGTAATCGTCCTATTGAAAGAACAGAAGAGGATAAAATTTCAAATAACTTTGTTAATCTCTTCTGGCTGTTAAAAGAAAAGATTTATTGGTATCAAATTTTATTGCATTCTTAGAATTTAGGGATTGATTGGCTGCTAGTTTAGCTTACTTGTCTCTTCCAGTTAGAAACGCAAACACAACAGAAGAAAGACATCACATTGAAGCTGACGTGCAACAAGTGAGTGAAAGTTCACTTGGCTTTTTCTCTCGGCACCAGGTGCAAAAGTTGGCTAAAAGTGCTGTGGCAGGCAGTTATTTTAAAGCAGTTTCTGGTTTAGTGTTTTATCAAGCCCAGGAGTAAAATATTCTGCAACTACTGCAGTTTCACAAAGCTGCTTTTTAAGGTAGAACTCTGAATTGTTTAAGTAATTAAAATGGCCCGGTACAAATATTAATCATACCATAACTGTTAATGAGAGGGTTTGTGAGATTTATGGAGGGCTGTATATGGTGTGTATCCTTTAAAAGTGTGTATCCTTTCTTTGTTTAATGCACAATATGCCTGTATTCTCCGAATAGACCAGAGCTTCTTGAAATCTTGAGGAGTATTTGCGATTTTCTACATCCCCTCTTATAAATGCAGGAGGAGATGTCTTAATTTCTGGGGAAAGACGACTCTCGCAATGTCCTGATTAGTGACTTGACGTAATCTGGTAGATTTTTTCCTTGAATAGCTGCTGCGTTACAGTTTTGTTGTGTGCTTTAAAATAATAGTTCTCTAAACTGCAGCTTTCTCAAAGTGGGAAGGTGGTGGTGTAATGGTGACATAAGCCCCTCAAGTGTAGAGTTCAAGTGGTGTGCATGTGGGATTGCCAAGTAACATGGGTTTGGTTTGTTTTCATTTTATTACGCCGATTCTCCTCCCCAGATGCCTTGGGTTTCTGTGGTACCCCCCTTCACCTTTGATTCTCGCTCCTTGTAACTAACCATTTTTATTAGTCATCGCACTAATACTCAACGTTTTTACTCAGCACCTGTTGTCTTCAAAGCACTTTGCAATAATAACTAGTTAATCCTCACACTAGTCCTGAATTTCACTGTCGTTCCTGTTCACACGTGAAAAGTGAGCTCGATGACTTGCCTAAAATCGTGTAATGGTTTTGACACCTGTATGAGGACTTAATCTGCCTGTTCCAAGCCTGCACTGCCCAGGCTGATCCTCTGGCCGCTCTACACGCTGAGTTTGTGGCGTGCCAGTTATAAATTGAGCATTTCCTTTTGGTTAATGACACATTTTTACCCTGATTGCTCTGGAATTTCAATCCTGAACCTTGGAGAAGAACTATGCTGGAAGGAGCCTCAAGAGGTCATCTGAGCCATATCTCTGATCCTGAACTAATTTTGGCCTTTGTTCAGGAAAGCTCTTAAGTATATACGTGTAAATGGATATGTATGTGTATATATGTGTATATATGCAATTATTTATTGAATTAAGTCCCATTTTTGGAAGAATTATGGATAACTGCCTAATCAAAGGTTGATGTACACTACTGGCAATTGCTTTGAAATACTTGCACAGAATATCTTGATTGATATTGCTGTGGGAAGTACTAGTACTACAAAGAAATTTATACTGGGAAAGGCAATGCTGTTAAACGTAATGTTGAGACTTCTGGAAGTATTGCTTCCTTTTTTTTCTTTTCCTTTTTTTTTTTTTTTTTTTTTTATGGGCCTGTAGCAAGAAGTCTATTCACTACTTCCAGTATGGTAGTGATTTTGCTTCTATAATAAACCCTCAGCTAGTTTGACTATTCTTGGCCTGTCCATCTGAAAGCTACAACTTTATGGAAACAGAATGAAATAAAGTGTTCTCTAATATGTCACAAATCATAGTTAAAACTGGAAATCCAGTCTGACACTGTGGTCTTGATTTGTATGGTTTGCCTACCCTTTTTTGTTTCTGCAAACCAGTATATGTATTTGAAGGCTGGAGTTTCAGCCAGGATTTTCAGTCTTAACTGTGAATTTCCTTCCTTTAACAGGTTTAAAGCAAGCCTTTCAGATTGCTTCAATATAGCTTTTAGGACTTGAATTTCCTTTGTGTTCATTTTGGTCCTTTTCCAGTATTTATCCATACGTTTGAAACTCCTTCAAATCTCTGTGTATGGGAGCAGTTACAATAGGAGGTGGTGGCATTTCTGTTCTATTACTGTTAGAGTTGATTCAGATGATGCTCGACCTTGAATTCAGTCAAACACTGCAAGCCTAAAATTCAGGTTCTTGCTCAAGCATTACAGGGTTCATGTCCTGCTCAGAAGTCTCAATAATTACTGTGTCTGGCTGGAAAACAAGAATTCCATTTCCTGAAAAATTCAGAGCTTTTGACATTTTCTTTACTTTTTCATCAGAACAAAACTAAAAGCTTTTTTAAAAAATGGTAAAAATGTACCGAGATGAAGAGGAATCTTATCTAGCTGGTAGTCCAGTGGGTAGGACAACAGAGTTGGAGAGGAAAGACCAATATTCAAGTCTCTGCTTGCTGGAAGAACATAAACTTGAAACTGAGTGTCCCATATGCTGAGTGAGTGCCATAATATGACTGTTGAATACATCTTTTGATGTCATTATTTCTCTCTGTCATCTTTACCATGGACCTGTGAAATATTGCTCAGTACCTGTATACAAAATGGTTTGTTTCAAGGAATACGGTTTTTCCAATGCAAAAATATTTCATTTCAAGGCACTGACCAGTGCTCGTGATTAAATTATTCATATATTTCACATGTGCATTTAATCCAAAATAGTACTTAATAGCGATTATTTGTAGTTCAAAAATTCAATTTAATTTTTATAAATCTTTTGGTTCAGTTGTAGCTGCAGGGTCTCATAAAAGCTTGACTGCTTCATGTTTATTCATTTTAATGGTAATTAATTCATATTAGTGGTGAACTTCATTATTTACAAAAAATTATTTTAAACTTTTTGCAGGTTTAAATGTTACGTTATTATAATACAATATCAAATGCAGCAAAGTGTTGTCTGAACAGGTTATATGATTCAACGTTAGCTATATCTATTGGTAGTCCAATCTAGTGATGGAACTTTTTCTTAGCATATGCAATGCTCTGATATTGCTTATAGATAAAGGAGAATGTTTCCTTGTTTAAGGAGAGCTTTATTCCCACTCCATTTGTTCTCCGTAGTTTCATATTAGGACGGTTTTTAAAAAAGTCATTAAAGAGAGCAATTTAATTCTGAGGGGAACAATGAATGCTCTTTCTTTAAAAAAAACCAAAAAAAAATCAGTGGACTTGTTGCATCATTACTACATCTTTGCACGTTTGAAGTCTGTCACAATTCTCTGCTGTATTCTGTTATTGTGGATTGGTGACTTCCATCAAAAAAATTATGTCAGTCTTCTCCATTAGAATAAAATCAGTATTGTAAAGTTTGTTTTCTTCTATACATCCTTACGAAGAAAAGGCACTTTGTTTAATTCCGAAAAGCAAATACTAGCTTCTTCCAGAGGCTTGCTAAGCTTACCATCTATTCTAATATCTGCAAAAACGTCCATAGCAGTGGAGTTTCTGAGATTATCCCTGTTCACGTTGCATGTTATGTTGGGGTATGTGTCAGTCATTTGCTATCTGTCACCCTGGACTGTAAGCTTTATGTGACAATGTCATTCTTTTTTACGTGGCTGTGTGATGGCCAACATTGCCATCCTGTGACCCACCAGTATCAGCAGCATATTGTTGTATGCTGCTACGATACAAATAATGAACTGAATAAATATATAACAAAAATGAATATATAAATGAAAAAGGGATTTATTGTTTAATTTAAATCTTTGAAGATATTAGAATTTCAAGTTAGGGACTTCAGATGACTCCAAGTAGGCCCTTGTTTGGGGTGTTTTGGTATAACTATGGTCTGATATAACTAAGCTGTCTAAGCTACTTAGGGCTCTGTCTTGCACGACTATGCGGGATTGAAACAACCGCTCAGACTCATGGTAATGGAAGGTTTACATCTCACCATTGTGCATTTTGGATGTGTAATATGTATACTTGCGGTCATGAAGATGTAGGCACACCTGTTTTGGGGGAGAAAGAATGGAATATTCATTGTTCTTAGATTTTAATTAGTTATTTTGCTCTTATCTGCTAAATACAGCTCCTGCAGACCTTTTTGCCCTGTAAACACAAAAGATGGGCAAGAGGTATGTCTAGTTGGATTTCTGTATGAAATCCTTCTTTATCACATAATTTTGGTTTGGTTTGTTGTGGGGTTTTTTTTGGGTGGGGCGGTAGGGGTTACGAGCAGTTGGGCCCTTCAGCATTTAATCTTACAAAGACTTAATGTTATACAAAAGTTCTAGATATGGTGCGGTTCTGGAGGATGGTTAACACAGAGTTTACATTTCATATTCTAAGGGAAATGTAGTGCTGTTATGCCGCCGTATGCAGCGCGTTTCATTAGTGTTGGAGACAGCAGGAGGATATTTTGTGGAAATGTTTCTGTCACTGTCAGTAGAAACATGCCTGTCTGGTTGAAAAATAGCCTGTGTCTTGCCAGTTCCCTACATCTAAGCAATTGCAGTAGGAGGATGTTAATCTTCTCCTGTCACAACCCATTTCAAATCTAAATTTTTATTAAACTTCCAAATGCTGCAGTAATATAAGTACGGGAGACACGACTGTGTTCTTACGCAAGAGCTAGTAACATTCTCAGATGCAGGAAACATTTTAATTAGTGTTTATTAGTATTTAGTAGGTAGGTGTGCTGGAACACCCAACGAGCCTCTGCAAAGGGATGTGAACCCCGTAAGGTAGGCTTGAGTCAACTCAAGAGCGCTGGATTGCAGGTCTCTTTCTGTCTGTTCTGCTGACTGTAGACTAACAATTGCTTGCATGTACTAAAAAAAAAATGATCTCTAGTGTATATGTTGTAGATATCTGTGCCTTTTTGTAGAAACCCTGAACACATTTGCTCTTAAAGCGATGTCAGGACCCTTTCTGGGAAGATCTAGTTGCCTAATGGAAAATGTAATTCCTTACATCCATGGTTATTCTTTGAAACTATATTTGTGTCAGAGGCTTTTCCTGTGACCCCAGGTTTGTTTTTGGTTTTGTGCATTGCAGGCCTGGGCTGAAGGTTGCAGCCTGTGTTTGGTGGATAGGCTGTTGGAGATGTATTTGGAATGAGATACTTTATGTCCTGATTGACAGGAGAAGGTATGCACAATTTCATAATGAAGAGAGAAAGGTAGAATTCACGTCTGGATTCAGATACCTAAATTCAGATCTATATGTGTGCGTCTATGTGTCTGCTATAGATATCTAAGTACCCACTGTAGCTACTGAAGCAGAGTCAACTCTTCAACTCCATAAACATCTTCTGTCCGATCACCTGAGTAGCCCTCAGGCTCCTTTTACTGTTCGGGAGCTTAGACACCTACATACCCTATACATGCGTAATTTGAGGTATCAATCTGCAGCTGAATTCTGCTCCAAAATTCCCATTGCAGACCTCTGAAGTGAAGAATCATAGAATGCTTAGACTTGGACAGGACCTTAAAGATCATCTAGTTCCAACCCCCCTGCCATGGGCAGGGACACCTCCCATTAGACCAGGTTGCTCAAAGCCCCGTCCAACCTGTCCTTGAACTCCTCCAGGGCTGGGGCGTCCACCACTTCTCTGGGCAGCCTGTGCCAGTGTCTCACCGTCCTCAGAGTAAAAAATTTCTTCCTAAATCTCCCCTCTTTCAATTTAAAATGGTTACCTCTCATCCTATCGTTACACTCTCTGATAAAGAGTCCCTCTCCATCTTTCTTGTAGGCTGCCTTTAGGTACTGAAAGACCACACTAAGGTCTCCCTGGAGCCTTCTGTTCTCCAGGCTGAACAACCCCAACTCTCTCAGCCTGTCCTCGTAGCAGAGGTGCTCCAGCCTTCTGATTGTTTTTGTGGCCTCCTCTGGACCCGCTCCAACCAGTCCATGTCTTTCCTGTGCTGAGGGCTCCAGAGCTGGACGCAGTACGGCAGGTGAAGTGTATGTCCAATTGTGACTTCTTTGTTCTTGGGCTTCTTCATGTTTTATATCCATTGCTGCTGTCGTTACTGAGCAAAGCCTTCTTTTAGCCCTGTGAAACAAGCTGTTGTCATTCCTTTATGTTTAGAAATAGGTGACAGAATTCAATGGTACTTTGTAGCGGTAGGAAGAAAAGCAGTGTCAGGGCCAGACAGGGCTCTTCCTCCTGGCCTTTCAGACTGAGTTGATGGGACACACAGGTAGATCCGCGTTCCTGAGATAGCTGTTTACATTCATCTCATTGTCAGCGAGATGGGAATCTCTCATCTTAAAGTAGATGTCTAACATATTTATTCTGTAACTGTGTGTGGTTTTTCCTCACACTTTTACTCGCTTGAACATATGAACTCAGGTATTTTAGAGAGTGACAACAATGAGTGATGGTGAGTCACAGCCATTAAGTTAAACCTGTAGATTTCACTGTTTTCTCTGTAATTACTGCTCTAATTACAGCCTTGTTCCTGTGTTTTCAGCCATGAAATCACAAGCACAAGCAGTTCTAGCTGTAACAGTATTAACCTTGAGCTCATCTGTCTTAACCGAGTCCCCTCAGCACTGGTCCGTGGGGTCATTCTCCTTCTTGCCCTACTTCAGATCCAGCGAATATCAAATCCTCGTGTGCACGTGTAGTCGCAGGACAGGGGTGCAAATCTCCTTTCCACGGCCTGCCTTATGGCTTCTGGCTCGAGCACTACCCCAAGGATGCAGGGAGTTGGATTTGGATCTCTGCTGCCTGGAGGAAGGAACTGAACTCATCTCCGGCGATGGCTCTGCTCTCCGGGTGATGACCCATAAGGGACTCGCTTTAGTGAGCATCTTCACCTCCATGTGCATTTTTTAATTGAGGTGACCCTGACTTTTGCATGTTGTGCAGAACTCAGTGCTCCCAATGTTTGTTGAAGACATCTAGAGGATTAACTCCCCCCAGGGAGAGAGTTGTTAGGTGACAGGCCGGACCCTGAACATTTCAGTCCTGCTAAGAGGATGTTGCTGTGGCACACGGTTTTAGGCAAGCTCAGGGCTGTCAGCGGACATCCCTGAGAAAAATATAGGTGCTTAAATTCCATCCATGTTCCACTTGAGAAACAATGAGACGTTTATGGATATGGGCTAAGTCCTTACGTTGGACAGATTGTAGTCTCTGCTTGAGTTGTCTCTCTGGAGCCGTTAAAGGAAGATTTTCTTTCCTTCCTTTGCTCAAGTGCTCAGAGCAAAGGACTACAGCTGCACTTCTGCAAGGATCACTGGAGTCGTCTGGGCATTTTGGGGCTTTTCCCTTTCTAAGTAGACAATACTTGAATGAGGTATTGAGATAATGACGTTCAGCAAATAGATCTAGTGGTGTAACACACAAGGAATGGTTTCTACCACTTAACTCCGATGCCTTAGCTGGTTACCTCTTCTCTGAACCAGCGTTACTATTTACTCTTGACCGAATAACAAATTTAAGAAGCTTGGTGTTTTCTTCCTTCCTGCCAGCCAGCATCCAGGCAAGGAAAGCTCATTTTTTTGTTGCCAAGAAAGGTGTGCTGGCTTCACTCTTTGCAACAGCATCTTCCTGATGAAAGACTGAGAAAATTAAGCATGGGATGGGACTGCAGGAATAACCCAGAGATCTAACAGCTGGAAAGTCATACAGTTTAACCAAAGGCAGGAGTTAATAATTAAGATGATATCACTACTGTATTTAGTATTTGCTAGAGCCGAGCAGTCAACATAAAGCTGTCTGAATTCTAGACGTTTTTATGCCGTATGTTTTGGGAGTTTTCCACAAGACGTACTGTAGGCAAGCTGGAAAAGACGTGTCGTGCCACTGAATGCGAAATGACATTAGAAATTTTTTGCCAAGGTGCTTTTTCTTCGCAGCATATTCCTTATGTTATTCCTTATTCCTTGTGCTATTAAGCATGATGTTCGGGGAAAACATCCCATCTGGATAGCATTACCTGTAGGATGTGCAGCTTGTATGTATCTTCTGGAGGTTAGCGTCTAATGTTAAACAAAGGAAGCTGATTAAAAACATCTGTAAAACATTTTCAGAGTTCATATTTTATACAGAGGGTATTGAATTACCTTGCACATGACTGCATGTCTGAACTAAAAATAATAAGGTAAATCTTTTCCTTTTATTAAAATTAGTATAATATTAATTTTATAGTTAAACTACATTTAACTGTTTCCCTACTTGGCACTAGAATTTAATGCTGCTGACATCACTATGTATTTTACATGCCACTGAGAAATAATTGTTCATTTATTGATGCAGTATGCTACAATAAGCACATTTTTGGTGCAGTCAAAATATAAACATTAGATTGAAATACAATTTCTTATGTAAGTGTGGCATTTATTAAATGCTAAAGGAGAGACTTGCCAGCTAAATGTGTAACGTTTCTGACCATTAAATATATTATGTGAAATAGTTATATAGAACATATAAAATGATTGTAGTACTGCCCACTTAGGTATTATGTTGATTTATGAATTCGGTTAGAGTCCCTAGTAAATACCAAGATTGCTGATTCTAGGTCAGTATTTATTAGGTTGGTAGATTTTATGGAGAGGAAGGATTTGTGCATCCCAGAACTGACAGAGAAAGGTGTTATTTATGTAGTTAGAGTGAGAATGCAATTGTAATTTCACAGCTGAGCTGAAAAAGGTTATATACTTTCTTCATATTCTAAATTACTTTCTAAAGTAGCTTATAAAACCATGTGTATTACAATAGTAAATATTATTTAAAGATCTAAGAGGCTAATGCTCAAGATTTACTGTTCAATATCATAAGCAGAAACTTCTTGCCTTTCCAAAGTTACGTGCAGCGTACCGACTCAGATGCACGTATCAAAACAGAGAGAGGCAAACATTATTCTCTGGGAAAATATTTTGAAATTCAGCAAGCGTTTTGAAAATGATTATCATTATTGTTTATTGTAAGTGTTCTAAGATTGTGAAAATGAAGTGTTGCTCATAAATACCATGCAGGCTGAATGGCCAAGGGCAGTTCTCATCTCTCACATGCCGACTCCTACCCAAAGCAGTTTCATCCAGTTTGAGTACTTGGTTTTATTATGGTTTTACCAAAGTTCGTAAAAACTGCAAGCGGAGCAAACAACATGCTATGTATATACAGTTATTTTTATTCAAGGAGACTGGATCAGCACAAAAACATTTTTTAAGAACAACGTAACACGAACAGTTTCCATTTCATCAATTAGTGGCCTTATCCATCCTGAGAAGTGTCTGGTATCTTATCTCTGTGCTGAAAAGGCAATGAGGTGTTTTATCATTTGGAAAAATAAAAAGACATGTTGTACCATGCTAGTGAGATTTACTGAGTTTATCTTACTATCCTGCACGGGAATGTTTCAGCACTGATAATAGAGCTCATTAAGTGACTGAGAACAAATAATGCCCTTTTTTAACCCTAACTTAAGACAAAATGTCTTACCATCATTTCTTTTGCTTAGTGAGAGCTTAATATTTGAGCTCGTGTTACTGCCTGAGGTGTTTGGAGTTGACTGATCTCGTAGCCCGAGAGAAGGGAGGCTGCAGCCGCACGTCCCCAGGTGCGGCCAGTACCGAGGCTGAGCATGGATTCCCACGAGGCGCACACACGTGTACATAGGCACGCTCACACTACGTATAGAAGTATACACGCGACCAGCCAGAAAGATCAATGCAGACAGAAACCACAAAATTCACACAAACGCAAACAGCAGCGTTGGCCTCATCCTCTTCCCCAATTTGGCTGATCAGGATGAAAGGGTGATAGTGGAAAATATATAAATATGCATACATACACATGTACATAGGTAAATATGCACATCTTTTTATATATGTATAAACACTATAGATCCCTCCAGCAGCTTGGCTTACATGGTCTCATAGTTCTGGAAGATTACTGAAGTACTAACAGGAATGTAAGCGGGGAATTATTTTAAAAAATACAATTGGCAAAGTTGTGATGAGATAGTTACTGCTTCTTAGGACCCAAATTGTCCCAGATGCCTGTCCCGTGAAGGTTTAGAAGGATGGATTTTGGGAGTAGGTGGGAAAAGGCAATTTTCAGTAGGTTTGGAACTATATCAGTTCACCAACTGCTGTGTCTCTGCTGTGTAAATGATATTCCCCCATCACACACTGAACCGGATGATTACTTCAATGGGTGGTTTTATGACCAAAGCCAGCAGCCTGGGGCTCCTGTGCCTTTATCACAAACTGTGCTATATAAAGTGCAAAGCTGCAAAGTTTACTTGACAGTTTGAAGCCAGAATAATTTACTTGACCGAGACCTTAATGCAACTCCTTACAGTACATCATCATCATTTGAACGGGAGGGATGTGCTTTAAAGCAGGGATGGGTGGTGTGTGCCAGACGGGGCTCCAAACGAAACGCTCGATGGAGAATTGCTGTTACAGAGTTTGCTTACTTTGTAATTGCAAGTGCATTGGGGATACTGGATGAACTGTTTAAGAATGTTGGAACACCTTTATTTTAACAACCCTATAGGTGCTCATACAGCAAATTATCACCCCAATGAATTCCCTTCATTTTGACTTGAGTCTTTGCCAAACAAAAGACTCAGCTGATAGAAAGCTGGCTGAGGCACAATTGATTTTGGATTATAACCCTGAATTTGACAGCATGGGTCAATGGATGCATTTTTTTAAAAAAAAAAAAAAAAAAAATTTTTAAAAAAAAAAAAAAAAAAAGATGCCATGGTTACAAACCTGTTAAAGCTGAATTAATTTAAGCACAAATTTTGTTTATCAGATCTTTTAGAACTAGGCCGGGATATGTCCATGATGATTTGAAAATGACTGTGCTCATTGTCACACTGAAAATAATGTTAAAATATTAATGTCTTGTTTATGTATGTTGCTTTCATGTAATGCTTGACCTGTGGAGGGGTTGCCTTGTTTCTTTATTCACAGGTTTATTCACAGGGCATTTTTATCTATTTGTTCCTGAACTGTATGCCAGCTATATCACATATAAATTGGACTGAATAGTCTAGAATCATTGCTCAATGTGTTTTCAAAGAAAGCATCACTTATAAATCATGGCTGCTAATTAAAATGAATAATGCTTTTAATTAAAAATAAAATCTGTGCAGGCCCCAGCAAGGTAAAGATATTACACATATGGCATGCTTCATCACTGCTGTTAGGTTTTTGTACCTTCTTTTTCTCTGTCATGAACTTTCCCATTATGTTATCCCTCCTTCCCATTATCCCTGTTCATGATTTCTAGTTTCATTGACAGTCTGATCTTTCAACGTGCTTGACTGAGTGTCGGCTGATGGAAAGACGTTGTTTTTTGTCTCAAAATGCTGCATGAAAGGATGAATTTCTCAGATTTAACATTCTTAAGGTAGGGGTTTATTGCTTTATTTGTCCTTGAAAGATATATATCTTTGTACCAATTGAATTCTTATAAAAGAGCCACCAACAAAACTATTTGAGCTATAATGGGAGGGTGGAGACAACTCGCCTGCCTATTGAAGTGCATCTTTCATCATCAGAACAATAGCTGGTTCTTTTCCCTTGTCAACTGACCATCTTTTTTCCTTCCATTAATTAGCTGAGATCTTGAACAATTCTGTCCTTGGCCTTCTGCTGCCCGTTCTGATAATCCCTCAGGATACTTGGGATAGGATGACAAATCACAAGGAAAGACCTTCTGATTTTTGTTCCTCTGCTGATGAGACAGAGCTGTGTCTCGTACGTATGGAGATAGAACCAATTTCCTACGTTTTGCACTGGACTTCATTATTTATCGATTGTGTAAGTGCACGCAAATTACCCAGCGCCTCTGAGCTGCATTTCTCTGTCTATTGAGAGGAATACTTCTATGTCTTTAAAGCCATAAATAAAATGTATACAAGTGCTATCATTAAGCATCCAGGTAGGAGGAGACACCTAGTCGGTCTCTGCCACCAGGCTTCTCACATGTGCCACTCAGATGGTTGCTCAGGAGGACAGAAGGGGAGACATTGAGAACGTAAGAAAAAAACCCTCATACTCTTTTCATTTCGTATGCCCAGTGCTACATAGAGCTGTCGGGGAGAGCTTTTAGGAGAAGAAATTGTAGGGGAAATTCTGTTCGTGGGTGGAAACTTTGTAGATTCTGCTTCTGAATTCCAAACAATTACCCACTGGCATGTGCAAATGCAGATGTTTCATAAGGCAGATCAACCGCATCTGGTGGCTGATTTTTCTCAGGTATTGAAAAACTCTTTTTATGAGGGCAACATTTTATTCAGCAGAATAAAGATGTTTATAATTCTTAAAAAATGAATGCATTAGTTTTTAATGTTTACCAAAATATCTTTTTTTTCCTTAAACAATGCCAGTAAAGTAGTGAGCTATTTCTGCTGCACTTGAGATAAAGTGTTTTAAAGGAATCAAAATTATAGAAAACACATCAGGCCTGTGCTTAACTGCAGACATCCTTACCTCCGTAGCCTGTAATTTTAAGAGATGACAGATAATCCTTTCTGGGCCATCAATTCAATGATTCGTCAGTCACATCTCTGCGACTAGAGGTGGCAAAGATCTGGAGGTAATAAAATTGAAGGTGGCAGTAATTTCCAAGAACCCAAGGAAAGTTTTGAGAATTTTCCAACCCATGTTGGTAAATGCAGGGATTCAGGAAATGTATATCTATGTATATCATTTATTTTTGCGTACCAGATTTGCTGAATGTGCATTTGATGACTCTTGGTGGGAAAAGACGATGCAGAAGAACATCAGACGTGGCTGAATGTAGGTCAATTGCATATATATGGCATTGCATTAACAGCAAAAGCTTAGATTTTCCTTTCTTCTAGGCCCGACTTAGGAACCTTATCAGACAAAATATTGCATTACCTGTAGTGTCTGCATTGTCATGAACAGGTATTTTTGACTAAACAGACCGTAGCCAAATTTTTTCTTTTCTGTGAATACCCTCAGAGAAATGAATTCATCCATATTTCCACTGAATCGTAGTGATCATCAGGCCTAAAGCTTATGGTATAAGGTTTCCAGAACAATAATTATTATAAGGCTTGAAAAGATGTTCTATTTGAATGAGACTAAGATATCTTGAAATTCTCTTTGAAATACAGAAGAGAACCTCCTCTATGCCAGGGGTTTAGGTGTGTGCATAGTTGCCTGTTGTACACAGGAGATTGATACTCAAGTTTCTGCCCAGTTCAAGCAAGGGAATTTAACTCCAGCTTTCTCTCTCCTAGATAAGATCCATAAAAGCCCGATTCTTTTTTTTTTCCTGTGTGAGCCGTTTCACTTTTTGTGAAGAATTAAATGTCTGTTGGCCAAGTAGAGTGACGGGGACCATGTCCCTGTCCCACCAGAGTTTGGTTGTTCATGTATGATGTATTAAAAAGTTTGTTTCCTGATAAAATAAGGAAGTATTTGTACAAAGAGGAGTCCTTCAAAGAGAGAGTGAGAAAGATTGCCCATGCTTCGTAGTCGGGTTCTGACATTCAGTTGTGATGGTTGGTCTCAGTCTCTGGTGTGTGTATTTCCTCTGAAAGTTTTGGAGAATCAATATTTTCAAAACAAAATGTATTTTGTCAGAAAACTGGTAGCAAATTCAACTTCTGCTTCATTTCTGGCTTCATTTTCCCTATTCGTTATACCCTACACTTAGTTGCTAATCTGCTCCAGTTTGGCAGTTGTGCACTCTCATGACAAAGCTCTTGGGTTTTGCAGTTTTCCAGCATATCGTGAGCCCAACTGTAAATGGATACTGCTACAATACATACACTTACATGTATAAGTAGTTCTCCCATTCTTTATGAATTCATCAAAGCCTTGCGTTTTGCTTTACATGTCTTTTTATTCACATGCACTGGAGAGAGATCTCTCCTTGTAGTTAATTCTGAATTGAAGATGGTCAAGAAGGGAATTGGTAATGCTAAACCATTAGGAAAATGTCTAGTCCTCCTGAATGGATTAAGAGATTGAGGTGCTTGAACACACTCACTGATTAAAAGAATTAGGCATTACTTTACTAAGAAATACTGCTACTTCTCTGATAGAACCCATCTTCAAGTATGCATCTCTCTGACTGGTCTTTAGAAGCTCCAAGTCCAATGAATGGTGTGAGAGCTTTTCCTATTTTCTTGCCTTATTCTTTTCACCAGTGGGCAAAAGTGGTACATGTCATTTTTCAGAGTGCCATATTTCACACTTCAGTTTAATTTGGCTGATAATGATTTGTTAAGCAAATGTAAGTATGTAGAGCACGTGTTGGCTCTCACACATAAAGTGTTCAGTCACTTCAGCAGTTCCTTTAAAATCCCACTCCTGCCTTATAAAAGCTGCAGGTGCAAAACAGTTTCCCTCTGTACTAGCTCAAACAGAAGATAAAGGTAATATAGAACTTTATATTCAGTATAACTCTTTGGCAAGTATAACATTGTAAGAAGGGGACTGGGTTGGTAGTTTCCATCAGAAATACATGTTCTAATGAATGGGCTTACTCTTACCCCATGAACTGTTATGGACAACAGATCACGATGTGCACCAAGTCTGTGACGACTAGTAGGCATTAGCAGTGGAAAATACGGCTCCTCTTCTCGTGTTTGGAGGGAAGAGCTATTTTTGAGACTCTTTTGATCTCCGGTCCCCTGACTATGAAGTGATTCTTCTCACAGAGGTTACATCATTTCTAAGTCTTATTTTAAAGCGGAGGGTATTTTTTCAACCTAGAGAGAAACGCCATATTCTTCTAATCTTCCTCTCCCTCCACTATGTAATTCAATGTATCTTTCAACAGCATTTTTTTACTTTCTTTGGGCATCCCACAAATTTCTGTTCTTATCCCATTTCCTTTTCATCAGCGGGCTTTCTAGCCTCATCTGCTTTCAAGGATTCAGTATCATCTTAACACGGGTGTTTTGAATATTTCTCTCTCCGCTCTCGACTCGTCTGTGTTTACCCAGGACTGCATCTTGGCATGTTTGCCTAGAAGTACTTTTATATCCACTGAAATTCGGGAAGGACAAAACCGAGCTCCTTATCTTTTCTCCCTTACTCTCTGAGAGTTAACGCTATAACGTTCCCCGGGACTTTCTGCGTATTTTTTTCTCTCTGTCTTCATTCTGGGCCATATCTAAATCTTGCCACTTTTTCAACATAACGTTTTAGATAATCCGCATATCCGTATTGCCAAAACTATCACCTGCTGCCATGTTTGATATGAAGGAGTCATTCCTCTTTGTATTTTCAGAGTGGTATTTGACCATTTCGTAGTTCAAGGAGGATATTAGTGTCGTGACCAAAATCATACTTGCTACTTTCAGCTCAATGGTATTTAGCATTTACTATGTATCTATTTCCTAGCCTCTTAACAAAAACAGTGAAACAGGAAAAAGTGAAATTTTAGAAAAAACAGTTTTAAATTGAATTAATTACTTAGCTTGCTTATTTCTACCTTAATTGAACATGTAGTAGTTTTTTCTGATGATTCTTCACTGAAGATTTACTTTTTTCCAAAGTCATATTATTTAAATACATAAAAAACCCATAAGCCTTTTGAAGTAAGAAATTTGTTTTCATCTTGGCTAACGTGAAAATGACCAAGTGCAGTTTTCTCACATACTCAAACCAAAACATTTTTCTTAACTGAAATTGAGCATAGAACATGGCAAAAGAAAAGCTAATTACAGAAAAAATGAGAATAAGTGAGAAGGGGATTTATGGTGAAATCTGCTTTCAAAAACTTACTGGTACATTTTGAAAGGTAAAGAGTTTTAGAATATTGAAAAATATATATAAACGTGAAAGGACATTCAAATTAAGCTGTCATATGAATCTAGTCACACATAGATGTGGGGTTTTTTGTATTTTCTCTAAAAAGCCGGAGTATGGAATGATTTTGAATAGAGATCATGTTTTACTGGAGAACATTGGTGCTTCTGGAAGAGATGTGTGGAAGAAATAGTAGAAAATTTTAAGAACATTGTAAAACACGGATGACCTTTTGAAAATTAATATCTGTGTTTTGTGGAAACGGTGCTAGAAACTTGAAGAGCGAGAGATGCGATGCCAACGCAGTCCCATTTCCCACCCTTCCTTGCCAATGACCTCAATCCTGGCTTAGGCTCGAGTGATAATTAGCGCTGTGCTCGTTTTTTCCTGAGCACGGCCTGCCACAGATGTCAACTTGCAGCAAACTATGGACGGGGTATTTTGTGAAGCGGATGGCAGCTGGAGATCAGGTGCTGATTTAATTTAGTACTTTGGACCAGGTTCGAATTGCGGTCCCAGCGGTGAAAGGGAAGCGCGCGACTCAATTGTCCCTTTATCTTACTCGTTATTGAAATGGCCACTGATGTGGGAGGTGGGAACACGGGCAGGAAAGAAGAGAAGGTTGATGGATAAAAATAGTTAGAAAGGGGAGTGCTCTGATTACTTGTTCCCCCATCGAATTGAACACTGTTTAGCTGATTTTCTGTGACAGAGGGGTGACCTGTGGCACATTATTATTCTGATTTAGATGGATGGAAAGAATGCCACACTTGAAATTACAACATATAATTACCAAATATCTGTTTCAACACACTGCTGGCTACACCACTATTACAAAAAGTGAACTTGCACTAAAGCACAATCTGTCTCTCAGAAAAAACACCTGCGTAAAATAATGGTGCAGAAAATAAATGCGAAATGGAAGACCGGAACAGGAGATCGTTTCAGCGTTTAGCTCTGCTGAGACCAAGGGGATTCACTTTCTACTCGGTAAGCGTTGAGTTCCAGTGCACTGCTGGATTGCAGGAAACTCCTTCTCACCTAACTATACAGCCTGAAAATGAAAGTAATATTTATAGATTTACTTTAATAGTTGGCATTTACACACTGGAAGAAGGAGTAAAAGGAAATTCTGAGAATGAATACATATTTAAATTCTAGGACTCACGTATGCATAACTGTACTGAAGCCAGAAATGCCATTTTGTGCACTGAATGGATAAAGCACGCTGGAAGTAGAAGCTGCTTTTATTTACATGAGGGATTTTCACTTTACATCTAAGGTAGTATTACTAATACGATCAGATCCACTGCTTTAGTCTGTGCTTGATATAATACAATACTATTTCTACGTAATTAAAAACACCTTTCATTATAAGAAGCTATTAGCAGAAGCACATTGATCTTTTAAGGATACAAATCCACTGAAATTTGGCTAAATTTTCAAGCTAGGGACTATTTCATCCTATGTATGCATATAATATATGTCAAAAGAATTTCCTGTTATTGCTACAACACTCAACTTTGTGTTTGGGCCAAATGTCATCCATCAAAAAATAATTTAGCCTTGCTTTGAGTTTGTTGAATATAGTCTTCAAGAGAATAAATGGAGATTGGCTAAGCAACCTGATGGACGTCTTAAACCAGATCCTGGAGACATGGGACATGTGAAGTCCATTGGTGATCCTCTCTTTGCTCACATTGACTGTGCAAACCTGAACTTCTACAGCTGACAGAAGGTTAAAGAAATGGGAAGCACCCAGACGCATGTTTCTATGCATTGTGAGGTAGTTGTGGGAAATCGGCAAATCACATTATCTTTTTATATCTAGTTTCTGACATTAAATGTCATTTAACAAAACGTTCAACTGACTATGCCTTAGATGACACTTAACTTGTCAGTAGGACAGCAAAAGGTGGACATCACAGAGTGCTTTAAAGAATTATTTGCACAGATTGCCATCATAGTGATTAGACTGAAGGTGATCGGAGGGAGATATCTGAAATATGGTCTGTCTCCGAAGGCAAGCAGCAGATAAAAGTTATAAGAATTCTCCAGTAGGTCTTACTCAGGAAGAGGTCAGGTACTGAAAGGATCACCCAGAATCAGTAGAATGTAAAGTGACCTTAGATGAATTAATTTTTATTTCTGTGCCTCGGATACTAAATTAGAAAAATGGGGATAATGTTACTGTAAATGTTAAATGTAAAATACGCTGAGACTACTGGAAGAGGACAGTATAGCATATGCGTTTTGTGGTGTTGTCTGTTCATTTACAACCTGAAATTTCTCCTGGAGTGGGACACCTCGGTCTCAGTTCCATCGTCCTTGCCACCAGTTTCACGGCAAGAGTCTGTAAAAAGCAGAAACACTCTCTGTAGTGCTGCCTTCTCATGAGACAAGTCTCCCCTTTCATTCATTAGCTGATATGTTGCAGTTTGTCACATCTGCAAGGTAGAAAGGGAAATATATCTAAAGAGAATCTAAAATCCTCAACAACCTTAAGTTTATTAACAATAGTAACTCTGGACTGTAAATCGTTGTTTATGTGAATCCATTAAAAAGGCCTCGATTCTGGAGCTGTTCTGTAAAAACTCGTGTTAGGTCTTTAGGATTTAGCTTACAGGGTTTTAAGAAAGCAAACCTTGACTAGGTGAAATTATAAAGTTAACTGTGAGGTACGAGCTCAACCACTCTGCATTTTATTATTAGCTGCAGTATGAGGCTAAGGAGATGGAGCAGAGAGCTCCGGAGCAGAGACACTCACATCTGTACTGAATAACTATTTTTTTCTACATGAAGCTCAAACATATATTAGCACAGCCTATTTATCTGAATGAGCCAAAGCTGCAAATAATTAAGGAATCTACTCTGGGAATACATACACCATCATAGAAGCTGATTTTCATTCAAGTTGTATCAAAAGAAACCCCAATAACCTTGCTCAACTCATTTTACACACAACTGCCATTCATCAGCCGAGACTACTTGCTGCGAATGAACCCGTTATTTTTATGTATTTATTCGTTCTTACTGAAGGAGTCAGCAAATTTCATCTTGTCCTACGTCGTGTTCAGTGCACGGTGGGATGGCTGGTGTGAAGGAGCAGACCTTGGTTCTTCTTATTAGCATTGCTGTTGCAGGCTTTTCCTCTGGACTGGGAGATACTGGGAAGCTGGCTACAGCCGACTTTCCGAGTTGATGGTTGTAGCAGCAGCTCAAAGATGTGGTGAGGTTTGTCTCAACTCCACCTGTATTCTCTGTCTTTTGCGGAGTCCTCAGGACTGGCTTTCTGCACTTCCACTTTGTTGACACGCTGTTTTTGATAAGAATTTTAGTTTCGGTGGAGCAGTAGGTAGGGGGCCCTATTCCAAATGGAGGGGGGGGGGGGTGACTGTTGTGCTGGAAGCTGTACAAACAGAAGTAAGCAATTTCCTTTACTCAAAAACTCTGTAAGCATATACAAAACACAGACGGGAAGGAAATAGTCAAACTCCTGCAGACATCTAGTCCAACCCACCCAAAGGAAGACCGTCACCAGTACTAGATCTGGTCAGCCATGGCTTTGTCCAGCCTGGGCTTTGGAAGCTCCACGGAGGAATTTTTGAGAGCCTCTCCTGCTTACCTGCTGCAGTGCTGCTCTCTTCTCCCCATGAAAAAGGTTTTCCTAACATCCTACTCGATCCTTCCAAATTGCAGTTTCTGGCTGTCGCCCCTCGTTATATCATCTGAAACTACAAAGAAGAATTTGGATCTGTCGTCTTTCTAATTGCTCTTCAAGTATTTGTAGGCAGCAGCTTATAATTATTTGATCCCTTTAGCTTCCCAAAACTTAGTATTTGAATATTAATGCCCGCAGAGATTCAGTTATGTTTACAGTTCATTCACATCTGAGATACCCAGTGCCGGTGACTGGAGTGCAGTTGGAATCTTTGAGTTTTACTTCCATTCAGTACATTAGGCTGGATGTCAGGCTGGACGGGGCTCTGAGCAACCTGATCTACTTGAAGATGTCCCTGCTTACGGCAGGGGGGTTGGACTAGATGACCTTTAAAGGTCCCTTCCAACCCAAACTATTCTGTGATTCTATGATTCAACAATTAGAAATACTGTTTTTCCATGTACCTCTTCCATGAGTTGTCGTACCTTTCTTCCGTGCTCAAAATCTCAGTTCTTCTCAACGCTCAGTGAAAATTATTCTCCCATTTTGGAACCATGTTTAGATTCTCGGTCTCTATTTCATTCTGCACAGATTATCTTTCTTTGTACTCTTTTATGTCTGAAGCCTCCTTTGCTTTCCTTCTTAATTTGACTTGCAAAGCTAATTAAGCTTTATTTTTGGCAGTTCTTTATTCCTGTATTTCTTGGCTTCTAATGGTATGGCTTTACTGCGTGCTGCAGATCCTATTCCTGCTCAGAAAGCCACTGACTGAAAAGTGTTTTTTTGTGAATGTAGGGATTTACTTTTGTAATACTGCAAGTCCAGGTTCCAAACTGCAAACGAGTGACTGTGCTGACATTGTTTATGCTACTGTCTCTTAGCTTTATATTAAAATGACATACTGTTTGTAAAGCTTTATGGAGGTTTGCAGGTTTTTAGTTTAAATGTTTACTTGGTTTTTGGTTTAAATGTCACTGGGAATTATGATTATATATGATATAAGGCTGGCCCACTTACTGTAAATTAGAAGAGAAATATGTCGGGCACAGTTTTTATGGTTTGCATGTCTGCTAAATCACCTCTGCATTTCACAGCTTTAGGCACTCGGAAATATTTATAGTTTTTGCTTAGGAGCGCATACAAGTTTAGATACAAAAAACTTAAGTTAAAGCTCAGAAGAGGTTTGGTTGTTTGGTTTTTTTTTATATTTCTGCATTATTTTGCAGATGTTTCCTATTGCATTAGAGAAGAATTGTTAGCAGTGAAGGAATGCTGCTAATTGGTTGGTGAGGGAGGCAAACAGATTTATTATTTTTTTTCTGCTGGTTGGGTCTTTGCCCACGTGCAGTGAGTTGTTCTGTGCCTCGTTTTGTAAAATGGCTGTAGAACAGATATCACTGTCCTATGAGCAAAAGTGTAAAATTCACGTAGGTAACCTAGCTTTTCCACAAAAAAGAAATCAACCTTAAAAGCAACCCAAAAAGGGAGTGATCTGTGTTAATGGAGAATGTTTCATTTATTATTGTTAGTAATCTTATCTCCTACTTTCTTGACCAGTTAAATCCCTTCAATAATCAGTGTTCCTTCTTAAATCTTTTCTTCATCCGCTCTACATTTCCCTTTGGATCGCTTCTTCCTCATGTCTTTTAGAAAGGCATCATCCACTCTGTCTTTCTGAGAACAGAGATTTCTTTCTGTCTTTATGATATTTGTGTTGATTTTACTCACGCTTCTTTTCACTCTTTTTCGGTAAACATAGTTATCAGTTTGTGACTGATATTTGAGTTCACTTTCTTATAAATACATGATAAAAATGGAAGCATTCCTTTGTTTTTGAGGAGTGAAGGTACATTTCCACTTATGTTTTGATTTTTTTTGTTATGTTCTGGGGATTTTTTTTTTTGTTAGAATTTCATCAGTTGCACTTTAGCAATTGCACTTTAGTCTTAGATAGTCTGCCCCCTATTTCCATAAACATTACAGAGAATATCTCTGATAATCAGAGAACCAGGTACCCTTTTGCAGACCCTTCAGACTGCGTGCTTATGCAGAAATGTCAAGGTCTCTTCTTGAAGAAACCTGTGCTACCATTTTTTAGGAGCTGAATGATGTGAATCCTGGTGGTTGTGCTAAGGCTCAGCCTTTACCATGGTCACAATCACTGTGCTCGGATGCCAATCTGCAGCCCGGTTTTCCTGGAGAAAATCAAGGTTTGTCTTTCCATCCTTGCTTTTTTGCCCTGAGCCCCTCCTCTTGGAGATTTTGGTGATGTTTCAGTGTCTCTTGAACTCAGACCTGTAGTGCTGACACTTTCCTTTGTGGGTCCCAAAGGAGGAAGATAAATGCTGGAAACACTAGTTTTCCTCCTCCCCGCTGGCATAATTGACATTATCTCCTTCTGATTCCTCTGGTACCAGTAATGGGTATCCTGGCCTTGTGCTCAACCTTAGTAACTTAACATGAGCAGTTTTAGTGGAGTTGAATTTAATTATAAGATTGTACAGTTGAAATCCCAAAGCAGAGATCTCCTCAGGGCAGGGGAAATTATTTGTCCTCTCCTAGTGGATATATATAGGTCCACAGCTTGGACCTGTCACCCGTTTCCAGAGATTTTTGCAAAAGACCAAGTACTTCTGTCCCTTGACGTGTATGATGAGATTCACAGCATATTTTCTTGATTTCCTATATTCAGCAGGTGAAGTCTGGGTTCTCTAGATACGTTAGGGACAAGTAGCCTCCTAATATGTTCCATTGAAGGTCAGACCTCTTTAAAAAATGCAAGAATCATGGAGTTCTGCGAGACAGTACATGGCTGAAAGGCTTTATTTGATGACTGCTTTCATAGACTGTGTTAGAAGTTTAGAAGTAGACCGTGGACAAAACAGAGGGCACAGTGAAAATCTTTGACCTAGAAGATTTCTGCAAACAGCTTTTTCTATCTTGTTTCCTTTATTCCTCTGAAAACTTCTCTGCATCTTTCCTCAAAAACTTCACGGCTTATACTTACCCCCTTCACGTCATCCATCCTGCAGTCTTGAGAGGTCAGTCCAGTCTCTGATGGGCCTAGGAAATCAGTCTCTGTTGCCTCCAGGATAGCTTTTTCAAAGAAATGCTTTCTCCCATCCCGCCCTGAGGCTTAGGAGTAGCTTTCCTGAACAACTTCAAAGATATTTTCCATTGTTGTTCAAATTATCTGTGAAATGCCCTCATATTTTAGTGTATTCTAGTTTTGAGAAAAGCTAGGATTTCCATGAAAGGTTATTTCAGAGTATCTCCACACAAGTCAGTGTGTATTTAAATTATATAAAAGATCACAGCATTTGCCCATTCATATCCCAGTTCTGGACTCTGTACCACTTGCCAAGTTATCTATTCCAACACATTAGAACTCAGCCTATCTTTTCATTACAGTTTAAAGCCCTCCCAGTTTTTTGATGCCAAGAACATACTTAAGAAATAAAATGCTTTAACTTTTCCAACAGTTGCATTCAATTTGAAGGCTCTAGTAAACATTACTGAAGCACAGCTAAGGGAAATCCCTTATGGCTAATAAAAGTTTGGTAGTAATAGCAGAGAAATTTTGAAGTTTTCATAGTAGATTATCTAAACATCTCCAATGCAAAGCATAAAACAAAGCAGGCCCAGAAGCTATTGTATAGTTTTTAAACTATCTTCAGATTCTGGAGAGAATCTGAATACAAGTAATAATATTCACACTATTGATGTTCTGGCAGAAATGTTGCTACTTTTTTCCCCTATTGTTACCGATATATCTGTTAAGAATTTCAGAGTACGTTTTATGGGGTTTTTTATGTTAGCGAGAAGATCTTCCTACCTCCCAGTAGTTTGATTTTAACCATTTGCACAATTCCAGTCCATTAACACTGTCTTTTAGCAAGAGGAAGTGTAGTAATTTATCCTTACAGGGATGTTGTGACTCAAACACTCCCTTCTCTTCCTGTTGCTTGATCCAATGTAATTAAATAATAGATTTCATTTCATAACTTTGCAGTAGCAATAAAGAGAAAATTATGTTCAGAAGGCATGTTTATTTTTTTTTCCCCAGCCTTTTCAGGGCTTTAAAGTGATTCTTTCTCTTCGTGCTAAAGTAATGTGAAACAGCCTTTTCAAGCTTATGTCCTTGGGAAACAAATGTTAATTAAAGAACGAACATTAAATAAGAGTTAGGAAATCAGTGCTCTTTTTCAGAGACAAATATCTGTTGTTCAGATTTTGCATTTGTGCTCCTTCGTGTTGCTTCCTTTTCTTTCTCTAAGCAAGAGCTCCCTCCTTTTTTCTTTCAGCTTCCCAAGAGAATCTGTGATGTTCGTGCTATCATCTGTACAACTTACCGTGTATTTTTTGAAGCTCTGAGAATTATAGTTCATATAAATAAAAAAGAAAATACAGCAAACCAACACATACATACAAAAATTTGGACTTCCTTTCCTCTTATTTTTACATGAAAATGGGTCTACCTTGGACCGGCATTGTTGTTTTCCTAAATTTCCCTCTATTTTTATCTTTATCTTGGATTAGAAGATTCTTGGAAGAAAGGTGCTATAGATTTAGGATTTTGAAGCCATTTTGAAATGAACTGGAGAGAGGTTTCCTGATAGAAGAGAAGAATTTCATAGAACTTCCTATTTTATTACACATCCTGATTATACCTTGTCTCAATGACATGATTTTCCCTAAGATTAAAGAAGACAAAAGAGACTGAGACTTTCTCCAGTGTCACAATGTACACTCCATGCATATATTGTGGTTGAAAAAGTGTTAAACCTAAACGTTTTTCACTTCTTTTTTTTCTATTCTTGTTTCCTCTTTCTATTGGTAATTCGGGTACATCTTGCAAGATGACACTTCCCTGTCTGTCAAAACTCCGCAGGCAGTATAATCTACCTTATGCCCAGACATCCGTATGGCCTGTACGCCATCCAAAACCATTTAAACCAGTAGTCATTTACAGCTGTTCTGTGTCTCACTGTTTAATCTGAACGATCCTGTAGCATTTAGCCGTAGTCGCTGCGCAAACTGAGAAGCTCGCACTTGGTCGACCTGCTCATTGGGACAGATGGGAATAAAAAGTAAGGAGAAAGACCACTGTGAATCATTTCAGGTGAAATATTTTAACTTATGAAGTCTTCTGCCACTAGCACTGTATTTCCAAGTATGAACATAAGGGCACATCTTTTCAGGTCTGTGAATAATTGTAGAGCTTTCCAAAGGAAAATATTGCCATTTTGTATTTTTGATTGAACCTGAATCCATTTTTTCTCCTTCTGTCTCCTAGTCTGAATTTTCAAAGCAAAGTCTTGCTTAAGTCCTTTGCGGGATTTAATTTTTTGAAGTATGTTTTTGTCCTTCATTTTGAAGTGTTTGAAGGGATTTTTTTAATGACTTTGGGGTCCGTTCAGCCAGAGGATCAAGGTCTTGTCTTCTCTATATTCAGTGCACTGATGGTTGCCTGCTCTTCATAGTAATACTTGCTTTGCAGTTCTTTCATTAGCCTGAGGCTTGCTCTAAAAGCACTTTATCTCTATGCTTGGAATAGGTAAATACATGTCTTATTTTCCCTATGACAAACGGTGAAGTCTGATTCCAGTTTGCTGTCTCATGGAAAGGAAGAGTATTTATTTAGTGTTCTGGTGAAACTAATATAAAGCAATAATTATTTTCCTGTGTGAGCAATGTAAGGATGCATGACTTAAATGTTACTCTTTACAGCAATGGGAAAAAGAAACCTGTTTATATTAGATTGTCTCTCAATCAACAGAGAACAGAGTTTTTTTGCTTGTAGCATTGGAAAGTGCGTAACAATAATCCTGAATGGTGGTTTCTTCTGGGATTTGAAACCAAAGGACAGGAAGCTGTGGTATAACGTAAACCTCCGCTGGTTTGCATGCTATAGTAATATTGGAGAAAGAAAAGAAATAGAAATAATTGATGGAGAGGAAACAAATCTGAGTTAATAGACTAAATATTAAAAAATAATATTATCTTCAGTTCTTAAGAAGGGTAAATTCTAATTGCTTTTTTTTGGTTTACTACAGGAAAGGTGCATACATTTATTGCTGAAAAGATTGCACATTCTTATTTTTTCAAAGTAACTTTTAGTACCAAAAAGGCATTCAAAGATGTAACTTAGATGGAAGTAATAGTTATAGTTGAGATTCTCAACTTGGAATAGCGATAGTGAGACTGCTGTAAAAATGAAACAGCTCGTTGTGAAAGTTTGAATCCTCCAAAACACCATCATTTATTTAGTTTAGATACAGGGAAAATTTGCTACCAGTGATTTACAGTGGGATGGCATCATTTACCTCAGCATCTAGAATATCCGGACAATCCTAGAACATGGATGGTCTGTAAAGGACTTCTACACTCTTCTTCCAGAGATAGAGCTGTGTTTGCCGAGGTTGGAGTGCTTTTGGCTGTGAGAATTCTTCAGTTTCATGTTGGCTTATGAATCTTTCATATCTACAAGTTCACACTTCACAAAGCTTTTTTCACGGTCTCTTGCTTGTTCTGGAGAACACTGCTCCAGCATTTCCCTTCAATGATATTTTTCATCTTATTTTTTTCTTCCCTGTAATAATAACAATGAGTAGAAGCCTCCAAGTTTGTTTTCTTGCCTGCTGTTATCATCACCAGCAGTGGGAGAGAGCATGAGCAGTAGCTGTTTCCTGCACTACACCAAGTCTTGAATTAACAATGTCTATGTGGCCACCGAAGAATTTGACCATATTAAAACTGAATTCAGTGAGTCTGAATACTTTTCTGCATTTAAAGACTTTATAGTTTTAATGTTGTTGCTATAATTTCACTTTGGTCAGTATTGCCTGCTATAAATGTCAGGTGTGCAATAGGGTTTCTTTTGTTTTATGGAGAGTAGAAGAATTACAGGTATAAAATGTTGACCCAGTTTGTTGATTTTGGAATTAGAATTGAAAGAAGGAAAAATAGGAAAAAGTCATGCCTGAATCTTAAGTTGAAATACAGTTATTGTTCATAAACGCATTAAATTCTTTTCCCTGTGTGACAGAAAATGCAACAACAAGCTCTAATTTAAGAAGCTGAGCTTAAATTATTTATAAAGAAGAGATTTAAAAAAAAAAAAAGAGACTTTGATTTAAAGCTCATCTTTTACAAAACAGCAGTATTAATTTCACTATTTACTTGGAAATTTATTTTCCTTATTTAAGCTATTTAATATAATTTTTAAAAAACACTGTCTCCAGTAGATGCAAATCTTCACTTTCAGTAGCAGAGCCTAGGCTATTGGGCTTTAAAAATAAGTTATCGTTTTTGTAATAACCAGGCCTGTTTATATTTTAAACAAGAATGGTTCTGAGTATCAACAAATGTGGGGTTCAGCTATGATTATGCCTGCTAAAAATAAAAAATATAGAGCAGAAAGATTCAACTTGCCTTAATCCCAGTTCGTGGTGGGATTGCTGCTCTCCTGCCTACTGAACTGCAGGAGTTACTACACCATATCCACGGAGCTGAACAAACATGCAGAATCCGTTGTGAAAATTGAATTGTTCCACACATGAGAAAAGGTTTTCACCTATTTTTCCCCTCCCTTCTCCTGTGGAGCAACACTTAAATCTCTTAGACATTGGTAAAGAGTGGAGTAACTTGGCCCATATGTCTTCATCAGCAACCTGGGTGGGTGACACAGGGTATACTCAACAACTTTGTTGATAATACTAAATTTGGGGGGGTGGCTGACAACTGGCAGAGCTTCATTCCAGAGGAAGCTTGATAAACTTGAGGATCAGATGGACGTAAATCTGGTAAGTGTCCACATCTGTGGCAGAATAACCCCGTGAATCACTGGGAATCTGCTGCTCTGAGATGAATTGTAGGGTATCGTCTGAAGATGCCCTGGGCGGCCAAGCCTGTTCTGCTGATATATTTATACTTTTTTTTTTTTTAAAGAAATGGTATGTGCCTTAGCTTAGAATTGTTTAGTAATGTTCAATTTTATGATATTGGTTAATAGAAAGCCTTCCCTTTCCAGCTGCAGGGATTTCCAGCAGGATGAAACTATGGGTACGCCATAGGTGAGCTCCAGAAGTACGGCGCATTTTCTTGTTAGCCCATTCCATTACACAGGCTGAGTCCATGTGGTTTTCTAAAGGCTATGTACATTTTTTTTTATTTATTTATTTTTCTTTTGTATGTTTAGAAGGATCTTGTTTGTAACATGAAGAATATCAGCTCGAGCAAGCTGCAGGGTGTTCTGCTCTTGCTATTTTCTCTCCCTATAAGTGTGTACCTTCTTTTGTTGCATTTCTTCTCTTTGGATTATACTGTGTTGCTAAAAAACAAAAATAAAAACAAAAAAACCCCCTACAATCTTTTCTGTAATCTAAAGATATATATAGGTTGTCAGTAGAATGAAGAGAGATGGTGATGCCCAAAATTATATTAAATGTTCAATTTAAACAAATGAGATTAATAACAAAATATCTCTTCTTCATCATACTAAGCTGTAGGAGTATTTAAGAGCAGATTAAAATGGGTTAAAATATGGTTAAAAATGTGCAGGCTGAGATGTAGGGATGTTTATTGGAGTTCATAGGACTGGCTTTCACACAATTTCATCTGAAGACAGCTGGGGAAAGGGCTGTTTTCTCCCATATTTGTTAGAGCAGTCTGACTTCTTGAATTTCCATCAGCTGCTTGTCACCTCTGATGTCAAAACCATCGCTGAGTATTGGACCTGTAGACATACCCTTTATGATTTCGAAGGGAAGGTGTCCTTCTGTAACCTGCTTATTGCTGGACATGCTTTCGGGATAGTTCTTCTCCAGCTGCTAGTAACTGGCTGCAGACTGTCTGTAGGCAGATCCAGCTTTCAGACTGGCTGAACTGGGGGAACCAAAAGCCATTGCCACCTGCTAGACGGCAAGATGAAGCAGTCGATCTTGCTTCAGACACTAAAGAATAAGGTTTTTTTGAAGAAACAAATGTAAAAAATTACATACTTGAAAACAAGTTCTCGGTAAATGCCAGGGGACTGTAGGGTGTGAACTGATGTTTTCTTATTCGCATGATCTGTACGGACTGAAATTCACCCGATGTCAAACAATAAAGTGCTCCTCTTAATGCTGTCTATGACCACCTGGAAGGAGGTTGTAGCGAGGTGAGGGTCGGTGTCTTCTCCCATGTAACAAGCAACAGGACAAGAGGAAACGGCCTCAAGTTGCGCCAGGGGAGGGTTAGATTGGATATTGGGAAAAATTTCTTCACCAAAAGGGTTGTCAAGCATTGGAACAGGCTGCCCAGGGAAGTGATGGCGTCCCCATCCCTGGAGGTATTTAAAAGCCGGGTAGATGTGATGCTGAGGGACATGGGTTAGTGGTGGACTTGGCAGTTAATGGTTGGACTTGATGATCTTAAAGGCCTTTTCCAACCTAAATGATTCTATGGTTCTATGATTCTCTAAAGCCTCAAAATGGGACGCAGAGCTTTATCTTCTCAAGGTCATACGTAATCACCTGGTGTTATGTTAAATGGTCTTCAGTAAAAAGTGCTTAGATTTGAAAACAGATACCTAATAAGAAGAAAATTATTTGTCTTTTAATCTGCAGATTAAAGTTTTATGGTTTAGACAGCTTGTGACGGTTTAGTCATGCTGTTTAAGCCTTGTGTGGTCATCCTAAATCATTCCCTATTAGAATGCTCTATCGGACTCCATAATGTCATTACCCTCTCGGGATGTGCTGACTGTGTAAAGCACATCCCTGTGGTGACTTGTAGTAACCAATTCTGTATTTTTCCTGTGTATGTTAGGATTAGAAGCTCAGCTGTCAGCCTTAATAGCGTGTGAGATATTATATGGAAAGATTTAAGTGAAAAACAGTTTAATTACCTTCAAAAAAGTAATGGGGTGCTCTTTTTAGAATACATTTATGGCACTATATCTAAATTCAGAACATTCTGCTGGTATTTTTATAGTTGCATACTTTTGATCTAGAAAAGATGAAAAAATGGGACACTTTTATGCATATTGAATAACAAAACAACCTTCCTTCCTCAGAAAAAAATTCAGCCAGGTGAACTATGATCTAATTTTCCTCTATAATCAAAACAAAGTCATAGCTCCTGAAGCATTATTCTTGGCTCCCAGCAGTTTCAAGGCATGCAAACGTTACCATTTCGACTCCGTCCTGCCGTTTCACTGGAAGGATTATGTCACAGCATAGTGTGTTTGTTTTCCAGCTTTTTGTCTGTTTGTCCATCAAGACGTTTTTGTAGAAGTATCGGTGATTGTTGACTTTGGAGGTAGTGGAAGAAAAAATAATTATGAAAAAAAAAAACCAAAAAAAGCAGACAGTACCATTGAAGTAACTGTGTTTCTGTCACAGGAGAATGAATACTCCTTTCAACAAATCTATAATTTGCAGAAGTTGCAAAAAGAAAATAGCCGTAAGGTGACTGTTAACATACTTCAGTTCATCCTGCCAAGAAAGTTAACTTCATAAAATCATTAAACCAGTGATTACATTTTAAAATATTATTCCCCAGCCATTTCTTCTTAGACTTTAAAATATAGTTACTGTATATACTGCCTTCTTTGTAATGTGAAAAATTGTAAAATACACTTATTTTTCATAAACTCCTAATTATTAACAGAGCTATTTGCGCTTCTATAGTTAAAGTCATTTCAACACTTCCGTTATTTAAACTTCACTTTTAGGGGTTCATAATTTGGCTGTAATAAAAATAGAGTCAGACTCTGAGGTCTCAAATATTGTTTGCTGGTATCAGGAAATTCAGACTGTTTTTCTTTAACAAACTAAGTAATTTGGGTTGTTTGCCGTTCTTCAAGATGATCCCAAACAAAATATTTTGTAATGTGGACTAAATAATTTTAATCGTTAAAAAAATCAGGAAAAGACCATGAGTATGTTGGAACTGCTGCTGCCCCAAATTCTGTGACTGGCACTGAATATCAGAGCCTCGGAGAAGGGAGATGATGGGAAATTCTTGCCATATCTCCACTGTTGCCATATAGTAACCTCATAGATGATAAGTTATTGCAGTATTTATATCACGCCTGTTGTCTGGAGTCACCGGCAGTGGACCCGCTGCTCATAAAGTAAAAACCCCCCGTGCTTCCACTGGAGCGAAAGGTGAAAGACCTCCTGACTTCAAGGTTACGTAGCTGAAAATTGCTTTTCTGGAATGATAAATGCTCGGGTGTTCGGAGATGGATCGTTTCTTCCGTATGGCTTCCTGAAATCCCCCTTCATCATGTAACGAGGCCGCAGTAACGACTCAACAAGGGCTTGAGCTCCGGAAATTAAGGAGTCGCGGCTTATTGCGTATTAATGGCAACTCTGGGACAGTCACATAAGACAGTTTGTTATAATACTAATTATAGCAAGGCACTCATGTTGTGGTTTGAAAGAGTCAATTATGTGTGTGTTAAAACTATAAATACATCTTCCCCCCAACCTCGGCTGTGTGGTACGTAATTTTTTTTTAATTGCTTGGATACATATTTACCTGAGCATATCCTGGTTTCCCAGGTAAATATGTGTACCAATGCAGAACTCATTATGGTTTGTTTGGATAAATAATCCATATTTTATAACTGTACAGGAAGTAATTATTTTCGTATTTTGCTTTCTTTAAGCCAAAGAAATTAAATGCTGTGTGTTCATTCCTTAAAATAAAATAGATGCAAAAGTCGAGGCACTACGAGAATAAAGTTTTCATTGTTTTGGTAGAAACTGAGAATATTATTCCAGATTTTGATCTTGTGTTTAGCCTAGAATAACTCCATTACACTAAACAGTGTTATTCAGGCTTTACTTAGATGCAAATGGGACATGAATTTGGCTTCCTCTCCCTGCTCTCCTTTACTGCTTTGGGAGGTTCCTGTAAGCAGCTTGCACACAATCTTTGCTTTAAATGTCATTGTCACGTGTGCATCATTTGGAAAAATAAGGTATTTCAGCTACATGCAGAAATTAACATATCTGATTTTTATGGCAAAAAAATTAATGTCTTCTAGAATCATAGAATGATTGGTTGGAAGAATTGGTTGGAAGGGATTTTCAAGATTGTAGTTACGGTCCTGTGCGTGTTAGGGAACTAGAGCATACTTTCACGTTGGATATTTCTGCCATTGTTTTATATGGTATTTGGAAAAGCTGTGTTGTGTTATCACCGTGCTAAGGTCAGGTTTTGTAACACTTTTAAGCTTAGTGGGGCCAAAGTCAGCCTTGGCATAAATCCATTAACTGCAATAGATTTACACCAGAGATGAATATTGGCTCGTTCTTGGTAAATTTATTTTTATCCATCTCTTTATATTTTATGTTAGAAATATAAGTAGCTTGCGTGCCCTCAAACTAATCAGAATAAGAAAGTTTTGCTTATGCCAAAAAACAGAACTATCGTTTTTCACATTCTTACATTTTTCAAGTAGGATTATATTACTGTGACTTCTGAATTCCTGAAATCTCTCTGGTCTTTGTGAGTGCCAGGGCCAAGAGAGGGTTTGGAGGGGAAAATCTGAAACTCTTCACGCAGTATGTTTTGTGTTGTGCATACGAGATACAGTTAACGTTTTGTATGCATGTGATTAGTGTGGAAAAAAATTAATGCAGTCCAGTATTATGATTTATGGACTGAATCTTTTGCCCACTGAACACTTGCCAAAATGAAAATCTTTCCCCCCTCCCCCCCCTTTGGATATTAGAAACAGCTACTGTTTTTGTTGATCTTTTTAACTTCTGAATAGGCCTATTTCAAGTCATAGCAGCATGGGAGCTCAGATTAATAATATACTTATTCAGCCAGTGATACTGAGTGAAACCATTGCTGGTGTGAGCATGAAGGATAGGATTTCTTTAAATTATTTTCAGGTGCATTAATGCATTTCTGAAAGAAGAATATAGATATATTTGAAAAGAAAGTAAATGTCTGTTTATCAGTTGTGTTACAGGTGTGTATGAGTTTTAATATCACGAATTTTTAAAGCGTCTCTCCTTTTGATAACTTTTGAACTTTGCTCACTGTTAGTCCATCCGTCAGATGGTTAATGAGGACAAGACCGAAGAAATGATGATTAAATCTTGCCTTTTGGACAATGTTATTGAATTTAGAGGATAAGGTGTATTCCATGCTGTGAAACATCCTTTCTATCCCATCTACTCTACAGCATCTTAAGCCAGAACCAAAGGCTAGCGAGGTGAAAGGAGCAAAGCCCGTAGACTTCTCTTCTGCATTTGGGTTGGACCTCCTTAGCCCAGTAGTTTGATAAGCACCAGCTTGTGCAAGTTTGGTTTCTAAACTTTTACTGGTTTTGATATGATCTATTTGTGTATACACTAGCCCGATTTCCTGCACCTGCTGAAGGTGAATCCAAGGCTGACGTGCTTAATCCCTTACAAAGAGATTTTTGCTCTTTACAGCCCAATTTGAGGAGTTTGGGGCCGTTAGGGGCACTGTTGTGATGGAGGTGAGGACAGTTCTTTGCTTCACATGCCTTTGGCCACTTCTTATCAATTTTTGTGGCATTCATTGCTCAATCCCATCTGTATCTCTTTCATGTCTGAATGGCCTGTTTTTTCCAATTATTTTATTAAGTCAAAACTCAGTAAGGTTTTTCCAATTACTTTATTAATAGAACCAGTGTTTCCTACCAATTAATTTTCTTTCTCCCAAATGAAAAAAGAGTATGCCTAAAAAAGTTCTTCATGTGGGTCTGATTTATACTAATGATAAGTGAAGTAGGGGTAGAGTTTCTTTCAAAAAATACTTGGGTAAGCTGTTTAAAATTAATATTTGTTATTCTAAAAAATTGTGAGAGGGATCAGCCACCCTTCCACAGTTGCAGATAAAGTGCTACGGCAAGAATTTGGCATTTTTACATTGCCTGAGAGAATTATACGTTCGTTTTTTGGGCTAATGTGGTGCAAGGAAAGAAAAAAAGGGATGTAGCGCTTTTTAAAAGCAATCATTTTAAATATAAACAAAAAAGCTTTTGCTTGAGTTTTGTCAAAAGTCTTTCAGTCTTTTCATAAAATTGTTATTCACTTCTTGGCTAACAAGAACCGAGTGAGTGACACCTTTGAGAGTCCCTGCTTGTGTCTGAGTGCATAGCTTGTATGTATGCGCACTACCATGCAAAATATTATCTGAACTTATTTAAAACAAACCCTGGTGAATAAATGTTATAACACAGAAACAGCCATCCTAATTTATTAATTTATTTTAGTTGCAGCAAGCAGCTGAAGTTTCTCAGCTGAGAGGAGCTCGAGTCATCTCTGCTGAAGATCTCCTGTTCTTAATGCGCAAAGATAAGGTACAGTAGTGAAACAGAATTTTCTTACTTTACATAGTAAGCTGCTTACCTTGTTTTACCGTGTTTGCGTAACCTATGTGAAAGGAGTCCGTCATCATGAATAGCTTTATTTGAAAGTACAGCTGCTCTGCAATGGTATTGTATTGTGCACAGTACAATAATTGCATAACATTTTAATTAATTCTCATTTTTTCCAGTAACTTCAATTATAAATAGATTTTTTACTAGCTTTAGAGTGGGTATTGTACCTTAGAGCTCAAAACAATTTCTTAATAAAACTATAAATATTGATCCTTATCCTTTATATGCCTTTTATTAAAAACCAATCATTCTAATTGCCTCCTAGTTATGCAGGGTGTAGATGTGACATTTGACAGTGTGACCATTACCTTTTTGTCATCTAGGCTGTCAGTAAATCCTGTCTTGATTTTTCCTTTATAATATTTTTCCTGTACTTTATCTCACTAAAATCTCCAAATTTAGGGATGGTCTTGCTTTCTCTGGATAATAATTAGAGCAGGTCAATAATTAAAAAAAAAAAATCCATATGAAGATTAAATTAATTTTCTTTAAATTTCAAAATTATGAAAATATTATCAACTGTTTTTATCAACAGTATTTATTTTTCCTTTATCTCCTTTTCTTTCTTAGTTCCCCCTTTCCCACCCCCTTTCTCTCCTCTGTTTTTCTTTCCTCGTTTGATAGGTGAAAGCTAATGACCAAAACCAGATCAAAATTAAAAAACACTAAAACATGAAAACCAATTGCAGTTTCTTTATCTGATGTGATCCATAAGGCTATCCTGAAAACAGTGGTCAATATGGATGTCAAAGTTAATGAAAACATGCATTTGTAGGTTTGAATTTCCAAACTAAACAACGATTTTGGAGTGCCTTAAAGAAGCTCGATTTCTGAATTTCTGCTTTCCGAAAGTCAAAACCATTTCTGTCTCACCGTTGGCAAGCAAAGTACCAAGGAGCTCAAATAAATAATATTTGATGCGGAATTGCTGCTGACCTTGATGAACTTTCTCTGTATGGATTTTCTGCAGAATCAAAATTATGAACATTTAAAAATTGTATTTACTGAGTAATGTATTACACATTTGTATGTTTGTGTGTTACAAAGTCTAAATAAAAATAATTATATAATACTAATTAATATAAATGTATTTTTTTCCTCTTAGAAGAAGCTTAGAAGGCTACTTAAATACATGTTTTTTCGAGACTACAAATCTAAAATCGTCAAAGGAATAGAAGAAGATGACCTCCTTGAAGGTAAAAAAAATAAATTACTTTGTTTGAGGGAGGCTTGATATTTTATAAACGCACTGAATGGCTCAAAGCAAAGTATTAATGTTTTACTTAATATTTAAAGACACAAAAATATTGTCTTCGGAGTAATTTGGTTTAAAATCTCTGCCTTTCCATTTGAAATACTTCAAAAGTGAGTATTTGCATCTACCATCCAGATGATAAGTAAGACTGCTTAATGTCAGGACTCTGTTGAAGTAGGAAACTGCTGCTGATTAAGGGGCTAATTGATTTCAGCATGTGTAATTTAAATACGGCAGCTACTGTGTGCAATTGAATGGGCATTTGTTAAGTTATTATCAAAGGGTTTTGACATGTTTTGAAAAAAACCCAATATAATCTGAAGTCACTGAATGCTAATATATGGCCTGGGCTTGTTTTCAGTGTGGTTTAACATTTTATACTTTGAATCTATAATTTAAAGAATGGGAAACTTTTGTTTCCCTATTTAATGAGCAAGTGGCAGATTTTATAACCAATGGACTTCAAGGAAAAACTCTTTGAATTAAAAATATATTAATCTATGCCATATAATTTGCTGTTACTAAGTTTTGTTGGTTTATATTAATAGAAGAATTAGCATTTCCTTTGTAAAAAATTTAGTTAAAACATCATAGCAAATCAAAACCTTGCCATACTTTTATAACTTCTAGCAGTGTCCATATACAACTTCTTGTATTTAACTTGTTTCCTTTTTCAGAGCCTTTTATTTTACTTTTTTTCCTCTTACAAAGAATTCCTTGTGTTTGGTTCCTGTGAGCGTTCACATTGATGTTAGGTAAACATTGTACTTGTTGTTCAATCTCTGGATGAGCTTTTGTCAACTCTATTGAGATTTAATTTGCTTGTGGCATTTTATTTTCACCACACGTGAAATCTGGCAGTATAGCTTCCTACCTGACAGCTTTGGGGTTTTTAATACTTAGGTCTGGGTCACTATTTAAAACAAATAAACAATTTTTGTGAGCCATTTAGATGCTCATGAAGTGCTTCCTAGACACAGTCCATCTGGGAATTAAAGACTGCGTTTTCTGGCAGGCTGTAGTCATTGAAGCCATTAATTTTGTTTTGTAAAGCTAATGTCTTTATAGCTGCTGTTCTGCTTAGGACAACAGAGATCACCTCGCCAGGGTTCTCTAGGTTTTACTGTAGAGCAGTGGTCCATCACCTGTGGAGCTGCATCTTACTGTTTGTGTTATGGTTTGCTTTGGGCTGTAGGTAATGAGGTTGTTCTTCATGCTTTCAGGAAAGAACATTGTCCTCTATATATTCTGTTCTACGGCTGAGGTTTTTGTGCAGCCAGAGAAGGGTAATTTCTTCTACAGCTCTGCCTACTGTGGATCCTTCAGTGAGAGATAATGACACATGAGCAGTAGACTAGGTTTCTCTAGATTATGAAAAAACACTAGGTTATACTAGAAAACACTAAAGGTGATTTTTTACTACAGTGCTACTGCAGCACAGCAGTGACATCACCTTGGTCAGGTAGCACAACAAGTCTTATGTGGAGCGGTTGAGGGAACCGGCGTTGTTCAGCCTGGAGAAAAGGAGGCTGAGGGGAGACCTTCTCACTCTCTACAGCTACCTGAAAGGAGGTTGTAGCGACGTGGGGGTCTGTCTCTTCTCCCAAGTAACAAGTGATAGGATGAGAGGAAAAGGCCTCAAGTTGTGCCAGGGGAGGTTTAGATTGGATATTGGGAAAAATTTCTTCACTGAAAGGGTTGTCAAGCATTGGAACAGGCTGCCCAGGGAAGTGGTGAAATCACCATCCCTGGAGGTATTTAAAAGGCGGGTAGATGTGGTGCTGAGGGACATGGTTCAGTGGTGGTTTTGGTGGTGTTAGGTTGATGGTTGAACTCAATGATCTTAAAGGTCTTTTCCAACCTAGATGATTCTATGATTCTATGTCCCTCCTAGGGACATCGGTTGGTGTTTGGAGAAGCCAAATAACTTCAGTTTGTTGTTCTTTGCTTACTTTTGTGAAGACAAATTCAACAGTAATAACACCAACAAACGGCAGAAGCTTGCTCAAGACTTTCTCAACTCCATTGACCAGACCGGAGAGCTCTTAGCCATGTTTGAAGACGATGAGATTGATGATGTCAAGCAAGAGAGGATGGAGGTAATTCTTTTCTTCTACTGATACCCAACTCCAGCAGAGAATACTGCGAAATATTTCATACATCATGCTGGTCTGATGCCTTTTTCATGCTGCATATTATATCATTGTTACTTTTTTTTTCCTTTTGCCCAGATGGTCTAAAGGAATTCTATTTCCATATTTTTCCTATTCCCTCAAATGTTTCCTAATATCTAAGCACGCATGTTGGGAAGGAAGATTACGGAAGGGTAGTTATGGATCTTTCTGTCTGCCATGTATTTGTATTTCCTTCCTGTAGAAAGCAGATTCTATTTATAAACATTTCACACGCATTCTTCACAATTATTTTTTTTGTTTTCATTAACCATATTTGAAAATGGTTTCAATAGCATTTGAGGACTCTTTTCATATAACACAGCTTATAGATAAAATTAAAATATTCTGTGCAAACGTGCTTCAGGATATGCTCTTCTCTCCATCCTACTTTCAAGTCTTATTTTTTGATCTATGAAAAATTATGTGTACATTACAGAATGCAGTACCGTATTGCTCTCAAAAAAGCTAGCCTGGGATCAAGAAGCAGTATGGCTGTGTTGGCATGGAATTCTGTGGAACGATGGTTTTGATACCAGTTGTACTCGGTTTCAGTGAGGTTCAGCTATACTGGCGCAAGCTACTACATCACAGCAAGTTATAGATCTTATATAAGATCATATATATATATAAAAGATCTTATGTGTAGATCAAGTACCTTATTGATCTTGTTAACCCTGTGTCCTGGTTTGAGGTAAAGCAGGACCAATTTTGTTCAGTAACTTTTCTTGTTAGCTGGGCCTCTTCTAACTGCTGAAATTAACAGCCTGTTGTGCAGGAAACCGTTTGTTCTCAAGAGTGATAAGACCCATGTTTATGGCTGATGCCAAGGAATGGGATGCAGAGAGGCTCTGGCTTATACTTATTGCTATGGCAACCAAGGGCAGCCAACTTTGCTACTTGCCCCGTTGGAGGGTCGGAAGCGGAAAAGCTTAGAGGGGTCACAGCTGCAGGGAGGAGCAGACAAGACAGGTGACCCAAAACTGACCAACAGGGTATTCCATCCCATCTGCCTCATGCTCAGTATAAAAGCTGAGGGATCAAAGGGTCAGCCTCTTTTTCTTCAATGGCCGGTGTCCTGGGAGGACTCGGTCTCTGCATCTGCCTTTGATCCTGATCCTGATCCTGATCCTGACTCCAGATCCGGAATCCAGTTCCCGTCCGTCACTGAGTCCAGTCTGGGACTTCCCCTGCGCCTGCTGGTGACGTGATTGTCATCCTGAGAGCTTGATATGGCTTTGTATATTTCATTTCCTTCTAAACTCTTAAGTCTCTCTTTTTCTCTCTCTTTTTCTCTCTCTTTCCTGCCTCCTGAGCAGAGCAGGAGAGAGAGAGCATCTGTCGTTCCACTGGATTGGGCCAATCTGGCCCAAACCACGACACCCTGTGTCCTCTCTATCAGTAGAGCATCTTCTTGAATGTCATTTACTCTCAAATATTGATAAGATCCAAAGGCTGTATCTGTACTAACCAATAAACGAGGGCAGGGCCAGTTCTCTGGCCCTGAAGGTGGGTGACATGGCCTGGCTTGGGTCCCTCTGGCTAAATTTTCTGTTGGTGGACAGGGCTACCCTGTCTCTTTGGTAGCCCTGTCCAGAGCAAATATGGAGAACAGTCCACGGCCCCTGTTCATGCTCAGTCCCTCCTCATGTCTTGTGTGGGCAACTGGATGTCAAGGGCAAAAGGGCAAAATTGTGAGGAGCACGCTCACAATTCCACGCTAGTGTTTGGGCAATTTCCGTCCTTTTTAGTCAGTAGGGTAGTATATGTGGCTGTTGGAAACTTGCTATTTTTAGAGTACTTTTTATACCCTTTCAGTGGTAGAAGCTGGTTATGTGGGTTTGATTTTCTTTTCTATGCTGAGGTGGGTGATGCATTCAGTAATATTTGTGTATTTAATATTTGACTATTACGGCCTCATTTCACTTTAGGGGTTTCATGAAAAATTCTAAGAAATAACCCGATTTTTATCCTGCCCTAGTTGTAAGTCTCGTTTTTTCTTCTTAATGGGGCCCCTTTTCAGAACTGGGACTTTCCCAGTCCTGTTTCCCCTTCCTTCTCCCCATTGTAATTATTCAAAATATAATCAAGGATCCCTTCTCTCTAAGAATTTGACTAGGAACAAGTCCCATTTCTCCCCAGCTGAAAATAAGTGTCATAGAGCAGTTGTTCCCAACCACTGTTTGTGTTTTAGAAACTGATGGTTTCTTTGCTTTGCTTTGCTTTCTTATGTATTTATGCAAAACATTATGTTTTGCATAAAGGCAGGCAAATCCTTTGAGCTGGTAC
>VFFE01007200.1:1367702-1396400 GCA_008921705.1 Burhinus oedicnemus | reverse complement strand
GGATTGGGCCAATCTGGCCCAAACCACGACACCCTGTGTCCTCTCTATCAGTAGAGCATCTTCTTGAATGTCATTTACTCTCAAATATTGATAAGATCCAAAGGCTGTATCTGTACTAACCAATAAACGAGGGCAGGGCCAGTTCTCTGGCCCTGAAGGTGGGTGACATGGCCTGGCTTGGGTCCCTCTGGCTAAATTTTCTGTTGGTGGACAGGGCTACCCTGTCTTTTTGGTAGCCCTGTCCAGAGCAAATATGGAGAACAGTCCACGGCCCCTGTTCATGCTCAGTCCCTCCTCATGTCTTGTGTGGGCAACTGGATGTCAAGGGCAAAATTGTGCCAGGAGCACGCTCACAATTCCACGCTAGTGTTTGGGCAATTTCCGTCCTTTTTAGTCAGTAGGGTAGTATATGTGGCTGTTGGAAACTTGCTATTTTTAGAGTGCTTTTTATACCCTTTCAGTGGTAGAAGCTGGTTATGTGGGTTTGATTTTCTTTTCTATGCTGAGGTGGGTGATGCATTCAGTAATATTTGTGTATTTAATATTTGACTATTACGGCCTCATTTCACTTTAGGGGTTTCATGAAAAATTCTAAGAAATAACCCGATTTTTATCCTGCCCTAGTTGTAAATCTCGTTTTTTCTTCTTAATGGGGCCCCTTTTCAGAACTGGGACTTTCCCAGTCCTGTTTCCCCTTCCTTCTCCCCATTGTAATTATTCAAAATATAATCAAGGATCCCTTCTCTCTAAGAATTTGACTAGGAACAAGTCCCATTTCTCCCCAGCTGAAAATAAGTGTCATAGAGCAGTTGTTCCCAACCACTGTTTGTGTTTTAGAAACTGATGGTTTCTTTGCTTTGCTTTGCTTTCTTATGTATTTATGCAAAACATTATGTTTTGCATAAAGGCAGGCAAATCCTTTGAGCTGGTACACACAAAAATACATAACAGCACTGTTCTGAATGAATGGGTTATGTGCTTGACTTTACATTCTCTTCTGTCATTCCAGTAGAATATTTTTTTCGGTCTAAAAAACGACACAAGTTGCTAGAAGTATGGAGTTCCCTGTCCTAGGCAAGGACAAATCTGACTCTATTTTTGTCTGTCGAGGAATCTGTTCCTGTAATCAAATATTTATCTTTCATTTGACTACATGTTTTGGTTTTTCTCACTAGACTATAATTCATGAACTGTGTGTGGGGGTGTGTGTATATATATATATAAAGTAATTCTTTTCTCTATTGCTCTACTCTATTACATTTTGTGAACTCTTGATCTGTTTCCATGTTTAAAAAAAAAGACAAAAATCAAGATCTACTTGTTTTAGACTAGATCCATGAATTCATACAGGTATGAAGTCAGTACTATGTGTTTTCTTTCTTACTAGTTTTCAAAACTAATGACAAAACATGGAAGATTGGCTGAGGCATACCATTCAAAATGTTTAACATATTTTTGGCTTTGTTTTGTTGAGATTTTGTTGTCGCTTTGAGGTGGGTGTAAAGGAATCAAAGACAGTAGGAAATGTGATCCATTCCTAAAGGAAGAATTATTAGTGGATGGGCTAATCTCATGTATCACGTTTTCTTTGCAGTAGATTGTTTAATCCATGCTAAGTTTTGGAGGAAATCCAATAGACACTTTAAAAATTCTAACAGCGTTCTTTAAGGAATTAGTACACTTAAATCAGGAACTGTGATCTAAAGGCAGTGTTCCTTCTAGGTATCAATTACCTCAGAAATGTGTGGTTATCTTGATTTGGACAACTGTAAATGATTTCAGTTCCACTTTGCCTTGGGCCAAAATCATGCTAAGTTGTCCAGAGCGGATGATAAACATGTATTTCTGATGTCATTATGGGCTAAACAGGATATGATTGTTTAGCAGAATGGTTTCAGTTATGATACAAAAAGCAAATATTGTTTATACTCATTTCTTTTAAAACATTTTATAAAATCAGAGCGAAGACTTCATGAGATCACTTGCTGTTCTATGAGGTTTATTCTGTATTTGTACCATGGAGGAGCAAGCGAAGCTCCAAGCCACTTTCAAACATCACTAAAGGAGATCAAAAAATTCTACACTTTCGGCTGAAAAACACCCACTAATGCTGTCATATTAAAAAGAGAGGACATTCTTCTAGGATTATATATGGAACTTATTGATGTATCTTGTGGTTTTAATTTGAAGCAAAGGGACTGTCTCTAGAACAGTAATAATAGCAATGTGCAAAAGAAAGTGGAATACTCTGAAAATACAGAACAAAATTTAGAACAAAAGTCACATTACTTTGTCATAATATGTGATTATGTTATCAATACCTTGTGATCATGACTTATTGTAAAAATTTCAATAATCACAGAATCACAGGTGTTGGAAGGGACCTCTGGAGATCATCTAGTCCAACCGCCCTGCCAGAGCAGGGACACCTACAGCAGGTTGCACAGGATGGCAGCCAGGCAGGTTTGGAATGTCTCCAGAGTCGGAGGCTCCACCACCTCTCTGGGCAGCCCGTTCCAGTGCTCTGCCACCCTCAAAGGAAAGAAGTTCCTCCTCATGTTTAGATGGAACTTCCTACGTTCAAGTTTGTGCCGGTTACCTCTTGTCCTATCACTGGGCACCACTGCAAAAAGACTGGTGCCATCCTCCCGGCACCCTCCCTTGAAGTATTTGTAAGCATTGATGAGATCTCCTCTGAGTCTTCTCTTCTGCAGACTAAACAGACCCAAGTCCCTCAGCCTTTCCTCATAAGAAAGATGTTCCAGTCCCCTAATCATCTTTGTAGCCCTCTGCTGTACCCTCTCCAGCAATGAATAGTGGCAAACCAGCCAACTGTATTGGCAGAATCAAAACAAAATAAAAACTGGAATAGCACCTCTGTCTTACTTCATAACAGTTAGTATTTTGCCCTCCTAAGACAACAGTAAAACACCAGTGAAATGCTGCTCCTCAGAGTAAGAGGAGTTATAGATGGAATAAACTATTTTAGTTCGTAGATGTAATGGAACTGTGCACGTGAAGGAGAGCTCTCTGGATTACAGAAGTGGTCTTCAAAACCAGTGACAGTCTCTTGAGAATAAAATTGAATTATGATCTCCCTTACACCCTTTTTTTGTTGTACAGGTTAGGCTCTGGAGTAACCCGAGCTGGTGGTGCTCGGGAATTCAATTTCCCTTCTATTGCCTGTTGTATGACAGAATCCACGAGAGATAACACCTTGCAAGTGGTTCTCAATTTTGCTTTCCTCTGTCTCTTAAAAATCATTTAGAGGGGAGAGTTGGGCTTCCTGTGGGATATGGCTGAATCCGTGTGGGGAGAAAGTGCATACTCATTTAAAATCCAGTCATTTTTCCTTATTTTGCCATTTGGGTAGAGATGCAGGCTTGAGTGTTTGTGTCCTTATGTTGCTACTCTGAACCTCTCAGGTGACCTGTTCATAGTGAAACTAGCTGCAGGTTTGGCTGTGATTTTGTGAATGGTAAGAGCAGTTCTGCTAAATTTTTGTATCAGAACCACTACCAAATTTAGCATGTCTCGTTATTAAAATCAAGTATAGCGATGTTAATACTTCGGTCAATGTCATCGCAAAGCGGACTTCTGGCTCATTCTGTAAATAGACTTTTTTTATCGTTTGTTTTATAGTTCCACCTCCCCCACCAGGAAAAAGTCTTCCCATCAGAAATCTGAACTGACATATGAAGGAATGCGGAGAGCATCATGCTGCCAATGCTCCGTTTCACTTTTGTTCCCCTAGGATTAAGAGAAATGCCATTCATCTCTCACTCTGACTGCTAATTTAGGTATATATTTCCGACACGCAGATGTTATATGCCAATAGCTCGGTTGCAGTAGCTCTGATGACGCTTTCACAGGACATTGCAAGTTTGAATAAACGGTGGAGGGAAACTACCTGCCCTGGAAGAACACACTACCTTGAAAACAGGCTTGGTGCCAGCAAAATGGTAGAATGAAGTTCCATCCCTATGGAAAGGGATTGGCAGAAGCTTGTGGTTCTTTAAGGTGTGTTGTCCTATGAATTATGTTAGGTATTTAAAAACTGCAGATACATATTCTTGTTCTGAGAAGCTCATTGTGGATGTGATTCTTCCTGGGCTGTTCTTTAGTAAGCTTCTGTACAAAGCTCACAGAAACGCAACGGGCCCTGGGCAAAATATAGTAGATTGCAATAAAGTGTAGGTGTGTTGGGAATATACCTTTCGTTCACATGCGGTTAAATTACTCCTGTTTAATTTTGTCTGTGTTCAGATACAATTAATTTGTGTCTGTCAAACACACCTAAACACACCTAGATGCACCTTGGGATACAAGGAATCATGTTCTGGAAGTCCAGTCTTCATGGAAATAAGGTACACTTGGTGTATAGTAGTAAATTAAACAGTGACCAAGAAGGTTCCTTCCTACTGGAATACAATCATCAACTCTTCAGTGGTCGTGCTTTGACCTGAGCCACATAGCGTTGTCTCCAACAGTTCCTGGGTATGGTTTGGGACACAGCCTGGGCCAGGAGCTCTCTCCATGGCCTGGTTTGGATGTGGCCACTCTCTTTGGGAGGCTTGGAGAGCAGGAGCTTCACGCTGACTGCCCTTGGAGCTAGGGCATGGACCTGGCATCTTTTCGTTGAGACAGGTAAAATTTGGTGAGATAATTCAAAAAAAAACCTGTGAGCTCTTCTGTTCAGGGAGGATCCGAAAGATGGTGTTGAAGTACTCAAATTGATGGTACTAATTTGGAAAAGATGTACAAACTAAATAGGCAGGAAATGATTTAGAAAGAGCTCAGAGGCCTTTTAGTACTACTGTGCTCGTTTCAGTGGGGAAAATTGCAGCAGTGTAGTGCTGTGTGGGGTCATTACTCTTTAGGGAGTATCTGTTCAAGCAAGGTGTATCTGTAACAAACTGGAATTTGATTTAAAGCTCATATGGAAAGCTTAGTGCTGTAGTACAGATAACACATGCTCAATAGAAACTGCATGCCAGAAGACGAACGAAGAAGTTTTACGTTACTAAGCATCAGGGCATTGTTTCTCAGAGCACCTCTTTTTTGCTATATAATTTTTATGATAAACTTATTTTTCTTCAGAAAGAATCACTTTTAACTTTCTTACTGATTTCAGATTCTTGTCGACAGAAGCTATATTTTGGGACAGAATCTTTGCATTTAGTTGAGCGCTGACTTCTGTTATCTCACAATATTGTGCCCAAATCTAATAATACATTAATTTTTAGAATCACGGTTTATAAATGCTAACCCTTCTTTGATTTTAACAGCTACGCCCTTTGAAAGACTACAACTTGGGATAAGATTGGGCTACAGATGAAATTGTTTAAATTTGTTTTGGGTTTTTGCATGTGTACTAAGTGTCTCTTCTCCCACTGTAACTACTGGAGACGCAGGCAGTATAAATAGTGGCGTTTAGGGAGCTACACAGCTGACCAAATGCTTGTACCTTCTTTACAGTGAGGGACACAGCTCTGTAGGCTCCTCTGGATATATTTATCTTGCAGAGAATTTCTCTGTGTTGTCAGCGACCATTCTGCTTCTATCCTGGCCGTACGTGGGGAGTGGAGGCTGAAAGACTAAGACAAAAAGTATGAGACATGGAGAAGGCTTGAGTCTGGGGGAACTGGTAAAGGGATGGAGTCTATATGCCTACGAGTATGTATGGCTGCTCGGGTTCACTTGAGGAGTGTAATCCCTGATGCGTTTTTGTGCTGTCTTTAAAAACTACTCTCACAGCTCTATCATCCATTTATCTTGTGCTGGTCCACATACAGAATCGCAACTTTCTACTATTGTATCATTTACACCAGCAGCTCAAGTTATAGCCTTAAATTTTAAGACATTAAGTTTTGAAAAAAAGGGGGTAGAAGTTCCTTATTGTTTACCCAACATTGTCAAATATGGGGAAAGAGATCCCAGTGATGTGACACGGAAGGACAAGCCACAACATTAAAAAACTTATGTCTTATCATACATTTTGTATGGACTAAATAATTGCAACCTTAAGCATAAACCAGTATCATCCTCAACTGTGTGTCCAGGCCAAATAAGGGGAAGTTGGCTTGGATTTACACGGCCTAAGTAAGGTACTCAAATAGGAGTGGGAAAGTTCCTGGCCAAGGACACTAGATTCCTGGGACAGTGATGAAAAACAACCAAACCCTAGGATCTCCTTCTCCCACCCCCTTAAGCTGCTTTGAGAGCCTGGTGCATCGCTACTGCAACTTGGGCTGAATTTCACTTAACTGTACCTGCCTAAAAGTTTAAACATCCCAGTAACTTGGGCTATCTTCTGCACTCAGAAATGAGAGAGAACCAATCCAGGGGGAAGTTCCTGTCCTAGATCAGAGAGAAAAATGCTTTTTCTTTGCTTTTTTTCTTTTCCAAACCCAAATATTGAAGTCACATTTGAGTGTAATTCATCAGATGTTAAAAAAAGTAATTTTGGTGCCTCTGGGGTAGTTCTTTTTGGAGGCTGAAGTTCTGTGTATGCAGTGGGACCTTGATGATAAGAAAAAGAAGAGTGTAATGATGATCTCTACTAGACCATAAGGTCAACGCCAGCTCCCTGTATACTGTCTACTTCTTTTGATATACATAGATGCAAAGATTAAAAAGAACGTAGATGGACCATCAATAAAGAAAAATCCCTTTGTTCTCCAGGCGATGTTTTTTCAATATTGCAAAACATACTTTACCAAAGTTAGGAATCCAGATATAGAGGGAATTCATTCCACTGCATCGCTCCAGTGTTTCCAGATGAGTGCAAAGATAGCACAACTAGTAGCGTCTCAACTGTAAATTAGCTGTCTGGGCATCAAAGAGTTTGTAACCATTATTTGGTATAAAAATAAGCCTGCTGGTATTAATGGTTTCTCTGATTACACATTACTTGGGAATGTTTGGGATACTGGGAAGACACTATTTCTCTTGGGTAATGGTTGAATTGGTTAAAAGTAAACAGAAAATAAACAGAAACAGTTTTTCATTATTATCTATACGTCTGTAAATATTGTGTCATTCTCGTCGGAATGGGAAAAAGCTATCAAGTGGAAAAGATTTCTTGGTGTAGCCAGTAATATCAATAGGCTTTTTACACTGCTGCAAATCTAAGGGTTTTCTCACATTGGGGCTGATTACTATGGTTACATAAAGTGTGCTATTTGTTTCGGTCTTCAGTCCTGTTAAAATATTGTTGGTTTTAGAGCATTTTGGTGAACGTTGCTCATACTGCAAATTTAGGCAGTTTTGCTGGGAGGACAAGGTGTTATTTGCTTTTCTGTCTTTTGGTTCTTTGAGTATTTTTTTGCCACTGTTTGTTTTTTTTTATGGGGAAGAGGAAGATTCTAGGCTGTTGTATTTTGTATTTTTGACAGGCAAATGACTGTGTGTTAACTTAACTTTGGGAAGGAAACTTTACATATATATTATTTATATCTATAATTAAATGTAGACACACATACGTATAAACAGTATTTCCATGGAGCATTTGATTAGGAGCCAAATGTAAGGCTAAAGAAACATTCTCCTTCTAAGTGTATTTTAATACTGTGTTTATTTGTGATCTTGTGTTTCACGTTTGTTGCTTAGATATACTAGGCACCACCTATTGGTACTCACAACGCAGTTATTGTTTATGTAAACTTTGGAGAACTGCGAACAAGGAATAATGCTGAAATCTGACAAAGGTCCCATTGGTAGTAGGTTATTGAAATTGCTGTCATACTTTAAAGTAATTAAACCAATCAGTGCTGATAATGATTTGTATTTCTGAGGTTGTGTAGAGATGCGATAATGCAAACCTTTTCTGTAAGACAGGATGTAATTCAGATGCTTTGGAGAGAAAAAAGTGTTTTTTTCAGGTCTTTGCACTTTTATGTAGCGAATTACTAATCTTTTAAGCTCCATTAACCTAATATTTAAGTCCTTTCTGAATGAATACAAACCCCCCGTTTATTTCTTAGGCTGTTAACCAGGCCTATACAGAGAACAGTTTTAACATCTCAAGCTTTCCTGAAAGAATTAGTCACTTGCATAAAAGCCATTTTCAAGACTGTTTTGCATAGAATTCACAAAACTCACAAGAAAAATCCATGGAGTTTTAACACGAATGAAAATTATGTAAAAATTTCAAACACGGTATTACTCTGTGACATTCCCAATTCTCCCCTGTTGCAAGGAAGAGACTTTCTGATGCTATTGTGAAGAGAAAGACTGAAACATCAGCACAGCGACCCCATATTTTTGGCAGAAAGCTTCACAACCACCCACTTCTCTTGCTCCCACCAACAAAGCTCCATCGTGCAGAAGCACCTTGCGTCATCAGCCGCTCTTTGACCAAGCTTCAGTGTGCGCTTCTGAATTTCTCTCTCCTTCCATTGAAGGATTCATATCACAAAAAGCTTTCTGTGGAAGAAAATAAGATCTAACAAATGAAGACAATAGAGGAAGGTTCCCTGTGGTGTGAAATGGAAGGGGGGTGATGGTGTTCTTCTATTTCAACTACTGCAGAAGAGAGGGTTCTGAGATTTACAAGGGCATGTAGAGATAGGACGAGGGGTGATGGCTTTAAACTGGAAGAGGGTAGATTTAGATTAGATATTAGGAAGAAATTTTTCACTCTGAGGGTGGTGAGACACTGGCACAGTTTGCCCAGGGAAGCTGTGGAGGCCCCATCCCTGGAGGTGTTCAAGGCCAGGTTGGATGAGGCTTTGAGCAACCTGGTCTAGTGGGAAGTGTCCTTGCCCATGGCAGGGGGTTTGGAACTAGGTGATCTTTAAGGTCCCTTCCAACCTAAACCATTCTATGATTCTGTGATTTAACAGGCAAGGTCCTGGATTTAGCAGACAGATGAGAACATTCACAAACCAATATTAAGGAAAGGATTTTTTTCCTGCTTCATCCATAGGATGCTGATGCATGCCTCTCAACCTAAGGCAATGCCAACTTAATTATTCTGAAGGTTCATTTATCTGCTATTTCTAGACATGACAGGTATAGCTTTTTTCCTCTCCTTACTCTGTATATTCACTAAGGGAATAACAATGCCTTTCTCGGTATTAGACTCCAGCCTAGTTTTAATCAGGCTCATGGGTCAGCCCTGCGAATACCTTCTATAAAATTACTAAGCATCCCTTTCTTTTAAATTGGCATTTACCCTGGGATAGCAGAGTGAGCGAGCTGTGTGTCATCATAGCCTCTCCATCCACAGTTCGTAGCATACAGACAATATAGAGGAGCACTGAAAGTCACTTTCAGGCTGCACTCCAGCTAAATATAACCAAAATGAGCTCAGATCTATTGAATTGCACAACATAATGGGGAAAAAAAAAGATCTATTGAATACAAAGATGTTGCATTTGGTTAAGGAAGTGCTTGAGCCACAGATCACTGGATGCTGCGCGACTGTTCAGGAAAATAATTATTATAAGCTTGTCTTGTAGTTATACTATTCCCTAAGCCTTCACGGCTAGTACCTGTTGGAGCTTGGACTAAATGGGGATTTGTTCTGTTCCTCCTTACGCATATTTGATCTTTGCTTTTCTCCTTTTGTTCTTGGTTTGGGGTTCTGTTTTTCCTTTTTCCTTCTGACCACCAGATTAGGCAGGACTAGTGCAATTTTTTTCCCCAGAAGTAAAGAGGTCATTTTGCTAGCTTCTGCTTTATATTTATTGCCCATGGTAGTTGATTGAACTCAGATAGGATTTTGTGAACATTTGTCACAGGCACCCAAGCAAAAAGTCGAGAATCACTTGATTCACTCGATAGTCACTATCTGAGACTATGACTATCACCATCCTTCTTTGAGTAAGTTCCAGTCTAAAAGCTAGCACATCACAAGATTTGATTACATATTACTCAGTTGCTAAGTTCAAGTGTTGTCATTTTTTGTTCCCATTTGCAAAGCCACCAGGGGCCATGCCTTCCCACCTACATTCACACTGGAGTTCAGGAAAGCCAAATGACCTGTTGCCTAAGGTGAAGGTCATTAAGGTAATGTAACAGTAAAGCCATTGTTTCCTATTAAATTAAGAGGTATATTAGAAATATCAGCATTTTTGGTTTCAAAGCTCATTCTGATAGGACTGCACTTGTCACGTGACACTTAGACTATCCCTAAAAGAAGATCCTGTGGCAGATTTTTAGAGGAGATATCATTTTAGTACTGAGTAAGAACGCCTGTACAACAAAGAATACAAACTATGCACGTTAATGCAATTTTAGTTTTATCAGCTTTCCATATAAGTTGACATGCAAGGAATTAAAGTGAGCATAGGACATCTCCCCTTAACCAGTGTAGTTGCCTCCCCTTGTACAGCATTTTCTGGAAGCATTTCTTTCTCTTTATGCATTAAACTCAGAAATGATTAGCTGTTGGATCTTATAAACCAAATAAAAGCAGTGATTCATAGCGTGGCACATAAATACTGAATCATGATACCAGAGCAGTCAAATCTCTGGAAAGCAGGCCTGCCATTCAGAAGGACCTTGTTGATAGACGGGAGAAATGGGCTGATGGGAACCTCATGAAGTTCAACAAAAGCAAATGTGGGATGCAGTAACCCCATGCAACAGTACAGCTTGTGGGCCAACCACATACTGGGCTGTGTTAGCAAGAGGCTAGCCAGCAGGTCAAGGGAGATAATGCCTCCCCTTTATTTGGCGTTTGGGAGACCACATCTGGAATCTGTGTCCAATTTTGTGCTCCCAAGTACAAGGAGGACTTTGACATGCTGAAGGAAGTCTGGCAGAGGGTCGTCAAGAAGTTCAGGGCGCTGGAGCACCTGACATATGTTGAAAGTCCGGGAGACTAGAGCTTGTTCAGCCTGAAAAAGAGGAGGCTAAAGGGAACTTTTATTGCTGTCTACAACTGACTAATAGCAAGATGTGGAGGAGATGGAGCCAGAGCCAAGTTGAATGTGCGTGGTGATAGACCATGAGGTAGACGAGAGCATTTGGACTGGTATGTAATCAGGGAAAAAAAAATCTGATCAAGGATTGAAACTGGTTGGCCAGAGAGCTTGAGGAAATGTCCAGCTTTGGAGATACTCCAAACCTGATTGTGCAAGGTCCTGAGCCACTTGGTCTAGCTGGACCTCTTTTGAGCAGAGAGTTGAACTAGAGACCTCTGGAAAGGTCCCAATCTCTTTCTGGTGTAAATTATTCCACAATTCTGTGATTCTGTCCTGAAGTTTCCCATTTCAGATATTAAAATGGCAGGTGGGGGAGAAATAGAAGAGCTTTTATAAAACACATAGATGATAAACCATCTCAAATTTCTAAAAACTGTTTAAAAATCTAGGTAGCATATAATTGGACTTTTCAGCTTCTGCACTTTCTGTAATCTGTAACTGCTGGTATTTCCTGGAATAGACGTTTTATGTATACAAGGAACGGGGTTTTCTGTCTTTCATTTTGTCTCAGTCGTTGTGGTTTATTTTATCTATAATGTTGCTTGCTGTATTCTTCCGTAAGAATACGATCTGGCTGCTGTGCAAAATTGCACTCAGTGATAGATTCACACATGTGTCACGGCTATGGAATCAGAAGCAGTAAGATTTAAGCATCTTAAGTGTCTGTTGAAATGGTAAAGTAATATAATTAAGCCCTACACGTTGCAAAATGTGAGATACATCCTCACCCAATCCACTAAAAAATGGACCCACAACATTCCTAACAGAACAGCATGGGTTATAAGCTGACATAATTATTAACTCTACTCAAGGTAGCATGTTTCCATTTGTATAAGACAGTTTTGCCCCTCAAACTTTGAATTTTCTCTCCCCTCTTTTCTTCCATGTTGCTCTACCGTCTTTGATTAAAATTGAGGATAACTAGACAGTTACACACTTTCCTTAAATGGATCAGGGAAGGTTATTTTAATTTGGGTATTCAGGAAAAACAGTAACAGTTCGCATTTTCAGATAGCTACCTTACATAAAATCCTCATGGAGTGAACATGCGGAGTTTAATCTTACAGATATTCTTGAGATCAGCATTTGATCCTTTTAATAATCTAGGGTTCACACTTAGCTAACTTTAACTTGGCAAAAATTAGGCATTGCGGCCACTTCAGCTTGACAAAGTACATCCACAGCTAGACCTCTGTTTTCATGGAAGACAAGACCATAATACTATCACTAGGAAAAAATACTGAATTTGCATAGAGAATAAATTTTAGAAACAGATTTATGTGAATTCAGTACAATCTTTATCAAGTGGGGTGCACAGATTTTTGAGCAAAAAATTACTCTTCTCAGGTGAATGTGTGGATTTATGATTTGAGCCGTAGCTCTTTTCACTTTTGTACGCAGGTAGTGGCAGGCTTTTAGAATTTCTTTGGCGTGTTGGTGTCTGTATAACATACACTAGAGGCTTAAGTTGATTTTATTTCAGTTTTCTAAAAGAAATTTAATTAAAAGCAATGGCAAGAAAGCAATGTAAAGTGGTAACATCAGAAAGACATTAAGATGCATATATTTTACTCTCAAATAATTCTGAAATATTTTTTCCAGACTCTTCTTCTGAGTGGCACATGTAAGGAGCAAAGATACGGACTCCTTGGTAGCAGTGTTAAGTGCCGTTGAAACTTTGCCTCTGGAACTTCGGAGGCAATCATTAAATTTGGGTTTCCATTTGATCAAACGAAAGAAGGACGGGTAGTCTCTGTCAGAGGGCTGGATTTTATTTCCCAAGGCTAACAGCCATTTCCAGGACTTTGTCAGACCTACTAAGAGTTTTTTCTACCGTTGTCAGATGGTATTATTTAAAATCAGTTCATCCACTTGTGTGGGATTCATATCCTATATCATACAGTGACTCTGACAAGAAGATGCTTTTACTAGGAGTGTTATTCAAAGCACTGTTGATTTTCTCAGGCTGCAGACATCTGCACAAAAAGCTTGTAGAACATACAGCATCTGGTATCGGGTCCTAGCTCCTTACACAGACCATATCAAACAGCTTAGAAACGGAACACATACTCTACATCCGCTTGGAAGTAATTTTTTTTATGTTTATTGTAGATGTATTAGCTGTCAGCTCATATCATCAGCTAATTATTTTCTATCTGAAAATGGTAATAGCATCCTCAGATGTACTAAACTCAGGCAGATTTCCAGCTACTAATCGCACCCTTCTTAAAATGGGAGTTAACTCTTGATGTACCCCAAGGCTGGAAATCTGATTTCTAGTTCCAGTATTTCAAGAAATGTATTAGTGAGATGAGTGTTGTGCCTACTAACCTTTTTACCCTATATTATATTATATTTTAAAGAAAGAGACAAAAAGGCTGCAGAGACATTGGCATCTTTGAGAACCGCTAGATCTGACTCTAAAAATGTCAGAAAAACTCAGTAGCCCCGAGGAAGCCAAGCAACCACCAATGAAGAGTAAATTTGTTCCGAGAGCCTGTGTGACAGTATGAGAATCTGCAGCAACTTCTAACAGCGCGGTCAAGTAGTTGATGCCAACCTGTGGGAGTTAGTGTTGCTGCACTGTAAGCACCTTTAGTACTAGACAGACTACAGCCTTCAAAGCTGTGCTTCAAAATCTTGACATTAAAGGCATTGTTCTTTGCATCCCAATTACGTTATATTATTAAATATAATATTTTGAACTGAAGACATTTTTCCATTATTCTGTGATGTGTGATTTTTAAATTTTTCTTTTTTTCATAGTTCTTTGATTCACCTTGCCACCCCTCTGCCTCCCAAAAAACCCCCAACCTTTCCATTTCGGTCAGTCTGAACCTGCAAGAAAGTCTAAATAGAATGAGGGAAATCCTTAGAAATGTGAACAGGTTTTGACATTTCCAAAATTAAATTATTTTCATTTTCAGGTTAAATTTACAAATGTGTCAGTGCCCAGCAATAAGAATATCAATCTGAATTATGGCATATATTCAATATCTTTATAACTGATTTTGAACAGGAGGAATTAGACATCCTTTTCAGGAGATTATCCTGGTAGTAGGATTCTGGGATATCTTTTGCTAAGCTCTTGAATTCAAAGCTTTCTACCTTTTAAAATCATTTGACCAACTGTATAATAAAAGTAGAATTAAAAAATTGTTTCTAAATTTAAAAATGTTATCTGTTTTCCTCTTTTGTAAGTGACTGAAAATTTTGCATGTTGAATTGAACAGTGCTAACATCTTTGGAAGGTATTGTTTTCGTTACAAGCAATTTTAAGAATGTGCGCAGGAAATAGTCTCTTGTTAAATTTATTTCTATAAGAGGCTGGGTGAATGAATACGATGTTCAAAAGCTATCGCTAATGCAGCATTACAATTTGCGCATCAGGCACTGCAAATTAAGAAGACTGAAAGTCAAATTCCCCAAACTAGCCCTTTTTGTTTGTCTTACAGTCTGAATGCTCTTTATATTGCTTTTAATTGCTGATTTGAAATAAACAATGGCTTCTCTCATGATGGGACTCAGAGGCGCTGTGCTGATTTAGGAGAACTGAAAATCCAGGCAGTTAGTTTAATAGTTCATAAATAAATTTGCAAATCAGGTTATGTTTAAATGAATTATTTTCAAGTGATCTTAAAGTGACACATTTCTACAATGTACAATTACAATAAAGAGTGGTGGTGTTATGTGAAATTGTTATGGTATTATTACGGCAATTTAGAAATGTTTCAAAATATTTTCTAATTGTGCATATCTCTCCAAATGAGATAAAACTAAGCAAAGCTTTTTCTTAAATGTTTTAAAATACTCTTAGTAATTCAGAATATTGTACCTCAAACTTCATAATCATTTATAATTCTGATATACTGGTAAATTTGATTTTTGTGGGTCCGTGTGGCTAATACTGGTTTAGATTTATACTCAAAAAGGAAAGTCCAATATCTGCATGCTTGGCACATCAAAATACTTTGGGAACTAGAAGTAGCGTCCAGTATCCAGCTCAATTTATGAATTAGTGCTACATTATTAAATATAGTTGAGAATTGCAGAAGTTGTTAACATAAAACACTTAGGTACTTTCTGAGCAATTTAAAGGTCTTTCCTCACTGAATTATGTCTTGTTGCAAACTAAAGGAATTTTAAAATAATTGCACACGTATACTGTGCAACAGTAGAAGAGTGCTGTAGGATTTAGCTGAGATAGTGTTAACATTAGCTCATTATATCAATATTTGTAAGATTCAGATTCTCAAGGGTTGTTTCTTTGGAAAGCTGCATATATTCATTATCAGTTTAAGCCATCTTAATAGTCTCCCAGTATAAGAACTGCCTTTGTCTTGGAAATATAAATAAAGACTTGTCAGTAGAAGATGAAGACTCTTTACCACTTTACAAGTGAAGGGAGTATGTAACAAAGGCTGTAGAAGTCTGAAATTTCAGCTGAACATATTACTTTCATGGCATGTCCTATACGAAAAAACTTAAAAATATTTCACAAAAAATGTTTCTTCTAATGTGTTGTTTTAAATTCTATATTACTTAAGCAAATATTTAAATATTATATTAGCTTTTCTGCATACTTGACATGAATATAATTCTGCCTTCCTGCCAAGTATGTCAAAACCCAAATTCACTTTCATTTGCCAGGGTAAATGTTTATTTTGTTTTCCCACATAATGTGCTCTTTAAAGTGTCACCAGGATACCAAATCTGATTACTTTTTAATAGAGACACGGTGGGGTTTTTTTTGCTTTCATTAGGAAACAGGGTAAACTATCAGTAAAGCTTATGGTAACAAATCCATATACAGTAGATGCTCTTTGCTCTCCTTCCCCTCATCTCAAGATTTAAAAAAAAAACCCAAACCTCCCATCAAAACTATTGTAACGGTACCTCATTTTTTTATAAATGCACGAAGGGTCTATACTAGTCATGGGTGTTGTGGGGGGCAATCAGTACTGCAGAGCAAGAGACCAGGATACATAAGACCTGTTTCTTCGGTCAAAGGCAATGTAAGCTGCGATGACTTGATGAGACTCCCCAAACCAACTTTGTTATTTGTTTTGCCGTGAAATGGCTGAGATTATTTGAGATATAATTCATTGGAAGGTCGTTGTTAAGAAACTGTGGTTTCATGAGTACAGAACATCTACCTTTCAGATACTAAAAGCTGCCAGCAGATGCTTGCATAGTTTTTCACAAGTCAGTAAGTTTCACTTTGACTTTCAGCCTTGAAAGTCTCGAAGTATTCCTCCGATCTCAACCAAAGTAACAAAATCGGGCAAATTTTATTCACAAAATTCTGAATTTTCTCCTTTTCAATGATGTATCAGTAAAGTTTCATATAAAAGTTTCAGTTCTACTTCTTACGCAGACTGAAATGTAACTGGTTTAAATATTATTGTGAAAGTTTTATGCAAGTAAAAAATATGTTTTTTGAGTTTTCCTTTTTTTTTTTTGCCGGAGAAGGGAATGGGGATGTTTAATAAGAGAGCTCCTGTAGTGGCTTTAGATGGTGGTGATTGTTTCGAATTAATGATAGCATATGTTTCTTTGGGTTTATGTAAACATTTAATAATTCTGTGGTATATTTATCAATAGGCATAGTGTAAGGGACTAACTAAATACATTGTTCCAAATTAGCTAAATTAGCTGATGGTTCATATTAACTTAATTCCAAATACTAAATCATTTTGTTAAATCCCAGAATCTTCACTTTTTTCTTTTCCTCTCTAATATTAGAAAGAGAAAAGAGAAAGTAGAGAAAAAAAAAAAAGAGAAGCATTTGCCAATTAAACAAACTGCCTTTGGGAAAATAATCTTTTTATGATTCTATTTCTGATGTATATAGTGGAGATAATGCTCACAAAGCTACTATGAAGATAAACTTGCTCATATTCAAAGAAATGAAGAAACAATAAGAACAACAGCATATAAAATTTTTCATAGTTAAATAAACAGCAAGTGTCACACAGTCATTGACATTTGATTAATGAAATATTCACACTGGGCCAAATTATGTTCTCAGTGTCATGAATGAAGTCCCGGTAAAAAGAAATATCTTAATGCTTTTGTTCAAAGCCTTTCAGTTCAGACAGTGATTTTTAGGGTCTTCATACCTGGGCGTATTGTGCAGTTTTAATTTTACCTTTTTCTCCCCCAGCCTGTGCAAGCTGGATGTAGGCAGCGAGCGCGTGTCATGGCATCACCGCGCACAAACTTTGCACTGGTTTAGCATCAGCGCAAACGACCACATACGCTTTGTGACAATTGTGAAAGGAGCCTTAAAACGTGATTAATTCAGCCTCGGTCATGCTCAGATGGCAAATGAGTAGCAGAACCCAGGTAGGAGTTTTGAATATTGAAGTCCTGTTCTTCTGCTGGTGGGGAAGCCTGGGCTGTTCAAGAGGCAGCAGGCAGCCAAATTCAGCCTCTGAAGCTGAGAGGGACATCTCTCTCATCAATTATTTTGATCTTAGAGAGAAATGTACTCTGTCTTTATAGAAACACATGCAGATTATATGTAATGCATACTGGTCACTGTTTTTCCGAGGGAAGCATTTCCTTTTTAACTCAATGTGTGACTCACTTATTCCCTGAATTCATGATGTGATTTTTATCTGGAGTTCCACATCTTGCAATTACCAAATTAGAAAGGCTATTCCAAAAGAATAAAAATCTAACCGCAGAATTAGACTCAGTGGGGTAAATGCCACAAGCTGAATGTGAAATGTCTATATGCACACTTCTTGTGTTAAGGAAGCAAGAATACATTTTTGAATATCACTCTGTATTATTCTCTGATTACAGTGGACAGAAAAAGTTTTCTAACAGAAAAAGTTAATTCAAGTAATTGTGCACTCTCCAGTCACATGCCAGGGAGAGCACAGCTACATACACGTAGTACCATGTATTTTAATTTTATTTAATTTTAATTTTAATTAATTAATTTTGGTGCTTTTCTTATAGACATTCATGCATATACTTCTTACACAAATTCATCATAAAAGTTGCCAGATTTGGATTTGTCATGGAAAATGGCTGGGCTAAATTGTTTTACTCATTTTTCTAATTAGTAAGTTAATGTGAATTAATGAGTTAGTTGCCTTCATTCAAAAACCAGATCAGCATCTCGTGATAGGTGCATCCCGTAGTTTATAATCTCCCAGTTTGCATTAATCATAGAATCATAGAATAGAATCATTTAGGTTGGAAAGCACCTTTAAGATCATCTAGTCCAACCATTGACCCTACTCTACCAGGGCTGCCACTAAACCGTGTCTCTAAGCACCACATCTACACAACTTTTAAACACATCTAGGGGTGGTGACTCAACCACCTCCCTGGGCAGCCTCTTCCAATGTTTGAGAACTCTTTCAGGGAAAAATTCTTTCCTAATGTCCAGCCTAAACCTCCCCTGGCACAACTTGAACCCGTTTCCACTTGTCCTATTGCTGGTTACTTGAGAGAAGATACCAACTCCCATCTCACTACAACCTCCTTTTAGGTAGTTGTAGAGAGCAAGAAGGTCTCCCCTCAGCCTTCTCTTCTCCAGACTAAACAATCCTAATTCCTTCAGCCGCTCCTCATAAGACATGTTCTCCAGACCCCTCACCAGCTTTGTTGCCCTTCTCTGGACACGCTCCAGCACCTCAATGTCCCTCCTATACTGTGGCGCCCAAAACTGAACACAGTACTCAAGCTGCGGCCTCACCAGCGCTGAGTACAGGGGCACCATCACTTCCCTACTGCTGCTGGCCACACTGTTCTTGATAGAGGCCAAGATACCGTTGACCTTCTTGGCTACCTGGGCGCACTGCTGGCTCATGTTCAGCTGACTGTCCACCAGGACCCCCAGATCCTTTTCTGCCAGGCTGACAATGTGTCTGTATGGCTAAAGGGTGAAGTTCTCTGCTGGCAACCAGACGTCTGCTTCTATAAGTCATCTGCATTCCCGTGTCTACAGGGAGAAGGACACATCCAGAGGTGACACATTCTCTTACAACATCTGCTATAGGTGCAATCAGCCAAAAGAAATGCCTCTCTTTTCTCATTCATTAGAGGGGAGATTAATTTACACTAAACCACTCAACGTTGTATGAGGCGAGTCCTAGCCCAAGAGGCAATGCTGTAATGACTTTACAAAAGAACTCAGCCAGCTTAATGGCAGCCAGAGTTCTCCTCTCTAGACCCATACTGGCCTGTTTGCGTTCCAAAATACCTTCGTGTATAGACTCTAAGTTGGATTTCTAATCTGCATGTAGAAACATATAGAGAAAAGGCTGTTTTAGAATCTGCGTCCCATTTTGAGAATGTATTCTTCTGCTTTCCTTTGACAAGAGGCTGATAACTATCCATAATAGATGAAACCGTAAGTTAGGAAGGATGTTCACAGGGTGAGATCCTACAGCTGTTGAAGTTAATGAAAGTTTTGCTAGGGGCACTGTAGAACCAGGATTTTGTCTGTAAGTTTTAAGACCAAATTCAGACTTACGACGTGGATTGCTCTAATGCGCACCAAATTACTTGTGCATATAGCAACAATTTTTTGTCTTGAATTGCTTATTTGTGCAAGTACATTCTACCATTATTTTGGAAGTTAGGCTTTTTTTTTAATTAATTTTTCAAGAAACAACATAACTGAATGTCGCAGATGGAGTGATGCACTTCACTCGGAGAGAGAAGCCGCAATGTATTTATTGATATAAAACAGGGATTTAATGAAGTCTGATGGTAAATGTGACAGTGTTTTAACAAGATTCAAGATGACAAGGTACACTTGATTATTTACTGCACAGAGGACAGGGTCAGACAGAGCTGTCAAGGAGACCCTTCCATTGAGTTATGGGGTTTCAGAAAGGACCTCCTTGCTTACTAAACTCCTTCCCAGAGAGGAGTCGAGGTGCAGCTGGATCCAGTCCTAGTCCCAGACTTGGTCAACGGTCTAAAGGATTATATATGTGCAATCAATCCTTTATATCACTTAGCTAAGATTTCGGAGTTCAGCATGCTATTAGTCACTTACTGAGGATCTATTGCAGCAAGGAATCTCTGAATCTCGAGGAGTAACCTTGAGGGTGTCCTGACTCAAGGGGAGATCCTGGTGTGCAGCCCGCTGCCATTCAGGAGAGCTCAAAGGGCTCTTGGGCTGTTCACTATTTATGGGGGTAAGATGATTGACCTATAGCCATATTTGCATATTGACCACAGTACCTGTATTGCTCGGGTTAGCTCTTGGCTTTTGTGTTGTTATCTGTCTCCCCAAAACCACATTGAGCCCTGGATGCCACCATCACGACTACATGCACCCATTGTGACCACCACAGGTGGTTATTGCTTGGGCAGGATTACAGGAGATAAAAGATCAGGTTGGCGTCTGGGGAGGGGGAGCGCACCGTCACACTAAAGAAGACATTTTTCATTATAAGCCTTTTTCATTCCATTCTGATTGAATGGTATCACCTGCCAAGGATGCCTGCACGGATGTGCCTATCGCATTCTCCTGCACAGAATGGTAATTTCTTGTGCAGGATGGTGATAACCCCAAAAGTGGCGGATACTGTGAGAATTGGCTGTTCTGCTGGGAATGAATATAAGACAAGTCTGTTTTATTAAGGGTAAGGAAAAAGACAAGAATTGTAATATTTACAAATAAGATAACAGGAGTAAAATAAATATGTATTCTTCATATGGCCTGAAATTTATTCGAGTTTCTTATACTCAAAATTCTCCTTAATCTTCTTATGCTCCTCCTTTCACTGTGGAGCTCCGGAGGGTTTTTCAGGAGGACATTTCACAGTGTCTGTCAGCAGTCCTGATTCACAGAGAATTACAGACATATCCCTTACAGCATAAGGGATTTTATCCCATGTATTGCCTACTAGTATGTACCTTGGGTTCACTTTGCTTTCCTTTCTTTTCAACATAAAGAGTGTAAGAACTGTGCCCTTGAGGGCTTCCTCCTCCTTCATTTCTCATTTACCTTAGCAAAACTCTCAAATGTATTTTTAGAAGCATATATTGGTGCTGGCTATTAACAGGACAGAGTTTTGCAACGCAAACTTTTTAAATGAGGTTTGTTCTCTTACTTTCATTTACCAGTTAAAGCCAGTGAATGGGAGGACTGGTCCCTAGCTGTTCCCAAACTTACCTCCTGTTCAGTTTAACTCGCTTCACTGGATGTATTGCTTAACCAGTCGTGGCTGTAAAGTGAATAGTTCTGGACATATTGTAGTTGGGTGAATAGATGGATTATGTCTGGGAATTGAGTTTCACTGAAACTGATTATGTCTAGGATTGATCTCCTGGTGAACTTTGAATTGAAACAGCCCCCTTCACCTTATGCCATTCCATTTGGATCGATGGGAGCAGGACTGGTTCCTCCAACCTTCTTCTACACCCAGGATGGTGAGCGAGCCTGGGAGACATGTTGTGCCTGTACCACTCCGAGCCAGCCTCCATCCAAGACCACAGACAGCTTTTGAGCAAAAAACACTCCGTGAGTTTCTAGCCACAAGACCAAACATCACTTCAGCCTAGCACGGGGGGGATTTCAAGGAGCGCCCTTTCAGGGAATCAGATTATTTGTAAGGCAACTCTTTAGTTATTCAGTGCTTAATTATCCAGTGCGCTTCTGGATGCAAGTGGCTGTACGTAAATTGGGTTCAAAACCAAGCTATCTGCAAATAACGATGAAGGAAAATATTACGAGGGTGAGACGTACTTGAGGATTTTTTGAGATGACACATAATATAATAACTACAAGAAATTTGCATAGAAACTAATATATAGATATTAAGTAAATATAGATTTCTAAGCTGGCTGTCCTTTTATTTATCCATCTATTTCTAGTCATAAAGCTAAAAGAAATACTTTTAAAATTACTCATAGCTGCCCCTGTACTCAGCGCTGGTGAGGCCACAGCTTGAGTATTGTGTTTTGGGCGCCACAGTCTAGGAGGGACATTGAGGTGCTGGAGCGTGTCCAGAGAAGGGCAACAAAGCTGGTGAGGGGTCTGGAGCACAAGTCTTCTGAGGAGCAGCTGAGGGAACTGGGGTTGTTTAGCCTGGAGAAGAGAAGGTTGAGGGGAGACCTTATTGAGACCCTACAACTACCTGAAAGGAGGGTGTAGTGAGATGGGAGCTTGTCTCTTCTCCCAAGTAACTAGCGATAGGACAAGAAGAAATGGGTTCAAGTTGCACCAGGGGAGGTTTAGGCTGGACATTAGGAAAGAGTTTTTCCCTGAAAGAGTTCTCAAACATTGGAAGAGGCTGCCCAGGGAGGTGGTTGAGTCACCATCCCTAGGTGTGTTTAAAAGTCGTGTAGATGTGGTGCTTAGAGACATGGTTTAGTGGTGGACCTGGTAGAGTAGGGTCAATGGTTGGACTAGATGATCTTAAAGGTCTTTTCCAACTTAAGCGATTCTATGATTCTGTGATATTTTCCTTTTGCTTACAAGTGAGCCTCTATAATTATTGTATTATCATTAAATACAGTGCAGCGGCTGATTTTGACTGTGAATAACAGACAAAATTTAAAACTCATTATGCAAAAGGAGCTGCTTTGCTGTTTATATCTCCCAGACAATGCAGGGATGCCTGTTTTGATGACTGCAAGCTTTACTTGTTGAGATGCTAAAGCTGTTTATATGAACCTCATCTATGACTTGATACGGAGTCAGCATAAGTGTTCAGAAGAATGCTATCCAGAAGACATAAAGGTATCCTAATATTAAGCTGGTATGTAAAGTTTTTGATGTACAGCCAGATGGACACCACAGAAAGGTGTTACAGTGTCCTTAACCAGAAAAGCAAGGGAAGGTCAATCTTCTTAATATATGAATAAATCCCATGTAACTTTTTAAGTTTGGTAGCATAGAGCATCCAAAATTATTTTATGTTTTTTGGAAAGCACTGGTAGAAGATAGACATCAATTTAACACAAAGTTTTACAGAATTCGTGATGACACTTATAGCAGAAAAAAAATACTTTCCTATAGAAATCAAAGTTATCCCATGAAATGGAAATGTTTCGTTTGCAGGTTCTGGCTCCACGTTTCAGACTAGCAGTAATAAATTTAGACAAGGAATTTGGATATGATATGGAGCTGGTTCAAATAAATACAATGTGCATATATTTTGCATATGTTCAAGGGCAAAGCATTACAGGGGCAGTGACTCCCTATCAGGAGGTCAGTTTTTTCCTTAAGCCATGAGATCATGACTGCCGGGAATTAATCCATTCATTCTGTTATTGTCTGTGCAATTTCATTTGCTTTCTTTCTTCATAATTCCCTTGAAATTTTTACATAATCTTAAATAGTCTTGCCAGCTCCCTTCCCCCCACTTATCTGCACATACTTTGTTAGATTACATTTTACATAGTTTGCGGAAGATGAATGGAATTAACACACACACGGGATACAAAGCTGCCTTTGTATATACTTGCATTGCTTTGAGATCAGAGCAGGAACCAAATTTACTGAGTCATCCTTTAGTCCTGGCTTTTGCTTCGCCCTGAAATGGATGTTGCCCTATCAGTGATGGTGTTCTTCACTCATCAGAGCAGGATTTGTCTTGCTTTTCTGAGGATATCTGTGCCGTGGACATGCAAACCTAAGCCTGGGTCCCTAGGGCTCCATTGCTGATGTCACAGTTGATGAACTTCAAACAAATTCATAGATGTGATTCATCTGACTTATTTTAAACATCTAGTTCAGGATGAAGCTGCTCTCTAAAAGTGCCTAATATCTTTTGTACTACAAAAGGACTTTAGGTGACTAATTAGGATACTGCAGATGTCTGACTTGTTCAAGTGAATCCCATCTTTCTTTCCTGGACAGAAAATCATCAATTTTCTATAATAAAAAATTCTAATTAAAAAAAAAAAAAGTCTATTTTAATTAATGTTTGTCATCATCCACATCCTTTCATGCCATTTACACTTGTAGATCCTTAGCATCTTTGTAACAGTTAAGATTTTTAAGGTTCTTAAGGTCTTAAACTCTGTTTATTGGGGGGATGGGTTTAATAATATTGTAGAGAAAAAAGCAAACTATTTTTACTATTTATAATGGTGAAAATACATTAAAATTGGGATCATCTTGGTCTGCCAGAAAAAGACCTTATGTTTTCTTCTAATATTGGGAACTTTGTACTAAACACATGAGCACTCAAAACCAGGATTACATCAAAGGCCTTAAGTTTGCTATGCAGACTTGTTCGGATTCATGGTTACTGCAGAATGTATGGTATGTTCTATAAGAGGTGGGTAAAAATGATAAAAATTCCCTCTATGTCTGTACTTTATAGCCAAATCAAGTATTACATTACAAAAGCTATTGATCTTTGCCCAAGTGGCATTTTTATTTTCTGTATAAAACTCTGAGTAAGCTTAATCTTTGAAAATGCTTACTCTTAAAACCCTTTTTTTCTTCACTTACCAATTCAAGTGATTCTCAGAAGAGTAAATACATCTTTCCTTTATGTAACAAAAATCTTCAGATAGTGATAATCCTCAGATAATTTCAAGATACAGAAGACTAAAAATGTGTGTTCAGCATATTTTGTAAGCTCTTCAATATTGAGCTACCTTGTGCTTTATTTTTCAAATGATTTTTTTTTTTTTAATCTAGGTAATTTTTGACCTACAACCCAAGATCTGTCAGGTACAGCATACAGCACCTTGGTATTCTCTAGTCTAAATAAATAAAAAAGATGTATTTAGCATACTGTTTTAGTAACACCAGCCATTGTAGGGCAACTTTGTTTTTCCCCTGGAGTAGTCACCGAGGTCCTTCGAAACCGTGATAGGTGCACAATGAAGAGGTCTTTAGCAAAGGAAATCAGGAAATCACACCACAATATGAATATGCAAGCAGTTTGGGATGCCAACATCGTCATCGTTAACATTGTTGCCAAACACAGGGGTGTCCAGCCATGCTGCATACGTTTTTCAAATGTTCCAGCTTAGCAGCTACTCGGCACATTTCCTTCAAACACGAAATGGTTGGTAAGCAAGTTAACGTTTGGCCTCTTGCCTTCCCCAAACACAAAGAGCTTTATATGTCAAGTGTGCAAGCTTTAAAATGGAATAAAAATAAGATTATTTTTCGTCCTGGATGGTAGGTGACAACATGCAACTCTTTACCTTTTCTTTCCTTTCCCTTTTTAGTCTTCCTTTTTAGTTCTTCATGCTGAAAGAAAGATAGAATGCAACACATTTTTGGAAGACTAAGCATACATTTACTGTGCCAGGTCCTATCTACTGCATCCTTCAGCATGTTCCAAGGAAAGCATGCAAAGTATTTTAACTGTGCTGTACGCCACATAACTCAGCTTCTTAACTGCTTAGAGTGACTTGTACTACTACAGGGGGTATAAAAACTATATATTTTTTATTCTTTTGATAAACCAGTGGGGCAGCGTCATTGATGTCATTTATTGTATCTGGTTTCAAGCTGAGATTGCTTCAAGGTGGCGTGTCATTAGGGGTTTCAGTGTTTCTTCACGTAGGAAAGATTCCCAGCAAACTTGCTTTTATACTGATGAAAGAGGACTTCAGTCCTGTTGGAGTGACTTGCTACTCCTTCCCGGAACAGAATTTGGAAAATTTCACTTGCATAAAATGGAAGTTGTTTCTTAGTTTAAATGTCCTGTCTCATTTCTTGCTCTCAAGAAAAAATATTTGAAAAATAAAGACTGTGAAGAAGAGCAAGTGAGTATTCTGTAGACTTAGAAGAAAGCATTACGTACAGGTTATAGCATTTTTACAAACTTTCTTTGATTTCGCCAACATTGAACATCATTTCCTTTGAACTCTTTTGGCCTGGAGTAACAGTGTTCGCCTTAATGTGCTCTCTCTTTCTTCTCCTTTTTTATCCCACGTTATTGATTCTTTTTGAGTTTATAAAATATACCTTGGAAACATTAAATTTTTCCAAAGCAGAGATGATGTAAGACAAAATACTTGCTGCTTATAATCTTGAGAAGTGAAAAGGAAAGATGATCTGCTGTTGTCTTCTGCTTTGCTGTTTCCTTAAAGATGATATACCTATGCTATCCATCTGGGTTTTAATCCTGCATTTGCGGGTTATTTATAGATTATTCTGAAACTGGTAGGACTGATGGAACGGCTATCCTTACCCCTTGAACTGTGAGTTTCCATGCTGTGATGTGGGGTTTTTTTGTTAAAGTGTATTGTGAAGAAAATACAATCCAGTTACGTATCATAAAAGCTGTTTTATCTGGTGGTGGTTTAGAGCATCACTCTAGAATCCACCTTTAAGAAAGACTTCTTTCAGAAAGGAGAATTGAAGGGAGAAAGCAATTTTATTTCACAGATATATGGGTAACTTTGCTACATTAAAAATATTCATACACAGAAAAAGTGGAAGTATTCATCTAGTATATAAGAACAAAATTAAGTCCAGTGTTTAAACAACTACTATACACAATTTGTAGAGATAAATGAAGTCCCGATTGGAAAAATCCCTCAGCAACACCTTTCTTTAAATAAACCTTTGATTAGTATTTTTTTGTTTCACTTGTTATAACGAAACTTGCAATGTTTTGATAGTGAACATACTGTGAGGCATATTGACTAGCCTTTGCCAGCGTGCATTTTCAGAGTTTTATAGTCTATTTGCTGAGAGTAGCCATTGCTAAATCATTTAATTTAACATAACTGCTCTTGGAATTAATTTGTTTTTGCAGTTTCCATATTGCATTATGGGATGCCTGTAAAAGTTAATGTGAAAGTACTCTTTTCAAATTTCTAGATGTCTTTTTCCTTTGTCATCTCAGGTAGGACTTCCAGCATAACTCCTCATGTTAACGTTTCACATCATTTTGCTTTCCTGTGCCTTCCTTGTTGTTGCAAAGGGTTTTAAATCCCTGGGACTGCTGGGTGTGAAGGGTCATACCCAATGGCTTGATGTATAGGTGGCAACAGGTAAAAACTGAATATCCCAGGGATTGATACTGGGGCCCATATTGTTCAATATCTTCATCAACAATGTGGACAAAAATGCACATTCTGCGAATCTGTTGAAGGTAGTCAATTAAGAGTGTCTGGCACACTGGTTGATGCAGCTTCGGTCCAGACAGGTCTTGAAAACCTTTAGCTGAACCAACAGAAACTTCACTGTTTCTGCATCTGGGACAGGGTAACCCCATGCATCAGTACAGGCTGGACGCCAACTGTCCAGCCCTTGTGGGAGGAACGCGGGGGCAGTAATGAACATCAAGTTGAACAGGAATCAACAGTTTGGTCTCATCATATTAAAGCAAAACTCAGAGTTTTGCAGATATGTGGCTGGCAGACTGAAGGAAGTTGTCATGCCTTTCTGCTTGGTGCAGTTGAGCCAAATCTGGAACATTTCATCCAGTTTTGGGTCCTTCAGTTCCACGGAAATGCTGAGAAATTGGAAGGGTTTAGCTGAAAGCTACTGAAACCGGAGGGCCCTGGAGCACGTGGCCTGTCAGAAGAGGCTGAGAGAGATTACTTAGTTTTGCTAGTCTACAGAAGAGGAGGCTAAGATTAGAGAGCAGCCTGCAACTGCTGAAGGACAGTTACAACAATGACAGAACCAAACTTTTCTTGGTAGTGCTGAGTAGAATAAGGAAGGTCAAGAACCACAAATTGTTGCTTGGTGGTTTCAAGTAGGACATTAGAAATCTCTTTGGATAGTACAACACTGGAACAGGTTACCCAGAGGAGACATAAAATCTCTGTCCTTGGAGGTTTCAAAGATTTGGCTAGAGAAAGCCATAGCTGACTTTGTCTAGCGTTGGCAATAGTCCTCTTTCAAGCTGGAAGTTGGGCTACAGACCTCTAGAGTGAGGGCTGTTGGAAAGGGATCTCAAGCAACAGTTCTGCTAGCCTGCACGTTTCCATGTAAAATTTCAAGAAAATTTTGTCATATAGGACCTCAGTCTGTTTGATTACCCACCTAAAGTTAAATTATTTCAATATTACCTGGAAGTACCCAACTAGTAATTTCTGACTGGCAAACAAAGACACAAATCATTACAGAATTTAAACCATATTGTATAAAAAGTGAGCATTTTAAATTATTTGAAGAAGTTATCTCTTAATATGTGAAAAATTTAAACCCAATTAGATGCCTTTCTAAAACATATAGTAAAATTACACAAGAAATTCTAGGACTGACATTTCTAGGATGTATTATGTGAGAAGCGTCCTGCGCTATGCAGAAGTTCAGATTAGATGATCCTGGTGGTGCCTTGTGTCTTCAAAAGTAGGACTGAATTAATTCAGAGGCAAAGCAGATCTCTGTTATGGTTATGCTAGACGAGGGTTGAAGTTACGGAATGTATTGTGAGAATTATTTTTAAAGGATACAAAATCAATCTAGATTTACTTAATATTGTGATGGAATAGATTAACTGAAAATTTTGACTTATCTGAAATGGCAGCTCCACAAAATGTAGTCAAGATGCCAGAAGCATACATGGGAGAATTGAAAAATGCCTAAGTAGAACAGTTTCTATCCTGGTGATTAGAAGGTAAAATACAGTAAAAATGATTGACTGCATAAAGAAGAAAAGAAAGAAAGAAAGAATATCCAGGTATGTTCCCAGACAGTTAGTGGTTTAGTTTCCAACTAAATTGAACATGTTGTCTGTCAACAAGATCTCAAAATTGATGGATTGGACTGTCATAGAAGAGAAACCTAAAAGGAAGAGAAGAGAAGAGAGGAGAGGAGAGGAGAGGAGAGGAGAGGAGAGGAGAGGAGAGG
>VFFE01007200.1:1301650-1367682 GCA_008921705.1 Burhinus oedicnemus | reverse complement strand
GAAGAGAAGAGAAGAGAAGAGAAGAGAAGAGAAGAGAAGAGAAGAGAAGAGAAGAGAAGAGAAGAGAAGAGAAGAGAAGAGAAGAGAAGAGAAGAGAAGAGAAGAGAAGAGAAGAGAAGAGAAGAGAAGAGAAGAGGGATACTGTGTATCTGAAGTATTGATGTATTTGTTTATTTATTTATTCTGATTCGAGAAACTGCTACGGCCAAATGCTGGTTGTATAGCCTGTCTCCAGATACACTTACCAACAACCCTTTTATTTTCCATTAAATCAGATTAAAGAACTCTGCAATTTCAGTTTCATCAGATGTAAAAGTGCTCGGGGAGTCAGAGCAAAATTTGTGTGCATGTGTGTGGTTTTTTCCTTCTTGTTTTTTCTCCTTAATGTGAACATACCTGTACTTTACCATCTTTCTGCATGGTTTCTTGAGCTCTATGGACTCACTGCAGAAGTAAAGTCTCGATGCCATCAGGCACTCCAGATTCCACTTTGTATCCTTAGTTATGGCTCTGTTCTTACCAGGTGTAAGGATTTATTCATTGGGTTATTGTTTGGAAGATAGTTGTATTCCTTTCCTTGATGTTTAAGACAATCTACTTTCTTTCTTTCTTTCATTGAGGGACTTGAGTAAACTGTCTGCTTCTGAAGAGGATAATTGTTCTCTTTAATCTAACTACTGCTTCCTGCCTCCGATATGCGAAGGATTTAATCTCTTCTAGAGACCAGATCCTTACCTTATGAAAATCACTCCTGCTCCGCTGAAGTAAACAAAACTCAAGCACGTGCTCAAACCTAACCATGAACTTCAGTGCTGCTTCAACCGCCATTCAATTATGGCACCGTGGATGTGTGGAGGGGAGGGAGGGCATGATGTTTATGGTTTCATACCTTGACGTTTTTGAGATATACTCTTCTGGTTGACACTGGACTCTGTGTGAAATACGTTCTTAAAACCATTTTTTATGCAGAAGCTCTAATTCAGTCTAATTTCCTTTCTTTTCCTATAGGTGTTCAGAAGTATAAAAAATCCAGAACAGATTAACAGTGAAAAAAAAATAATAATGAAACAGACACATTTACCGCTTAGTTATTACTGTGTACTGAGTGTGGGAAGGGGCACATCAACGCTCGGCTCTGTCTGGTACATCCTCAATGTGATAGAACTTATTCATTGCACTACTGCTAGTGCTCCCATTTTAAAAGCACACAGGTTCAGTTCTGCTCAGTGCAGAACACGTTGGCCTCGGTGCAGGAGAACATTTTACTTGTCTGGTCATCTGTCAACATGTAGGTAGACTACTCACATGCTCCCGTTTAAATGTGCCCCTTGGTCAGGGCAAGAGTGCTCAGCACCTTTCCTGACTCAGCCCTCGTCACTGTCGTAGGTGAGCGGTGTGCAAGCAGATTCTTAAAATAAGAATTGACACGCTCCTCTGGGAAATTGAACTCACGAGACTAATAACCGATCTGTGGTTTACATTTCTGCATCTTGACTTGTTCAACGCGTGTTTAATTTGGGAGGGATAGTTCAAGGTTATGGCAGGGCGCTTTGGTGCTATAATTGCTGTTGTGGAATGCAGTTCTTGTTGGAATAAGGTACATCATGTGCTTCTACTCTTTTGTCAGAGAGCAGAAAGACAAACACGAATGATGGACTCGGTCCAGTATGCAGAATTCTGTGAAAGTCGGCAATTGAGTTTTTGTAAGTATTATAATGGCTGCACTGTATTAAGGTGTTTGATTATTATTTCATGTAATAGAGAACACAGCAGAAGCTCATGTTTTTTTGAAAGCACTTTTGTTTCATCCATAGTAATAAAACTTTAAATTCTTTGTCTGCGTAACTCCTGGGAACAGTTAATTTAGCATAGTTTCAGGCTGTCAGGCGGAGTATTTTATTTGAATATTTACCAAGCTTTCTGGATGCTCAAATACTGTGCTGGTGGGGATGACTGCAAAGATAGAACTGGTAAAAACTTAATGGATTAAAAGAACCATACTTGCCTGAAGTTTGCCATGGTGGCATTCTAGTCAGCATATTAGCAGAGTTTCATGGTTGCAGGTTTTTCGGAATGCATCTAAAATTAGAGAAGAACGGCAAGTTTTGCTTTTATTTCCCTCTCCGCAGAGACACAAAGAACTTACTAAAGAGTCTTTTCTATTTTAAGCTGTAAGCTCCTGCTGTGGAATTTATTCAACATTAGCCAAATTCATCAGCGTACGCCATTCCAACACTAATAACATGATGACAGAATTAGGGCTTTACTAGCACTGAAAACCAACTTACTAGAAGTACTTGTGGGCCGCAACTATAATGAGCTGTAAATTAATGGGCTTGATCATGTAGCAAAACATCATTACAGAAGCGGTTAAGTGATGACTAAGGTTTTAGGTCAAATGTCAGAGAAAGTGAGGTGAAGGAGCCAGTAAAAATCATGACAAAACAGCACATGATCCTACAACATAGACTTGGACACAATGGTGTCTTTAAACGAGAGACCTTATCTTGTTCTTCCTTTTACATTCAAAGAAAGAGTGACTCATTTATGGCAAATAAATGACACATTTGAAATACCGTTCTGCATCAGCAAATGTCAGCAAATGTAGGAAAACATGTTTTGTAAGCATTTCTTTTCCTAATTCAATATGTTTTGTAAGCTTAGTTATAATTTGGCATCACACATCTGTGAGCCATTAGATAAATGATACTTCTGATTAGGGTGACGTTAGGAAATGAGAGGTTTGTGATAAAGTCATTTTTAAAACCCCAAAATTATCATCTGGAGACAGAACAAATAGAAATCTTAAATTTGCGAAATAAAATTGAATGTTGCTGACCAGGGAACTGTGATCTATAAAAATATCAGTGGTATTTTCACAGTGTTTTTAAATGGCCATGTCTATACAGTTCTTCTTCATTGACATTTAATGTCATTAAAGAATAAGAGAATTGCAGTGCTTAGAAAACAGTAGCAAGAGAGACTCATGCACAAATTCAGTGGCATAATATGAACTCAGCTAGACAGAACATACTAAAGGCCATGCAGAACATTTGTTCAAAACTAACGCAAAGGCTATTTTTTACTTATTTTATTTGAGTAAAAATTGAATCTATTGCTATGTTTAAAGTAGTAAACCCTTTTTACTGTAATATAAACCCGTGAAAACTGTGTCATAAGGGAATAAACCTGGGAGAGACTTCAAGAAGCCTGTTCTAACAATATCTATTCATACAGCTCCACACATTTCTGTGCAGTTTTAAAGACAGGTGACAGAAAAGGTCTATCAAAGGATCAAGTACTACAGGGTTACAAATTTAAATTCTAGGGAACATTTTGTGGTCCTGCTGTCACCTTCATGTTTTTTCTCTTACCAGTTTTTTTCTTTTTTTTGGTCTTCAGCAACCCTGTGTAGCTTTTTCACTCTCTCCTAAAAACCAACCATTATTTACACCTGTTTTCTGTTTAATACCTGACTTCTTTTCAGCTTTTTACTCCTTGTTGAAGCCTCTCTGTGAAAGAGCTGTTTCAAATGATTCTCCCACCTTGTATTTACTTCGTTTTGGCTGTCCTGTCTTCACAAACAGCCCTCAGTAAGACCTCATATTACTAGCTCCTTTCTGTCCAAGTCTCCACAGCTTTCTGTGATCAACTTGTCCACCACTGACCTAAGTAAGGTCATCCTTTTTTTCCTTCTTTTGCTCTCTCGACAAATACCGTGTTTCTTGGTCCCGTATTTTTCTCTGTACTTTCTCCTAAGTGATCTCATCCATTAGCAGGGTGAAGTTCTCGCATGAATGTTGATCACTTGCAGATCTACATCTATCCTTATTTCTTCATATCCAAAGCACATTTTAAAAACACTTATCTACAAATCATTTTGGCTAGCTTGTCAGCACCTAATCCCTGCATGGTCAACACAAGGACTTCTTAGTTCTTCTGTCCTTCTTCATTTGTCTTCGCTATTGTTAATACGGTTATATCATTTTATCTGGACTCAAGGTTTGTGTTGATTTCTTCTAGTGCTTTCTCTCATTCATCAAAGATGTGATGCAATCCTATTATTTCTTTTACAATAATATGTTCAAAATCAGGATTGTCCCATCTACGGTCGTCTGAGGCAGACCCTTCCTTTTTCTGAAATCTGTATGATTGATTAACTGTGTGGTTTTCTCTTTACTCCATGCTGCTTATGGGTCTCCAAAATGTTGTGTATGAAATAGTCTTTTCCCAATGATTCCATTTTGATAATTCCTTCCTTGGCAAATCAAATCCCATTCACACTCCTTGTTTCACATTTGCAGTGTTTTCTATGGCTGGAAAAAAAATGCATTATTTTGGCCTACCTGTTGTTAACATCTTTTTCCCTTATAATTTGAACTGACAGCAAAGAAAGCATCCAAGTTTCGTGACTGGTTGGACTGTAGCAGTATGGAAATAAAGCCAAATGCAGTTGCAATGGAGATTTTGGCATATTTAGCGTATGAGACGGTGGCACAGGTAAGGCAGCATACTGATTGAACTCTAGTCAAACAAAACGAATTAATTACTCTTGGATGTACTTCAGCCTCAGATGACTTGTTGTAAGCCCCTTCAGAAGCATGCGCTCACTACTTCAGCTAACCAAGCCAACCGGATTCCTGTCTGTCTTTCAATTTAGTGGGTGACGGATGCTTACTACACCGTATTCATCCTTCTGATGCACAAATAGGAATGTTTTATAATGGCTAGAGAGGAGAGCGGAGTCCAGCACGAACTTTATTCAAGTCCAAACTGAAACCACATACTTTGCTATGTGACCTTTGGCAGTGCGCTGAGGCTCATTCAACCCCATTGCACAATTGGATTAAAAAGCAGGATTTCCTGGAAAACAAAACGTTACCTTAGTGCCAAGCCGAGCCCTCTTGGGTAGATAGATTACTCCATATATTTACAGAAGTGGAAAAGAAAGGTTCCTTAGGCTGAAATATCTCTGAATAATTTTGTTTTCAACTGAGAAACACTAAGAATAATCTGCCTCAACCCACAACTCCTCTCTCTCCTCATGGCATTCGTTGTAAGTACCATGTCAGTAAACTTACCTGTTTATCGGCTGGTTTTGCCCCTCCAGTTGGTGGACTTGGCCCTTTTGGTTAAGCAGGACATGGCCCCCAAAGCCGGTGACCCGTTCAGTCATGCCATATCTGCCACCTTCATACAGTATCACAACTCTACTGAGGTAAATCTTGCTTTTCCACGTATTGATGCATTTTATGTTTTACTTTGACATGTATTTGATAGTTTGTTGACTTCAAAGGAGATGTTATTGAATCTGGTAGTGATATAGACTTTTGTTTTGGAGTTTATTAACATTGAAGTTATGGATTTAGATGGAAAGACATTAAATTACAGCTCCAAATGTTTAATTCTTAGCAACATCTTCATATTTAAATGTAAATCCTCTTTTCTAGGGTGCAAATTCCTTTTTCTCTGTATTGAAGGCTCTCTCTATTGCAGATTTGAAGGTTAAAGTTGTCAACAGTGGCAAGTGCAATAAGTGCTGTATTGCATGCATTGCTATGATACAGGTATTACAGTAACCTCTAGAACAAGCAAACTGAATTCTGCATTACGTCTCTTCTAACACTAAATCTAAGAAGGCAATAATTAATTTTTTTTTTGTTTTGATTATTTAATGGCTGTTTGACATCTTGCTTTCATAGCCACATCTCTTAGGGCAATCTACAAGCGTGAAGACCAGTCTTGACTCTCCTGAAAACACGCCACCTCCTACACCCACACCCCCAGCATCAGCAGGACAGCAGCATCTTGGGAAAACCCCGTCGGGAGCCCTGGGGAATGGTGGAATTGGACAGGACTCTACCAAATCCAAACAAAGGAAAAGAAAAAAGGTATTTGATGCACAAGCCTGAAAAAAAAAAATAAAGAAAAAGAAACTAAAACATCTTCAGGAAATAACCTGTCTCATTTTAAATATTAATTTTAAACTATATCACATGTTAGCTACCAATGCTATTGTAGGGCCAAATGAGTTTGGTGTTCTTTCTGTCAGAATTAGGCTAAAGCTTCTCAGTAATGCCTGCAATCTGAATTTTGTTGAGGTAACAACTGCTGCTTCTAAGATGAGCTGTTCCTCTGCAGCCACAGCAGTAGACACCATCCCAGATAATCATCCCCTTCTCTGACAGTAGCAGCTAGTGTGGGTTTTGAGGGTCAAAGCATAAGCAAAGTAGGCAAAGAGGTGGTTGTGATTTTCCTGCACCCAGCAGCATTAGGCATCTGCCTTCTTTGCCTAGAGCGACTTTGCCTGATCTGCTTTATTTCTGTGCCAGTTGGTTGCATTCAGTCTGAATATTTGTTTACTTTGCATAAAATATGGACGTCTCATATTCAGAGTGAGAAATGTAAATATTACAATTCCTGTCTTCTGTTGTAGATCCCTGGTTTTCTATCTGAGAGGGATATATGTACCTTAAAGCCACAAGGGAAATAAATTTGATTAAATAAGCTGGATAGGAAGCACTGTGTTAGTCACTTAGGGCTTTTTTGAAAAAATATGGTGGCAGTACTCATTTTGCTGCAAAGCAATGGAGTGACTTGTGATTTTCTTATGCGTGTTATTATTCTCCTAAAACAAATACTCATTTTCCATGGAGTTAAACCAGTGATTTTTACAATGACAGATAGAAAAAGATATATTTTGTTATTCTAGTGTCATCGGTGCTGTAGGTACTTCTAATATGTTCAACTTCCTCTCTGTCCTTATACTCCATTTAGAAAGCCTTTAGTGAATCCTAAAAAACTCTCTGAAGGCTTTTGCTTTTTCCTCTTCCCTTTTTATATTACATTTGACTATGTTTTGTTTCTGTGGCTGATTTCCACTATAATTCCTAGGAACAAGAATTTAGCTGGAGAGGTAGTTTTTGATACATTATATTTCACTAGTGTTGTGAGTTGATTTTAAATTCTCAGTGTCTGACTTAATGCCTTTTGAAATAATTATATTCTAAAAAGTGCATCGTTTTTATGAAATGTTCCCATGACTTATCCAATTTGGTTAGGTATACACTGGATCTAACTGAGACATTGAGACAAACAAGTTAACTTGCTGAAGAATGTTATTCTTACTCCACGAAGGCCCAGTCCAGCTGAAAATATTTTGAGTTTCACATTCCCTTTATGAACGTCAATCAGCAAGGGAAGAATCTGCCATGGTATTATGAATAATTCTGTGTGTACACACACAGGCTCCAGTGGACTCAGCACTCTTGCAAATAAGACATTTTGTAAATAATATCCCAAGTTTGACAGCATGAGTATATAGTGTAAATGTATGGGGGAACCATGAGTGTGTGTACCTTCAATTTCAATGTATAATGTAAGTTTTTAGTCCTTCTTAGTACATTCACTAATAGAGTTTTCATGAATTTATTACCAAGCAGCCATCATTCTGATAAGTCGTCTGAATTCTGGCAAGCAGCCGTGTCTAGATGGAGCCTAAACCAACATTTCAGTTTGACTAGCAAGGAGTAACTTTTTCTTTTAAAATCCTGGGGATATTTTTGTGAAATCAATAGACCAGTAGCAGTGAATTCTTATTTTTCCTATTTAGGGTCCTTAATCCAGAAAGTCATTTGAAATTTGAAAACATTCCAGTTTGAGGTAATTAAAATATTTTGGCATCCCCCTAACACCATTATGTCACATGTTTCATCTGCAAATTTCAATCTGATATTACTCAATGGTGATTTTGGTGTCAAATTGCTTTCCACTTTGGGTACTTGTTCAATATTTTCCCTACCCCTTGACATCATAATGAGAGCCTGAAACGTTTTAAAAATAGTTTCTGTGGTTATTGCAGTATGACTTATATGACCCTTTCATTTTAGTTTGAACATTTTCTGCTCTTTTCAATTGCAACATACAGCAGCACTAGGTGAAAGATTTAAGAGGACAAATATGGTGTTCTTTGGGTCTCTTAAGCAAAGTTCATGTAAAAGTCCTCTTTGATTTGTTAATAGCTTTTTTTCTCTAATGTAGTGTGTGGCAGCAATGATGTGTATCCTCAGGAAAAGAAAAAAAAAAAAAAAGGTCCATTTTATAAAGGTTTATTTTCATACTTTATGCACTGTAGGTCTGTTGTGTGTTTTTGATTTAGTAACAATTTATGTGTTTTTCTGTTGCAGAGCACTGCAGCCTGTGGTATAGAGGCTCAAAGCGATGCCATCCAGCCCAGCCACATCAGAGAGGCCATTCGACGCTATGGCCACAAGATTGGCCCCCTTTCCCCATTCACAGTACGTAATAACAGAGTTATAAAAAGTTATATTTATAATCTTAAAGAACTTTGATTTTCAAGTGGTCAAATGAAGAAGCTTTGGAATTGTTGAGAGCAATTTGTGGTGACTGTAATTTTCTTTATAAAAGTGGCATAATTCTCTTGGGAAATAAAACTTAGTAATTTCTGTCTCTTTTTGGAAGGACAAAAAAGTTTTTTTTTTCTTTTAAATATTATTTTCTTTCAATTACAAATTATGCTTTTTTGTTACTGCTTGAATTTTCTGTTTTTGCAAAGTTTAGGTTTACAGTTATTTTAAATTATATGTATTCCAATATGGTGAGGAGCACTTTATATTCTAAAATTAGTTGTGTGTCAGATACTGCTGCTATTGGAAGCTGAACTCTCAAGTGACACATTTACAGTTGGAGAAAGAAGAGAATGGTTTCTTTAGACAACTTTGAACCTCCACTAAAATGTAATGGAACTGAGCTTGTGGTAAAACACTGATGGGTTATGAGGTTTTGCCATCATTTTTTCTATGCGAATTGCAAATCCATTGTTCAGAGAAGCCAAGCGAATTCTTTATTTAATTTTCTCAGCTGATAAAAATGTGAAAGTAGTCTGTCTCCGATGTCATAAATTGGGGTCATTTTCTTCTGATCTGCTGTTCTATGTGGCATATATCCTTGCTTACCTCCGAATATCTACATTTAGGAAAGAATGAATGTCAAAAAATCATTATAGGAAAAAAAAGCCAAACCCCACCAAACTAGAACTGAGCTCCTAAAAATCAGGAAGAAATTGTCCATTTTTGGAGAGATTTTAGGAAAGGAAAGTGACTCTGAATTTGGAGCAAATCTACATAAAAATTATACAGAAGTATATGAAGATCATAAATATCAAGAAAATAGTGGGACTAGGCCTCAGAAGCGAGGAACAAGAAAAAATAAGAGTAAATGAGTATGCGAAGTTACAATTTTCCTAGTGTCAAAACTGATCAATGCTTTTATAAATGGCAGTAAATATTTGGTTTATTGGTAGTTGATATGTATTTGCAATGACATCTTTACATAATTTTACCTGTCTCTTTTGCCACTCACAAATGCTAGATTAATATCATGTAAAGCGTAGGATAGAATTTCTAGTTCAAAATAGAGAAGTGTCTTTAGCAGAAGTTTGCTAAGAGATGTAGCTAAGAACATGGCAGTAGCTTCTGAAAGCAGAGAATGTATTTAATTTTATTTTGAATAAGTGAAGAGCTCACACAAACCATTACAGAGAGGTAAGTCTTCCTTTCCTGACCCTCACTAAGAGTGGTTTGGTTAATTATTAATCAAAGTTTAAAATTTCTCTGCAACCACAAGATATAATAAAATACTATGGTTTGGGTTGGGTTTTTTTATGTCCTGCTATCTTGTGAACTTCCCAAACAGCCCAACTAACTGAACAATTTAATATGTTCACCTTACCTACTGTCAACGTGGTTGATGAGATGAGCAGGTCTTATTCCCTCTAAACGAGACAAGAACGAGAGAGGGAATCTTGGGTCATCTGCTAGATGTGTACAGATGTTGTAGAGCTGTAATACGATTCCTTTCCTAATGAGGAAGTTCAGGAAAAGTATTTTGAGAGATATTATAGAGTATGCATTTAGATCTGTCAATCTGCCTACTTTTCCGGTTTGTGCCCTCATTGGCAGTTTTGACAATCACAAACACTATCACAATTGTCCAAAAAGTACCCCAAACATCCTGTAAGTTCCTCACAGATGCAGAAAGCATGTAGGTAGATTGATGCTTCCTTTGACGTGACCTTTTCGTATTGCCAGACTCTCACACTGTTGTATTAAGAAATATTAGCTCGAGGCATTTTGAACAGTACTGTGGCAACATTTCTTTGGAGTGACTTCTGCTTTCTCCTGTTGCCACTGTCTTCACAATAGTTTATTTGTGTATTTGCATGACCTCCTAGACAGGATGACCAAACCAGGAGGAAAGGTGGCTTCTTGTGATTGTGTGGTGACATTTTAAAAAGTGCAGAGGGAGAAATATTGAATGGGTATGTGTCATTAGATTTAGTGAAGTCATGCTTTCAGCTGTTTCCACCCTTAAAACTAACCTAAAGGTCACGTAGAGAAGTTAGGAATGTACATTTGCGTACATTTGCACATCATCTCTTCCATTTCTCTTCCACATCAGATCTGATTTAAAGTCAATAAGTGCCCTGACAGAGTCAGCTGTAGGTAAGGAGGAAGGATTTTTCTGCATGTCCAAATATTTTGCACTAAGTTTTCTGATGGCAGTTTGCCGGTCATATTAACAGTCCTGCTACAGAAGCAGGGAGAAGAATGAATGCAGCTCACTGAAGAAACAACCATTTTTTGTGAGCTGTATACATGTTCAATTCAGTCCCTAAAATGTATAGATTAGACTGAACTTAAAGACATTGTTTTATGTTCCTCCAATAGTAACAAGAAAAAAGTGCAAGTCTGCTAATGCCAAAATGCTGTAATACTTCAGTACAGGTTTATGATACTTGTACAGAGAGCAACAGATGTCACCTACCTGGACTTGTGCAAGGCATTTGACACTGTCCCACATGATATCCTGGTCTCTAAATTGGAGAGACATGGATTGGATGGATGGATCACTCAATGGATGAGGAATTGGCTGGATGGCTGCACTCAAAGAGTTGCAGTCAACGTGTCGATGTCCAAGTGGCACGCAGTGACAAGTGGTGTTCCTCCGGGGTCGGTACTGGGACCAGTACTATTTAACATCTTTGTTAGCGACATGGCTGTAGGGACTGAGTGCACCCTCAGCAAGTTTGCCGACAACGCCAAGCTGTGTGGAGCAGTTGGCACGCTGGAGGGAAGGGATACCATCCAGGGGGACCTGGACAGCCTTGAGAGGTGGGCCTGTGCCAACCTCACCAAGTTCAATAAGGCCAAGTGCAAGGTCCTGCATGTGGGTCAAGGCAATCCCATGCACAAATACAGGCTGGGCGGAGGGTGGATCGAGAGCAGCCCTGAGGAGAAGGACTTGGGGGTGTTGGTTGATGAGAAGCTCAACGTGAGCCAGCAATGTGTGCTCGCAGCCCAGAAAGCCAACTGCATCCTGGGCTGCATCAAAAGAAGCGTGACCAGCAGGCAAGCGAGGTGATTCTGCCCCTCTACTCAGCTCTCGTGAGACCCCACCTGCAGTGCTGCATCCAGCTCTGGGGCCCCCAGCATAAGAAGGACATGGACCTGTTGGAGCGGGTCCAGAGGAGGGCCACGAAGATGATGAGAGGACTGAGCACCTCTGCTATGAGGACAGGGTAAGAGAGTTGGGGTTGTTCAGCCTGGAGAAGAGAAAACTTCAGGGAGACCTTCTAGCAGCCTTCCAGTATCTGAAAGGGGCCTAGAAGAAACCTGGAGAGGGACTTTTTACAAGGGCATGTAGTGATAGGACGAGAGGTAATGGCTTCAAACTGGAAGAAGGGAGATTTAGAACAGATATTAGGAAGAAATTTTTCCCTCTGAGGGATGTGAGGCACTGGCCCAGGTTGCCCAGGGAAGCTGTGGAGGCCCCATCCCTGGAGGTGTTCAAGGCCAGGTTGGGTGGGACTTTGAGCAACCAGGTCTAGTGGGAGGTGTCCCTGCCCATGGCAAGGAGGTTGGAACTAGGTGATCGTTAAGGCTCCTCCCAACCAAAACCATTCTATGGTTCTGTGATTCTATGAATGTAGAATCAGTCCTAGAAACCTAACCATGTACATAACTATCCCAAATAACATGACGTGTTAGGAACATACAGGAAATCTCATACGAGGAATAATAGGCAAGATAAGCTATCCAAAGTATTCAGCAACAGTTTTGTAAAGACTTGAGCATGTTACTGCTTGAGTGCTGCCCATTGCGAAAAGATTGGGGAAAGAAAAAGGAATCACTTTAAATGCTTTCCTGTCTTCCAAAGTAATATTACATAAACTTTAGCAAAGTACAGTTATTGGAATTTAATAAATTATTTTAATTTTGTAGTCCTATGCTATTCTGGAATTTTCTTGGATATGTGATAATTGAGCACTAAGGAGGATTTACAGAAGAATTTTACCCTTGCTGTAAATTAGTAAGAAATAATGGACAGCTCTGGACTATTTTTTCATTTTAAATAATTTCCATCTCATGTCAGCCAGTCGTATGGGGCAGAGAGCAAACATTTTCTTTTTCATTTGGGAGATTATTTTTAATTTAGCTAGAGTTTTCTTGCTTTTTGCCATGCTGCCTATTGCGAGGCATTCAGTAGTCTCCCCAAAATTCACTGTATATCATTTTTAATGTTTATGATTTAAAAACATTGTTTTTTGAAAGACTTCATCATCTGTACAAATGGATTGAGTTTAAATCAGCAGTACATCTGGAGAAATGAATAAAAATCTGGACCTGCAAAGTATCTGATAATATTTACCCATTTAAAATTGCAAGATACTATAAAATCAATGTTCTCTGTATGAAAAATCCAGTGCAGATGATTGCATTTTAAACCAAAACCAGACAAGAATATTCTAACTGCCCTTCATATTAAAATACAGACTTTGTCAATTCCCTTCTTTCTTTTTTTTTTCTCCCTGCATTATAGTTTTTAATCTTCTCTTTTTTTCATCACCTTCTTATCATTTCTCACCTCTGGTTAGCCAGAACTTCTCAGTTCTTAGACTAAGGATAATTTCTGCACTGTCTGGAAACTCACCCTCAGTAGCAGCAAGACCCACATATAATTGCAGAGACAGGCGAAGGTACAGATACTTGACCAGATTTCCAGCTGGGAAACCGTCCTTGTTTTTTCTAGATGCAACATCACACTGCAAAAATATGAAAACCGCTGACATTCCTTCTCCTCCGTGGGGTTACAGGAAGGGATCTGCCTTCCTTTAAGACTTGATTAACAAGTTTTCCAGTGATGACTCCTTCGTATTTGACTTGCCCGTGCACACCTAAAGTTAACTCTCCAGAAGGGCCTCTGTGTTTGAATCAGTCGCCATGGAGACTGTGAGGTAGGAGACCTTGATTCTGCTCAACTCAATTTCTTTCCTTGGCACAGTTCACAAGAGGATATGAACTGATAGGAGAGTCTTCTTCTGGTCTTGTATTTATCCTACCAGTACACTGCCTTCGTTGTGGTGTAGGTTGTTTGGCTTTTCCTTAGACCATTTTTCCATTCCTCAAGGCAGTTTTCTGCTTGAGAGCAGAACAACCAGGTACACCAGATCAGAGGACGATGAGAACCTTACATATGTAGGTATTGGCTCTAATCTTGTCTTGGCAGCAAAGTGTTGTTTTCATCAAGAAAATTCCAGGTATGGGGGACTGACTGTGGAACGGATGCATTTAATGTGAGGTTCACCTGTGGGCAGGCTTTCTTCCCTGAGCACCATCAGTCGTGGTCTCTTATTGAAGCTTAATGTTGGAGGAGATGGAGTGAGTGGATCTCATAGGTTGGCTCTGTTCCAGGAATTTCCAAAGTCAACCTTCCCATTTTAGATGTAAACAAAAAAGCAGTAGTTTAGATCCAGGATCCCAGATATGTTCCTCTGGTGAAATGGTCTGACAGAGATCTTGCCTTATGTCCCAGGGATTCAGGAAGTTATCTCAGTCTTCCATGTGCCATCTCACAGCTTGGGCACCAGGTTGTTCTCAGCGTTAGGGTTCTCATTGCTTAGATGCATTTCTTACATGCTACTGCTCCAAAGGATTAAAGGAAGTGAGTTTAGTTTTCTCTACTCGTTTGACTAATGTTTTTCAATTCCTCAAGTCTGTAAGTTTAAAAAGGTGAAAGATTTTCCATGAGTAATGTTGGGGTGCGGTTGGTGGCTGTCTCTCCACATCACCCATCCTTGGATGGGTTTTCAGGGTATGATAACACATGACTGTTACATTTCTTTCTTCTAGTTTGAAAACTCATCCCCTAGCAGTTTTGGTTCAAATACTAACTTTCTGAATACAGCAGACCCTTGACAACTTCCAGGCTGTTGGTTATTACATCGATCTGTAAAAATACCCCTTCTGGTTGCTTCAAAGAGATCAGGGGAGGGTTTAGATCCTTCTGATACAGTTTTATCCTCAGACACTGTAGAGAATAGCTCAGACTTCTGTCTAAAGTTGTATCAAGGTTTTGCACTACCTAGAAAACAAGCATAGCCTAGATCAGATGGTTCCTGTTACTGAAGTCTGAAGAAATGGCTATACTTCCTTATATAAAGATCTGCTGTAGGATTGTTAATATATCTCCTCCATGTTTGGTTAGACACATGCCACCAGACCTCTACATCATTGAAGCGTATTTATTGTGGAAGTCTTTTTTAATATAGATTGCAGGGGGCCACCCAGTGCTCCATCTAGGTTTTTACCACGTTGACACACAATGGTCATTGTTATTGCATGAAAACTCAAAGTTGTGCCTGTACGTCTGGATAGAGAATTGGGTCGTTGGAGTCACGCAGTGTGAATATGCGTTGAAGTAAGCCCTTGAAGGAGGAGACGTTAATTTTCTGTAATGGATTTGCATATATTTTGGTTGTATATTTTCCCATCTGCCTGTCTTTTCTCAGTTTTTTTCAGACTCCCCGGGGGAGAGAAACAAAGGGCTTTTGGGACAGTTTAGCCAATGCAAAATAATAACCAATTATGGGTAAGAATCCTCTTGACTGGGAATCGTAATGGCTTCTCAGTACTTCAGGGAGAAGCTATTCCAGCGTACTCCAAGAGTCGTTTTGTACTCAGCATCCAGTGTTTTGCTGGGTATGAATCTAAGATTGCACTTACTGCGTTAGTGTCCTGGTGTGCTTTGCTTCCTTGTGTGAATAGGTTTCCCAAAGAATCGAGGTGTGTTACCTAAATGCAGTCATAGTTGGACAGTGACTGTTTAGCCCAGAACCAGTTATGTCACTATCTGAGAATTAATGTAAATTGCTCTTCGTGAATAAATAAGTATTTCAAGACTGCTAGGTCACTTAGATGTTAGATGGATGGTTTTTTTACAGAAATAGAGATACTGATTATTTTCAAGCATTAAACCAATTGTAGAGATGAACATCACTAGTAGCAGTAACAATTGCATGGCATTTGGATTTTTATAACACCTTGGTTATGGACATATCAAACCACAAACGTTTTGCTGGTAACATCCATTGAACCATTCTTTTGATATTAATGGGGTAATATCTGACATGCTGTATTTGGCAATTTTCTCTGAAGGAGTTGCGATGTATCTTAGGTCTGTGACACCAGAAGGAGGGACAAGGGAAAGGGAAGAGCAGAAACAAAGCAAGATTTCTTCGAATATGCATCCCAGGATGCTACTGACTGTCAGAAACCCTTGCCATACAGAATTCCTCATAGAACCTGTGGCTTATGGACTAGCATGCCAGCTGGCTGGGCATGCTGATTGATTCTGGTAGTAAGGAAACCAAAGCATGTTATGGGTTAATGGATGTTCTCTGACTCCAGGCTTCTGTGTATATAAAAAGGAATTTGGAGCTTATGCCCGTGTGGGAATTCTACAGTTTCTAGGTTCTCCACCTGAAGTCCAGGATATTAATTATAGAATCATACAAAGGTTTGGGTTGGTAGGGGCGTTTAAAGATCATCTAGTCCAAGCTTCCTGCCATGGCCAGGGACACCTGCCACTAGATCAGGTTGCTCAAAGCCCGATCCAACCTGACCGTGAACACTTCCAGCAATGGGGCATCCACAACGTCTCTGCACAACCTCTTCCAGTGTCTCACCATCCTCATCCCGATAGGACTTCTGCCAGCTTTATTCTTTCATCTTTGAGAAAGAGTTGACCTAGGTTGACCTGTATTCAAACGTTCAAAATGATTTTGCATTCTGGTGCAGTTTGAGGCATACATGCTGGAACCCTGCTATTGCCGAGTTGTACTGATGTGATTCATATTTCAATTTTGGTTTCACTATATCTTGCCGGTTTTGACTGGTTGAACCTTGATGGAACGGAGATAAATCCCATCAGTTTTAGCTCCTAGACGCAGGCATACTTTCTTTCCAAAATGACTAGATTTCTGAAGGAAATCATGTAAAGAACTTCTGTTTCGTAGAACACTTCAAAATACTAGTGTTACTTCTAAAATGGAAATTCTGAATGTAACTACAAGTTTTATGTTTCGCTACTGAAAAACTCAGTCCCATACACAGAATTTAGATTCTAGCAAATTACCAAATATAAGGTGGTTAATATGTATTTGTAAAGCACAAACAGTGACATTTTTCTGACATCTTTCCCTTTTTTTCTGTTTCATCGTGTTTGTCCTTCTCTTCCATCTGATTTGGTGATAAGTGTTCCTAATAAGGCAGTTTTGGAAGAAGAGTTCAGCTGTGTAATTTCTTCTTTAGCAGCGTTTGATGGATGTTGGTTTGGACAAAAAGAGCACTTTGAAAGTTTTATAATCATATGGTAAATGAGAGCTAACATTAAACTAGTGAAAATGATCCGTTTGCATTTATTTTGACCTTAATAGCTATGTCAAAATGACTAACATAATTAGAGCATTTAGGTTTTGTCTCCAAGTGCAAGCCACAATGGAAAGCAGCAAGTGTACTCTAGATTCTTCTGCATTGTTTCATGTCTACGGTAGTCCAGACATACATTTCATCCATATATTCTTTACTAACAGTATTGGGTGGTACTCAGTATTGCCTACTTTAAAGGAGCAGAGAAATAAAAAATTGATTTAAAAAATAGCACCATATAATTTTGCAAGACAGGAATGGGAAATACGTAACTCGTCATCATGTGGGATGATGCAATTCCATGTGCTGTACCTGAACCTATTTCTCTGTGCTCTGTGCATTTAAGTTAAGGAAGTGAGACACTTTATGTGTATTAATTCATTGCAGGCTAAATCTTGCTTCCTTGGTCAAGGAAAATGGGAAATTTGTCTACATAGGATTAACAGACTTTTTATATTGAGAGATAAATTTTGGATATAAAATGAGTATATATGAGTATTGTAATGTTTTTATATAATATCTATTTGTAATTCTACTATTCCACACATGTTCTTTTCCTTATTATTCAGTTAGATAGTCAAGGAGTAGAACAATCCTGAATGCCCACTTGTTACATATCAGCTCAGTCTATCCCAGGATCTCAAGTACAGTGATATTGGTTACAACCCTTTACATGGAGACTATAGCCACATGATTAGATTAGATCATTTCATGGTTCATTCCGATGAGTGGTCTAACTATCAGACACATTGAGGTGTGACCTAGAATGAAGAGAGTAAGAGGATTACTTCTCTTACATGTACAGAATGTATTGGAGTTCAACAGGAAGTCAGTGGAAAGTCATTTTGAGGAAGAGCAAATTGCCTTATCTTGTAGCATGACTTCTTTCTTTGTCTTTGGTTCTGGACTCTTAATCACTTTACAATATGGCAGCATCATTGATTTCCATAAGATTCGGGATTTAAATGGGGTCAAAATCAATACCAGACCAAATTATAACAATCTCAATCTTTCTACAGGCTGGCCAAAAATGTATAACAATAATAATAGTAATCTGTTAGATTTAGATTAATCGAAAAATCTCATCTCTGTAGAGTGCATAGTGAAAATTATCCAGAGTCTTGACTGGGCCTATAGGTATAATCCTAATATTCATCTGAATGTTATTCTGAATAATAATATTTAGTATGCCAAGGTGTTTGCAAAAATATCAGATGGATATTTCTTACCAGGAATACAAGCATAACGCCTCTAGAGAAATTATTTTAAGTTATTTGAATTGAATGTATTTCTAACAGTTGAAGTAACAAACAATAAGTAATTCTGTAAAAGTATTTATTCTGTGATCAATATATCGTGATTACCTGAAACCTTGGTATGAACAGTTCTAAGTAGTACCTGAACAGTTTGTGAATAGTAATTGTGACCATGAGAGAACAACTCCGGTAAAAAGTACAGCTAGCATCCTCTACTCTGAAATTAAAACCAAAGCTACAACAGTGGAAGACCACAGGCAAAAAGAATTTAAAAAAAGTTTCCAAAACAGATGCTTTGTCCCCTCTAATTTATGACAGTTCTGAAATGAAATGTTTTAGATGTTTAGCTAAAGAGAAACTGAGATTATAAATTTAAATTGTAATCCTTCACAGACCTGTGGAAGACAGTGGCCGTTATTCAGCAGCGTATGCGTGTGTAAATGGCGCATACTGAATGAACAGAGGGTATAACCAACTTTTGTTTGGGTATTTACTTTTTGGGGAGAATACTCCTTCAGGCTTCAAGTAGTTTCAGTATGAAAAGACTTGCTAGTCTAAACCTTCTCTTGTTAAAAATTTCAGTCCCATAAAATTGCCTAAGCACCATAAAACAATGAATATTTACAAAACCATGTTTATGATACTGCTTGTGACATTCCCTGCACAAAGAACATGTAGCACCAGAGAATGCTATTTGGCAGAGACTTACGTTATTTGGGCCTTATACAGCCCTGCCTATACTCTTATAGGTTCTTAAATAATAAATGCGAGTATTCCATGTAGACTTCAATACGTTACATGTAAATGTAAATAATAGTTTCACAATCAAATTATATACTTAGTCAAGACTTTTCACTTCTGATGTTTTGAAAGTGCTTGTTATTGATCCTGATTGAGCTCAGCTTCTTTGCGAATGCTTAAATCCGTTTCTGTTGTGAAAAATACTGAAGTTCATCACAAACCTTTAGTAATTTTCAATTTAATAAAGATTATATTGACTCTACTGATTTCCTCTAGAAAACAAAATTTGTGGAATAGTAGCTGAAAAGCTGGCAAAGCTGAGCTTGTGAGAGGCTAAAACAGCAGGTTGTGGGGGTAGAAAGAAGAGAGGGAAACTGAAAATATAAAGGATAGTGTGGCAGTATGGTATTTGTGGTGATAAATGGAACAGAACATTTTGAAAAGCAAGTTTGGTTTAGGTGCCTTAAACTTCCAGAAGAATCGAGCTTCACATTTGCTCTGCAACTTAGTCTTCGTAACTGAAAGAAATTTCTTTCTGCATATTTCAGACCAAAACTGTAGTGAGAAGAAGTTCTGGAATACAGTGTTCAATAACTGCTTCAATATACACAATGTGGATACATTACATCTAAATTTTTCTAAAGCACTTGAATGATAAAAAATTTTGAATGCTGTTTCCGAAAGAAATTAGGTACGCAGAAACCAAATAAAAAATCTCTGATATTTAGGGTCCTGTATATTATATACTGCCCCTATTGATATTCAAAATCAATTTTGAAGAAGTCAGGATTTCATTCTTAATCTGTTTTCAAAAATGAAATGTATGTATTTATGTCAAAAGGCATTTGAAAACTTTTCCTTCAGTTATACATTCAGTTTCTGATATAGAAAAAGTCAAATTGACATTTTTATTGTTTCTTCTCATTTTGAAAGCAAAAAAACCCATTTTATTTCATTAAGCAGTTATATACTTATGATGTCTTTGTCTATACTTCAAGCTATTGTCTGTAGTTATTTGTTATTCTACAGTGTTAACACCGTGCATTTGAAAAATATGAGTTATTATTCTATAAAACCAGTAGGAAGTCAAATCTCAGTTTGGAAATCTTGTTCCCTTCTCTCCCAGCCCCCAACCCAAGGTTCCTCCTTTCAGATTTATGAAAGAAAACATTTCTTTCTGTAAAAGGTTTTTGTATGCCAGCATCTGGAAGTGTTTATTTCAGTGGCGTGTAATCTATCTGTGGATTTAGTTAGCACCAGACCCCCTTTTGTGTACTCCTGACTTAAAATTTTTATAAATGATCTTGTTGAATTTGTGCCAGTGTGCACATGGTTTGGCTGATTGCTGCATATATCCTTTACCTGCCAGTCACCTTTGATTTATATTCCTTCCCCTCTGCTTTTGCCTTCCAAAAATGGTGCCACTGAACTGTCCTCTAAATCATCTTATTGGATAAATTACTCCAAGATGAGATGGTACGGTTTTGGCCGACTCCTCGACAGAAGGCATTGCTATAATCCATCCTTGCCCGTTCTCTGTAGAACCATTCAAAAAAAGAGAATGAACAGGGGAAATCAGGCTCCCTCTTCCATCTCAGCACTATTTCTTCCACTGCTATTCAAAAATGCAAAATCGGACGTTTGATTTATATAGCTCTTAATACCATCTGAAGACACATAAACTGTTTGAGAGTCTTTCGCGTACCCTCTCCTGAACTGAACTTCTTCATTATAGGATTTTAATCCCGAGAATATGGTTATACTGTTTTCTCCCAGAAAGACTGAAATGTGAAAGAATAGCGTATTTAAGAATGTTTCAAAGCATTTCATTTGGAATAGATTATACAATGTACATGACAGTTCTTTCCATGGTAAAAATCCCCGTTGGTTTCCTTAAACTAAACAGCTAATGCTCCTTCAGAATAACAACAGTTCTGTAAGCTTTACTTAATGACATTACTAATTTGGAGAGTTTTATGAAGTTTCCTGGAGAAAAGCAGGTGGCTTGGCAGTAATTTAAAAGGTTCACAATTTGTGGTAGCGGTTTCAGGGGGTTTCGTGTTTCTAAAGAGGGAGACCAAGCTGCGTATTGCTTAAGAGCGTCTGACACAATGATGTATCATTTTGGACTAAGTTTCCAGAAGTTCGTTGGTCATTAAATGTGCTGCTTGACTTTATGTTGCAGTTTCCCAGCTGTCTCTACTGGGGGTAATCTTAACACTCGAACAGAATTTATTAATGAAGGCATAAGCTTGCAGTACTGATGAAACAGTAAGTTGCCCAGATGATGTTATTAAACAGGAACACAGATTTTTAGATAAGACAAAAATGTCATTTAAGTAGACGTGAAAAGAACTGGCTCGTTTTCTGCAGAGCGCTGGGAAAGTATTTACAAACGGTCTGGATAGTATTTGATATCCTGTGGGGACGTTTAAAATTCTTGGATTGCACATACATCAGTGTCTCGCTACACGACACAGTACATGAATTGTTGCAAGCGGCGCTGCAGGCTTCCAGGCGGTATAGATGTGGTTCTGTTGGGGCGGGAGATACCGGCGTGAGATGACTCTGCTAATGGAGTTTGGGCGGCCGGGCGGAGCGTTGCCGCTCCGTTGTGTCGCTGCCCGCCCAAGCAGGTTACCCTGGCAGCGCCAAACGGAACGCGTGCGTCTTGCTAAACGTAGGAGCTCGCAGTGTAAGGGTTTATTACTTTGTCAGGTCTAATACTTAAAAAAATTTCTGATTTAGCAAATAAATTTGCTAGCTCGGTTAGTGAGAAGGTAATAAGGAAGCTGTGAAGTTTGCAATCAGCTTGAATCTCTCTTACAAAACAAAGCAACTCCCAATCTCGTAAGCCTTATATAATTATTTTTTTCTAACTGTATGGCCAGATTCAAATACATGCTAGAGACATTTTACACACAGTTGTACTGATGTAAAAGGATGTGAGGGTAAGAATACATTACTTTTTAAATGAAGTCTGTGTTCTTATATGCCTCCTGAGAGGCTCAAAAAGATCTAAGTACAAATGAGAATCTGACTGCCGGTACAGATTCAAGGCAATCTAACGTGTAATACAGCTACCTAAATATGTATTTCAAGGGTAAGGGGAGCAAATATAATTCTACAGCAGAAGCCAAGGAAAAAAGGTGACTTAACTGAGTGTCCCAAGATACCACACAAAAGGAAGATATATAAACATGCCCATCTTCAGTAATTCACATTAATTTTTGTAAAGATAGTGACATTGCATCCATCTAGCAAGTACATTCTGGTACAAAGGTTAATAAATAGAAACTTGATGATTGAAGAATCTTAAGAACCAGAAGAATCTTAAGAACAATGGGTTTTTTTCTTGTCATTACACAGAATAATAGTGTCCCTGCAGGTTTCATGTTCTTATGAGTCAGTTAGATTTTGGACAATGTTATGTACTTACAGCATTTTATACTGCAAGATGAGTTGTTGTAGCTGTACTCTGTACAGTTCTTTCAGGTTTCCTTTGAAAATGAGCGTTCATTCAGATTTGCCTGCTTGAAAGATTTCAAAGTGCTTTATGAGCTGAAAGCGCTCATAGGTGTCAGTTCGCCCCTAGCGGGGACTGCGCCAGCTCGGATGTGAAATGCAGCAGCTGTGTAAGTCTGCAGCGATGCTGCACCGCTTGGTAGCACAGGATGTGAGCTGTCTGGATGAAACATTACGAGAACTTTAGGATCGTGTAATATAACCATCTGAGTTGGAATTAATCTATGGTTGAAGAAAATTGCACGGAACTTAATTTCTCGTGAGCAGGATCTCCATTTTAGACGTTATTTCCACCACTAACACTTCGCAGACTTGTCCTACTGTGTTGAGCTTGGATAGAAGCTGTACCTCTGGACATCTCTGGCAACGCTGACTTGTCACTTTGCAAATAAAGAATGCAAAATCTCAAGAATAGCAGAGTAAATCAGGAAAGGAACAAATAATAATCTGGGAACACCAAGACCAAGTGGAAATATTTTTTATAGCTCTTATTGTTGTTGATGCCCCATCCCTGGAGGTGTTCAGGGCCAGGCTGGATGGGGCTTTGAGCAACCTGGTCTAGTGGGAGGTGTCCTTGCCCATGGCAGTGGGGTTGGAACTAGATGATCTTTAAGGTCCCTTCCAACCTAAACCATTCTATGATTCTGTGATTTATTATCTGTTATTTTCCATTCTAGTTGCCTAAACTCTTGTTCATGAAGTCCTATAATAATACTCAAACTGGAGCACCTGTTGAGCTTGGGATTGCACAGAGTAGAAGACAAAAGTTTAAACAGGGACTTTGTGTTTTGTTTCTGTCCATTTATCATGCCTCACACAGGGAGGTGTCAGTTCTCATTTACATCTTTGGTACCACTAACAGCAAAAAAAGTTGTTTAGCGAGCAGTGGTACAAATGATGCTTGATTTCCTCTGGTGTGTGTCCTCTGTGCTCTCTATCCCCTGTGGGATGATGCTCGTTCTCCCCTATCCCTCTGATATGCCTCCAGGCAGCAGAAGGCAACACTGCTATGTGGTTGCTAGAAAATCTCTTTAACGCCTAAGTTCTCCTTTTCTCCAAACTAGACCCATTTCAGGGAGCCTGACTGCGCACTTGGTGGTGCTTGCAAATATTTCTTTAGCAGAATCAAACGAAAACACCAGGCTTGAGGCAACTGAACACATTTTATGAATTTCGGTTTGGGGTTTCTGTGTTTCTTGCCTTCCTTGAGGTTTTGCATTATTCCAGCTTTCTGACTTTAACTTCAAGGTCATGTAAACCTCAATTCAGCAAAGCAATCATCTGCTTAATTTTTAAACTATACCTTCAGTCTGACAAAAGCACGTGGTAAATTGAAGCTTTCAGTATTATTAGTAATGTGTGTTTTGATTCATCTGTTGCTTCAACATCCTTTTTTTAAAATTTATTGAACATAAGAGAAAAAGGTGGAGGAGGATGCCTGTAGGAGGAAGAGATTTTCAGAGAAGTAAATAGAGGTGCAGAGAAGTATACATTTATAGTTTATAAATATATCTTTATCTAAATGTATATTAGTAAATAAAACCAAGAAAATAATCTTTGCTGTGTGAAAAGCTTTAATATTTCTTATTTGTACATAAAGTGATTCTTCCTGGCATCTTGGTTTCACTGGACATTTAATTGACGGTTCTTTTGTCGGTGACGGTGACCTCAAAGGCACCAGTAGTAGATTGGATGAAGAAAACGAGATCCTGGCACATCTGCTGCTGGGGTGAAAGGTAGAGTGTTTCAAAAATGTATTTAGTGGAGGGAGAGAGTAGTTTAAGCAAGAGCTGGACTGAAATTTGAGATTCAGTTATTTTTACTGTGTTCCATTTCTGAAAAAAAGCATGGATACTGCTCAGCTGAGTAAGTGCAAATTATACATCTGTGTGTACTGTAAAGGTAGGTGCCAGAATAAAAGAAGATAGCTAAAGGTCCTTAAAGAGTACTCGCAATACACATGAAATGGGATGAAGTTAAGATCAGATCCTTTTTTTGGCCTTGTAATATGTGCCTCACTGGAAAGTTTTGGAAGATACTTAAAGGATTTAAATTTCAATAGGATACAGCAGTGGGTCAATATTGCAGTGTTAGCAGAACTAGAGAAAAATCACGAAACGAAGGGAAATTCTTGAAAGGCAGATCAGACTCTAGAAAATGAAAAAAGTTAATCAGGTACCAGTCATGTTTTTAGCGCTGTGTACTGCTGCACTTATATTTGTGACTGTGTTGTCTAGTTTACAATTAAACTTCAACCAGGGCTTTCGAGTACATCTCTTGTATCTGCTCTTCTACAGTGACAAATATCACAATCAGAATGGTTTTCTGCTTTTAAATCAAGAGCTTCTTACTCCTAGTTATATCACCCTGGATAATTCAGTTCCCTTCTCAATGATTAAGTTCTTTAGTTATTTATTGGTAGAAGTCATACCCTTTCTTCCACGTCAGTTAGAGGAGAGAGGATGGGAGGAGGGATTTTTCCTTGGTGAGGCACTCTTCTGTGTCTCTGTAAGTATTTGTGTTAGTTAATATGCACATGGATAAAAATGTAATGTATTGGTCTTTCATAAAGATCCTGAGCTATTCTTCAAAGCCCTGAGAACATGTGTCAAATAGGTGGTTTCCTTCAGGCTTCAATTGCTGAATGGCTAAGGAACCTCAAATATACCCGAGTGTTTAAAAAACTTTCTATTCTGTTTTACCAATTTGGAATGAATTCCACAGCTAAGAGCTCTACCGAAGAATTATATGCCTCTAACTTCACATAATTTAAATTCCAATAATTCTAGGAGAATAAGAAGAAATAATAATAATAATAATAATAACAACAACAACAACAACAACAACAACAACAACAACAACAATGAATAAGAATAAAAATAAGAAAAAAATCACACAATAAATGTTTGCAAAGGGTTGGTAACACTGGCAGGTTAGGTAGGTGGGGAAGAGGCTGGTATCCAGCTTGGAGAAATGGTACTAATGCAACATTTCAGGCTGTGTACTGGTCTTTAAACGTGGTGATGTGCTGACAGGATTGTCATTTTTGATGGTAAAGAATCGAGACAACAGGAGAAACAATAAAACTCTCTAGAGATCTACATGTGTTAGTTTTACTGCAGAAGGTGATAAAACTGCTGGAAGCAAGCAGTCTCCGTGCAGAATTATTGCAATACAAACGGCCTGGAAGTGAGACACATTAATTTCACTAGCTTAATTTTGTTGGTGGTGAAGGGTTTCGGTATTTTTTTTCTTGCAAGAAGGAGGACAAATTATTAATATTTACCATCAAGAAGCGTGTAGTTCTGATTGGTATTTAGATACGATACCTAAATTACCATCAGAAGATTTGGAGTGTAGATTAGGTGCTTCTGAGAAAAAGCATACAGCTCTTTCCGCATCTGTTAGCGAGAAACTTTAAACAATCTCACCATTGTTCATGGAGGATTTTTTTTAAAAAATGAAGCATATGGTACGGAAGAAAGGTACATGCTTGTTGCTACTTTAGGAAGCTTGGGATTTAATAGCTTACTGGATAGCTGAGGTCCATCTTTGTTCATAATTTACTGGGGTAATTCTTAGGTGATAAAAAGAGATAACTAGGTACAAAAGAGAGAAACTGGATGGCTCACCGATTCATAAAAAGCTGTTAATTGTGGCTCTTTAGAACATGTTGAAAGCCATTCACATGAGCAAGGAATATTAAATTTGGGACATAATTTTATGATTAGTTCCAAATTGTCAAAAGTGACTAGATATTTTGAATGCTTAGCATGAAATATGTAAAAGAGTGCTGGTTTTATTGTGTTTTTTAAAGGTGCATGATGGCATTTTCTGAAAGCGGGATTTTTTCTAGAGTCTCAACTTCCATAACAGGAGTAAATTGTCATTTAACTTTAAAAAAGGGAAAAAAAAAATCCTACTACTAATGCTTTTCAATGTAAGAACATTAGTCAAGATGCAGGACTCCTCTGTATTTGTATATTATTTGTAATACACAAGTGGAGACAGAAGTTAGTGACGCCTCAATAGATTTTGCAATATATATAGAAGACAAATGACAAGATAAGCGGGAGAGTAAAAGGGAGATAGTGTTGTTCAGCTTGTGAGGAAGTGGTCTCAGTACATAAATTATCCAACTAGTATAAGAGTTTTTTCTGTAGGAGTCGTAGCACAGAAGAGTTTTAAGAATTAAGTGACGGTGGGTGAGGCAGTTAGTCTGCTGTTTACGTGTTCCTACCAAAACGACGATGCAGAAGATGTGCTGGCTTGAATGTTTGGTGTGTGCACAGGCAAGAGTGGCAAATGCACTGATCCAGCTTGGAACCTGACATTTGATGGTAGATGTGCTGCTGCACAGCAGGAAGATACGTTACGTAGGAAAATGAAAATAGCTTGCAATGCATGCGGCTGAGAGGAAGGTTCAAAGCGATGGGCAGGAGAAATGAGCTTGGCAGGAGCCCTGTGACTTGGTACAAACAAGACAGGGTTGGGTTTTTCCAAAGCTAAATTCGTAAATGTTTCTGTGACTTCCTCAGTGAGAAGATCAGAACCTGGATGAAGGGTAAGGAAGGCAGTAACGTGCCGCTAGGGTTGTTATCCGGAAAGAGAAGGATGAAATACAGCTGCAATCCAAGTGTGAACATAGAGAGTGTGCAGTCTCAGAGATGACACCCACGGTGGCGGTGGTGATGAGGTTCTTGATGAGCAGAGATGGAGGATTTGGAATAGATGGGAGATGAGGAATTCCAGTTTACCCACATTCAGCCTGAGCTGGCAGCTTGACATGAGAGCTCTCAGAGGGGCATGAAAAGCCAACTAGCCCTGATTTATTCAGCCAGGAATCTTTATCGGTTGTATTATAGGGTAAGAAACACTTACTGCCATGTCTGTGAGCAGAGGTTACAATGCATAGTATTATTTGCTTCCCCTAATTTATTACACACTTCCCAATTCATCAAAGCACAATTTCCTTTAGGTTGCTGAAGCAACCCCTTATATTTCTTATTTTTTCATGGAAAGAATTTATTCCCAACTTCATAAGCTTGATTTTTAAGAAATCGTGGGTTCAAGGTTTCTAATAATGTCTCTTTCCAAAACAGTAATATTTCACTTTAAACTGATGTGGCAGTATTCAGTTGCCTGTAGTCAGCAGCAACCATTTGGCTTTAGTACTTACTGACTTGTACCCCGAGAATGGCAGGAGATATTGGGAAGTTCTAACTTTCCCCATTATAACTAAGACTGCCATTGTAATACCAAGTCAGAGAAACTTTTCCCAGAGGGACAAACCCAGTCTCTCCAGGTTTGGATATCCTCATCTGTGTGGTTAGTTAACTACTGCTAAGGAAGCCTTGCACGTGCAAACACCATCATGTATTTTTAAGCCACGTATCAGCAGAATTCAACACATGCTCTCCGTTTCATGCTGTGAAGATGTGACTCTGGTAGGGCAGCCCCAGCATCACTATAGGTACTTGGAATTGAAGCAGACACACAGGACAATATTCTGTCTTAGGACCTTTGGACACCTTGTCAGGGCGCAGAAGAAATCTGGAGTCAAGTGCAGTGTCTTTTAAAAACAATAAGGCTTTGCTGGTTGGTCTGAGAAGTCCCTGATGCTGCTTTATTTTATTGTAAAGATATAGGTAGAGCGGCTTGAGCTCTGCATTCACAGTGAGCGTTGCAGGTTTGGGAAATTTACATTGCAAACTCTTAAACTTTCCAGTTCTCCAAACGTAGTTTATTTAGGGTCTAGTTTCCTTGTCAAATATTCTTGGAAAAAAGTTAATTGGGGATTGTAAAGTAATGAAGAGGACAAGTTAGTGACAGACAGTTACTGAGTTACCATTTGATAAATGAAGTGTAAGCAAACTATTTTCATTCCAGAAGAGCCAGATGTTATTTCATCTGTGAATTAAAAAAACGGGCAACGTTTACAGGCTCTGGGGCTGTATCTTGCAAATTAGTGATTTTGAAAGAGTGTCCTGGAGTCTTGAGGAATCAGTTGAACATGATGGGGCCAGTACAGTGCTGTAGCTGAAGGGGTTGATGCAGTCCCTGGGTAGGAAGGCAGGGGAATAGAAAATAGAAGAGTTTTCTGCTGTTCCGCGGCAAGCACAGTTAAAATATCATTCCAGCTTGGGTGTTCGTGTTTTAGTAAAAATCTTAATGATTGGAGAGGGCTCAAAGATCTAGAAGAAACTGTAAAAGTCTAGAAAATCCCGACATGGACATACACGCAGTGCTTTATCTGTGGAGTTTGTCAAACTGAAGTAAATGTTTTGTAGTCAGTCTTTAAGGACCCACTAAAGAAGAAAAATCTCATGGTTTAGGGTTTTTCCCTCCTAGCATTCAAAGTTATAAGGATATTCGGGGCGGGATTCCTCTGGCTAGATACAGACATCTGTATTGGAGCACAGTGACTAGATTTCCTTTATAGTCACCTGAGAGAAATAAGCACTTCTGGGCTCTAGTTTATCTTGTCCTAAGGTAGATGTTGAAGAGGGGTCAAATGAACCATGTGGTTTCTTTTCTCTACTTTGACTGGATGATGTGTGTAGATACTGACATTGCAGAGCTCTAGGTCAGGTGAGAGGAGTCCTTCTCCTAGTATGCAGCTTGACATTTAAGCTAGATAAATTCCAACTGGAAATAAGGCATATATATTTTTAACAACATAACTAAGTGCTGAAATAACTTAACCAATGATTGTGACAGATTGTCCGTGACTGGAAATTTTAAAATCAAGATGAGATGTTTCTGTAAAAGCTGTGCTCAAATTCGACCACAGCTCTTGGGTCTGGAGAGCAGATTCAAGAAAATTGGGTGGGTTGTGTTGTGCAGCAAAGTTAGGTTAGATGGTCCTTTCTGTCCCTAAGAGCTATGAGTCATATTTTGCCGGTGCTTCGGTAAACTGTAAATGTGCAAATCCACTTTGAATGCAGGTCAGCAACTTACCCAATTTGAATTCCTGATGTTCAAGTGCATAGTGTCAGATGAAATAATTTGCAAAATTTGTGGTAATTTTCCTTTCTAAATATAGCAATTTCACTTCAAAGTTACAGTTTTCCATACCTATTCATTATTTTGTGTTACGCAACGCACTCTGATCTTTTTTTCTAAAAAGTAAACATCGCAACTATGTAACATAGGTTTTTGAGAAGAAGCTATTGATTATGTAATTGTGACATTTGTTTTCAGAAATAAAATTTTGATAATTCGTTATTAGAACAGGTAGATTAGAAAAAATCAGCATTGCTCTTCAAAGTCAATGGAGTAACCTTTTTTTCAAAACCTAAGAAAATTTGGGTCAACATTTCTATATGCAGTATCTTTATACGTTCTTATAAATATTCATATTACTCTTATATAGTGAATAAAATGGGCTAAATACATCACCTTAATTAGAGTAGTGGAAATAACAAGTTATTTCCATTCTTTGAATGTCTTTGGCAAATTTCCATTGTGTCAACGTAATTAAGATATATTAATATTAATCTGGTAAGTACTGTAACTTTACATAGTGGAAAAATAAAATAAAATGGACCATGAGAACATTTTTCAATATCAGTTTCAATTTCGATACTTTATATTGTTGTGAAAAGTTATAAAAATGTGCTATTATTTTATTACCCCATTAAGAAAACAACGCAGCAACAGATGCTTGTTACCCTGATTTTCTCAGTCTGTTTATGGGGATGTTTTATCAAAATGGGTCTTTTAAAAGTTATAAAGATGTAATACTCTCCTAAATTAGGTCATAAATGCCTAATGTGGAAAACTAATACATTTTATTATTTTTCAAGTATGGGTTTATGTATATTAAAATATGCAGCTGTTAGGAAGTCTGGAGTGTGTGTAACAGAAACGTATTGCGTTACAAGATGTTAGTGTCTCTCTCTGAGTATGTACATTCTTTATGCATGTACCCACACAAGTTTTTGGCACGTGGAAGAGACTACATTAACATTTTGGCTCAGTATTATTTTCTAATATCATGGATTATTTTTTTATGAATAGATGTAAATGCTAAATCCACTGAGCACATACATGTATTTTTAGTCTGTATTTGCCAAAATCTTCTCTTACACAAATAGAGCAAGTAGATCTAAAATGTGTGTATAAACAACATTAAATTCTATCACATCAGCAATTGTGTGCTGCATTCCTGAAAAACGGTAGATGTTCCCGCACCAGGAGAGGTAACAAGGTGATCGCTTAGTTTAAACCTCCTCCTGCCTTCCATACTAACTAGCTGGGATGGACTTGTGGTGGTGGAGGAGGGACTCAAAGACCTGCTTGTGGCAGGTAGCATGGTGACCATGACTGCTCTAAGAAATGGTACAACCAAAAGAATTTTCAAATTTCTCCCTAATTTGAGATGAATAGATGAGTTGTCAAAGATGTACTTGCTGAACCTCATACTGCATGTCTCCACTGATGAAAGCCTTTAATGGTAACCAAAAAAAAGTGTGCAACATATACACCTACTGTTGTGGTGATGATGGGAGTGCACTAAATTAATAGGTGCCTGTTTCTGCCCCATACACATCCCCTTCCTTAGTAAATTATGTATATGGAAAAATTTGTGTATAGAATTGTTTTGTTATAAAGGGGAAGCAGAATTTTTGTGGCCTTTTATTCTAATTATTGCAGCATTGCATGTCCACTTACACGACTTCTTTCAAAAAACGAACAACCAAACAATCTTTGTGCCATGTTGAGGCCCTCGTGCTTGTGAAGGAGCGATAAATGTATACAAAACTATCTTACTGTACTTCAGATACTTCCTTCAAAACACTCCTTTTTTCCACAATGCTTACAAAAACCTTGTCAGTAATTAGGTTGTCAGTGAGCTGATATCAGTCATAACGGTTTGCATTGCTTTTTTTTTTTTTGTGTGTGTGTACCTTTTGCCCTTACATGAAAATTTTTAACACCTGAGGAAGAAATTTTATTTTGTTTAATATTCCTCAGGTACCTTAGAAAGCAGGGCTGTGAGCAGGGGCTCAGCACTGCAGCATAAAATAAATAATTATAAATGTCATAAGGCAGCAGTTTAAATGAAGATAAATTAGTCATAGATACTTTTAATAGAAGCAATGTGAAAACTCAACCTTGAACAGGAAAACCAAGTTAATCTCTGATATTTGTAGCTTCATCTTTGGTGTGTCTTACCAAGTTCAGAATAAAATATCAACAATCCTTATCCTGGCATGAAGGAAAACTCTTTCTTCTTGCTAGGTCTGGTCTCACTGTGTATGATTTCGTATAACACTGAGTATGTGGAATCATTGCGGACCTTATCGTTGCAGACATCTGTCCACACACACTTGTCTTTAACCTCGCTTATAAGCTTTCTGTTTGCAGGAGATGCTGAACTGTGGTACCCGATTTCCTCCATATTCAGAGGAATTTTCCGTTTGATGCACTGCGAGCTTGGCTCTGCCGATGAAACCCTTCTTTCTTCAAATCCTTGAGCAGTTGGGTTTAAGTTTTAGTTTGGGTGACATGTGAGTCATGCTGCTTCACTCACTTCTGCGTCTGAAGTTTCCACAAGTTCAGAGGTATCTGGCCCAGGGTTTTGCTTTTGGCCTAATTCTTATGCTGGTAATTTTCCATCTTCTTTTTTCTTACATATATTTTCTGTGAGGATTAGAAAGTTTGCTGCCTTTTCTTACTGGCCAGCCAATATTGATCCTGTTGTGCTGTGGCTGTGTTTATGTTGACGGAGTTTTTTAGAAAAATCTGCAGCATGGTGCCCTCTCTTATCCATGTTCCTTTCACTTACTCATTTGGGCTAGAGACACCTGGTTGGTGTGGCATGATACTGTCCTCAGGGTGGCTTACATTCAGGTTTTCAACCTATGCTGGAATCTGTTGTCTCATGTCATGTGGGGTCTTCCCACAGGGAAGCATCGGAAAAAGAAGCTGTGCAGAAAAGGGCCTGGGGGTCCTGGTGGACACCAAGTTGACCATGTGCCAGCAATGTGCCCTTGTGGCAAAGAAGGCCAACGGTACCCTGGGCTGCATTAGGCAGGACATTGCCAGCAGGTCAAGGGAGGTGATCCTTCCCTTCTGCTCAGCACTGGTCAGACCCTTCTGGAGTGCTGGGTCCACTGCTGGGCTTCCCAGTACAAGAGAGACATGAACATACTGGAGCAAGTCCAGTGAAAGGCCACTAAGATGATTACGGGACTGGAGCAACTCTCATATGAGGAGAGACTGAGAGAGCTGGGACAGTTCAGCCAGAAGAGAAGCCTCAGGGCGACTTTATCAAGGTGTACAAATACTTGATGGGGGGACGTGGGGGCATGGGGTGAAGAAGACAGAGCCAGACTTTTTTCAGTGGTTCCCTGTGAAAGGACAAGACACATTAGGAACCGATTGAAATACAGGAAATTGTGCTTAAAAAGAAAAAAAAAATTTCACTGTGAGGGTGATCAAATGTGGGGACAGGCTGACCAGAGAGACTGTGGAGTCTCCATCTTTGGAGATATTCCAAACCCAAGTGGACGCATCCCCGAGCAACCTGCTGTAGGTGATCCTGCTTTGAGCGGGAGGTTGGACTAGACAATCTCTAGAGGTGCCTTCCAGCCTCAGCGAGTCTGTGAACTGCAATGCTGCTGAGAGCATGTTTAGGGATTGCCTAAATTCAAGTTTTCTGTCTTCTCATCATTCTCTGGATTCAAGACCTGCGTTCAAAAGGCTTTATAGATGCACCCGTTACAGTTAAAATCATACTGTAACACATTTGCCTCCCTTCTAACCATGTTAGGAATTGCACATGAAGCCTGCATGCCATATAGTTTTAATTAACCTAATTGAACACAGCAGCTGTGCTGCCAACCACCAAAGTGTTGATAGGACTTCACCGGAAGCTCAGCTAGTCTGTCATCATCTGGTCTCAAAATGCAGTTAAGATGATCCTCCCCTTTCAGAACTGTAGGTTTTGATGAAGTCTGAAATTCAAGCCAATGTGCAGAGGCTGAATTTGCTGTCATTTTCTACTTTTCAAGCTTTGCAAATAGGTGACTTGCTGGAGCATCCTGGATATAATTCACATTAATGAAGCAGATTCTATAAAGGCAGCATAAAATAGACCGTGGTTTCATTTCCAGGGGTCCATGGTCAAGAAGGAGTTTAGTCAGTCCTTCTGCCAGGGGTTTGTGCTTCAGAAAAGATCAGTCAGGGGTGAGCCTTTACAAAACTAAAAACTTGAGACATGTTTTTCTGAGGGAGTTTCCTAAGAGGTTGTTCCTGGTGGCTAGATATGTCTGTTGCTTCATTACAACCTGATAACATATCTTATGGCCTGCTCCTTGTTGAGGCGTATTTCTTAATTTAGCTCTGAGTCAAAGTGTTCATAACATAGTGAACTTGGTAAACAGTTGGTTTATGGCTTCAAGGTTATTTTTTGAGATATCTTTTCTGGATTAAATATTTCAGAACCAATTTGGTTATCTGCTTGTCGCTTCTTTCTAAACCAAACTAAAAGACATTAACACTTAGTTGTACACTTTTCTAGGCCCGGGCTTCATTAGTAGAATATATCTTCTCTGTCTGCCTTCCCCAGAAAAATGGGAGGAACAATAATAATAATTCAAGATTCTATCTGAAAGTCATTTTTCTCTGCCGTGCAGCTAGATTAATTTTGGGTCTCTACACGCTGCTAGTACCAATCCTAGGCCTGTCAGAGGAGAATGCTGGAAGTGGCATTTTCTGAACTCTAAGGTGCTTTGCTTATCCTGAGAAGGCACCACAGCTCATCCGGAAAAGCATCCCCAAATTGTGCGGTGTTGAGTCTGCTGAACTGGACCAGGCTGCGGGGCCACCCACGTGCTCTTGCTCAGCAGGGACCCAGATGGCTCGTGTTATAGGAGGGTAGTGCTGCGGCTAATTTAAATGGTACACATGTTTTAAAAAACAACAATATTTGGGGGTAGCTAAGTGTTGCAGGATGCACTTGGAGAGGATGCAGTCCAGTGCCTCAAGTTGAATGTGCTGTTGTGGGGTCTGAGAAAGGCACAAGGATGGTTCTCTGCGTTCTCGTTGTACCCTCAGACTTTGTAAATGTAACGTTTTTGTCATCCTCCGCACGAATGAAAGGTGTATGCTTTTCTGCACTGATTACTTTCCAGTTTGTAAGGTGTGTAAATTCAGAACAGTTATACTTTGGGAACTTAATTTCTCCTGTTTGTAAAATAGATCTGTGCACTCTAGTGTTCATGCTGAGAACTTTAAGGAGCAGTAAGTTGGGAGGGTTACTTGTATGGCAAGTCACTCTTTAAGAATATTGCTTACTGAATTTTGCAGTCATTGAAAAAAAGGAACTACAGTTTCAGGAGTTTCAGTTAACAGTCTGATTTGTTGACAACTGGCTTGATATTTAAAGGAAGCCAGTAATAATTTGTCATTTGATGGAAATGTTCACGATTAGACGCTCCTTTTTTCAGAAAGCTCAACTTTATATGGCTAACGCAGTTAAAATAGCATACATCGTCAAATAAATTGTGGAGTTTTAGATGGTTAAACCAAAGAAGTTTGACTTTTCCAAAACAATGAGATCGGAATTCATCTTGCCAAATGCAGACGTATAGGAGAAGGCACTTTCAGAGATGCACGTCCTTCTAAACAGCTTGTTTCTCAGCACTGGCTATGAATGGAGGTGGGGGTGACTAGCTCAGAAGTCTAAAATGAAAAAAGTTAGTTGAGATGAATGCACCTTAAATAAAGAGAAAAGATTTTGGGATGCCTTACTTTTAATTCATAGAGAAGGTGATGTTAGACAGCACTGTAATGACTTAATGATAGGATTGTTAGATACAGTACAAATTATGTTAGTTTTATTAAGCCTAAAATATTAATAATTCATGCCATTTTTATATTCAGAATGGTAGTTTCAGATTTTTGTTACATATCTCCGTACTTGTTAATCATCTTAAAAGTAGTTTTAATACCCATTATGCCCCCGAATTTCCTCACCAGTTATATAAACACATTTTATTAATTATGTAATATATTTCTTTCTTTTCTCAGTGAATAAAATGTACGAATACAGATTAAAAAGTGAAGGGTGAGAGAAGAGCTGGAACTTATTATATCAAAAATATTCTCAGATTTATTAACAAAGTAAAATAAACAAGAAGATATTTTTTCTCTCTCAAGTGCAGCTACGGGAGATCTCACTTATAACAGTAATTAGTAAAAATATTTTAAGATTGAAGTTGATTTTTCTGTTGGATTTTTCCATCTTGTGTTAATAGTAAGTATTTGAAAACTCTACATAGAATATTTTATGTTTCTAAGCACATTTTTAAAGTTTTCAAAAAGTTTTCGTTAATGGCAGCAGCAGTTCTATGCAAAGTTATTACGTCCTATCCCTTTAAACAAGTTATCTGTCAAGAATTAGACAGAAGATGAGCTGCATTTTAAATGTATGCTTAACAGGACTCAGATTCAGTGTTGTGAATAGACAGATATTTACTTGCAAGGCAAATACCCAAATACAGAAAAACATGGCACCCAGCAGTTGAAAGTAATTGATGGATTTGAAAATTCATGATACTGTTGGAAATTTCTGTCATTTTTTGCCATGTTTGTTAAAAGGACAGGCCAAGGCTCTTAACTGGAACTTGAAACCTCATTAAGCTGAGCAGTCTGTGAACGCACGTCTCGTTTTAGATGCGTGAAGTGGATTACAATGAGAACTATTTAGTCGGAGCTGCCAAGGACACTGATGGGGAGGCAGGATGAGACAGAAGAGGTGAGAGAGCAGTCCAAAGGCCGATGTAAGCTCTGTCGGTGCACGCCATTAGCTCAAGCCAGCACAGAAATTGCCTAAAAATAACAGAGAAGGTAAATAGATGGCGGCTGAATTACTGTGGGCCCCAGAGAAAAGGACTGAAGAAGTAGGTGTCTTCAAGGGAGATCCTAAAGGGATGATGAGAAGTGGAAGGTGAGTGGGGAGAGGATAAAGTCATGACTGCTAAAGGAAGCTGTGGGTTTAAGGATATACACCTGCCCGTCCCCAAAGCAGCTACATAAACCGGGATGAGTGGGCTGCAAGCGCACCCATTAGTTTTGATCCTGAAGCCACCTCTCTGTGTCCTGGTGCAGGTGACCGGGAGTTGTAGAGGTGGCAGCTGTGGAACTGAAAGAAATTTCTGACAGAAGTGACCATTTAGCTTTGCTGCTAATGGGCTGTACTGATGTGAATCAGGCTTACTAAATACAGCCATAACTGTTCTTATTTATATGCATAATATAAATTTCACGTTGTATAATAGCTGTAAGACAATCCAGAGCAGTTCCGGGGGATTATTGCACATCTCGGGTAGTTTAAGTCATCCAGCCTTTTGGCTTCATGCCTTAAAACACTACCAGAGACATGTTATAATCGTCCAGAAATGCACTGCCTGTTGCGAATTACAGCTTAAACCAAGATATTCAGTACATTACACATATACCCAAAATATACAATTAAACCAGGTAATGCGATGTGCATGTTTAAAAAAAAAAAATAAAATTCTAAATATGGAGAATTTGGTTTGCTCTTCCACAAGCTGAAGAGAGGATTTACCTGCCCATCCAGAACAGCTCCAGAAAGTCCTTGCTAGTTTGTGATGTCATTTGCTTCTGTGTTGAATGATCTCATTATCGTCATCCTTGACCTTTCTCTCTTTTCCCTTCTTTTTGGCTTTGGTTATCTGGGGTCTGCACTGGATCCCTCAAGAGCCCCATACGCTTTGAGACACTCAAATATGGGATGTAATTGTAGCAATGAAATGTAAAGAATGTCACAAATAGCGTTCAAGACTGAACAGAGGAAAGGAAGGAAGAATAAATAATAACTCTAGCACAGTCGCTATGATGTTTCTCTAAGTTACACTTCCCAGGAAGAGGTTTTTCCTATTTGATCTAAGCATTCATATAAATACCTGTATTAAACTGTCTCAGTGATAGGATTAAATGTCATTATTTATTTTCCTCTCTTTTCTTACATGAGAGAAGAAAGAGGAGATTCCTGTTTACCTTCTCTCAACCTTATTCTGCTATTCATCCACCCTAAGCTCTGCCATCTCTCATCCCGATGAACAGATTTCTCAGCCTAATGTTTTGAATTGATCCTATCTTTATCAGCCCCACGATATTTTGCTCGGAATCAAGCAAAACATTCCCAACAAGAAAGGGTTAAGGAGTTGCCGGCAGCCAGGCACACCTTATGTTGTTTCTTTTTCCCCAACCGCCTTGTTTTTGTCAGATAAAATGGCAAGCAAAAAGCAAATTATGATGTTTTCCGATATTAACTGCAATATTATGTCTTCTTCCTTGTAGGCAATTTAGCTCAGGCTGGCAGGCTGCCCATTCCAACGCGCAAGGACACTGCTTTTCGGGGAGGCTGGGTCAGATAAAGCACTTGGGTTTTCTGAAAGTGAAGGGCTTTTTTTTTTCCCCCCCTCTCCTTAGTGGAACGAGACCTTATCAGCATATAAACACAGCCTGCATGGCAACACAGAGATACCTGTTTTGCCTCATATTCGACTTCCTCAACAAAGCATATTTCTCCTGTGGATATTAAAATAATAGCTTTTAAGTTCGAAAGCATGCTCGCTAGCACTGCAATTATTAGCTGCTCAATTAGGACACTTTTCCAGCTATCTGGGCTGAGGTTTTCAGAGGAGCCGAGGGAGTTAGTTGACTGCATAAAGCTATGTCTGTACCGGGAGATTAACTGTGTCTGTGCTCTCTGACACTGAAGCTAACGAGCAGAGAATGGCCCGTGTCCATATTATTCCATTTTCTTATCCTCCAAAATAGGGTGACCGTCTCCAAACCACCTCCTGAGAATGGTTTCTGGCTCCCGCATACCTCTGAGCTGTGTCCCGGCATTGGGGAATGGTAGTTGCCCCGTGCCAAAAGCATTCCTGGGGCTAGTCAAACAATTTAAGTGTAAAGGGGTTTTCTGAGAGTCCAGGAATATTCCCTGAGACTGTTTTAACTTGAGGTCAAGTCTTAGTGTCGTTGGCTGCTCTAGAGCTGAGGTCTTAAACCCTGGCCCTCAGAGCAGCCACATGTGCAGTCTTCATGGTGTTACCACATGCCGTTTGATCTAGGAAACAAAGGTCCCTTCCACTCATTAACTTTCTGTGGTCAGTTGTGGTTTATAAATAAGTCGTTCTTAAACATTAATTAAAGTACAGAAAATGCAGTCATCATTAAGAGCTGCACAACTCTCTCATGTTAGATCCTCTTCAACAGCATTCAGCATCTGATGCATCCTTTTATAGGATGCTTATTAATAATAGTAATAATAAGAAGAATATCATAGAATCATAGAATGGTTTAGGTTGAAAGGGACCTTAAAGATCATCTAGTTCCAGCCCCCCTGCCATGGGCAGGAACGCCTCCCACTAGACCTGGTTGCTCAAAGCCTCATCCAACCTGGCCTTGAACACTTCCAGGGATGGGCCCTCCACAACTTCCCTGGGCAACCTGTTCCAGTGTCTCACCACCCTCAGAGTGAAAAATTCCTTCTTGAGATCTCTTCTATATCAACCCTCTTCTAGTTTGAAGCCCCTAAATCAACCCCTCGTCCTATCACTACATGCCCTCTTAAAAAGTCCCTCTCCAGCTTTCTTGTAGGCCCCTTTCAGATACTGGAAAGCTGCTAGAAGGTCTCCCTGGAGTCTTCTCTTCTCCAGGCTGAACAACCCCAACTCTCTCAGCCATCGTAGTCTCTCATTTGGCAGGCTTCAGCACTACACAAGGCTGCCCTCTCTTACTGCACGCTGCAGCTATGATTAGTGCTTAGCTCCAGGTTGTGTGAACTACAGATGTTGTTGATGATGACGTTGTCAACTTGCTGTTGACAAGTAGAATACAAATAAATAATTTTGGTTTTCCCATTTGGCTTTCCTGTAAGAATATCTTTTATCTTCTTTAATGCCATTGGGAGGATTGATGTCAAACCCTGCTCGGAGATCCTCTGATCAAACCCTGTATAGCTGTAACTGGTATTCTTGTGTACCCCAGCATGGTCTCTATGTTTGCTATGTGCTCCTGATGGCCAAAGACCTGCTCCAAAGCTTCTGTCGGTGTTTGGTTCGGGCACTGGATATCTATTGTGTAGACTGCTAATGTTTTCACACAGTCCTTCTGTGTTGTGTATATGTATAATGAAGTCATAGCACTTGCTGTGTGACATCAGAGCCTGCTGCTGTGAGAATGAGCGTAATCTAGCAAACAATGATCGCATTGTGTGTGTAAGCAGGGAAAAGAGAAGGCAAGTTATAAAGCAGAACCTTTTTTATTTACACAGCAATGTTTTAATAACCAACAGATTTTGGGAAAAGGGCTGGAAAAATAGTAAAAAGATAAATGTACTTATGTTTCAATGTTGTGATTTTTTTTTTTTTTTTAACAAGTACAAAGTTCATTTCTAGGTATTAAAATAAAAAATACCCTTGAATTTCAGGCAGGATCCTGAGAGAGCGATTGGCATTCCCAGTCAATGCTTGCCGGGATATTTTCTTTTTTTTTTTTTTTCTTTTCTTTCCCCCCAATCCTTCTACGGTACTATTAATGCTAACCTCCTTAGCTGCCCTCTTGGAACAGCCCGGTGCGATAGCTTTACTACAAAGGGCTTCTGTGTATTCCAGGAGTCAGGATATAGCACTCTTCTGACAGAAAATGCCCTGTAATGAAGGTGAAGCTTAGACATTATTTATTCCAAATACAGGATCTTTCCATCTGCAAGTTTATAGAGGCTGAGAAATTGTTGAATTTGGAGATTTGCAAATACAAATTACAAGCTCGACTCTGAAAATATTCCCTCCTGGAAAACAAATCCTATTCCCTCTTGCGAGCATTATCCTTAGGCAGCGTCAGATGGGTTACAGAAGGCATTTCTAAGGTGGACAGCTTTGCTCGTAAAGACGCGGCACCACCCTCTCCTGGAACGAAGCAACTAAAACATCTTGATCCCGCGCTGGGGTACCTGGAGAGAACAGACTGTCACTTGTGTTGAATTACGTGGAATATTTTTTGTGTCTCTTAACCAGGTCCGCTTTTTAGGCTGCAGCAGGTTAAAGTTAGAGCTGTGCAAACTTTGAGAAGCCTAAATCCAAATTAAGGCTGGCTCGCTTCCAGAAATGGCTGGAGCTGGCAAATTTAAATCATTTTCAAGTTGGAGCTGTTTTTTTCTGGGTTTTATGTCATCACTTATGAGTTAAAACTGAGGAAAAAGCTGGTTGTAACCGATTTAACCTCTTTTTGCCACCTGCCTTGGTCTGGAGTCTTTTTTCCGTACGTGTGACTTGTTTTTTGAGAACTAACCACTGATGGGATTATACAGTGTGTCGAGTCTCTGGAATTGCCCGTCTAATAAAGCATGGGTTTTTAAAGCTTTTATTTTAAACCTTTATGGAGCATCAGTTGCTGAAGTATCTAGAAGAAAGTGGTTCTTAAAACATTTTCTAGAAAATAAATTATTTTTCCACTGTATGTTTTTATGCAATTCAGATGTTAAATGACAATTTTAAAATTGACTGGCTTTGGGAGATGTCATGCTCTTGGCTTAAGATTGGTAATAAGCACCTGCATTTTCGGAATTATTCCTGTGGTATGGGTATAATTTATATGCATGATGAGTCTACAGGTGAAATCCCTCTGAAGCCCCAGATCAGTGCCCAACTTTATGCATGTGGATGGTTGTTATGAACTGATCTGAGAGGCTCTGGAGAAAGGGGCCATGACCATATCATGGGAATCTGAGGAAACAGTTTCCTTCAGTAATATACAGGTGCCTGGTTAGGACCTGACCTTTTGAAGAGCTGTTCAAACATTTACTCACTCTCACAGCACCCTCGTGAAGTAGAGGATAAATATTATCTCAATTTTATGGAACAAGAAGGTGAGCACCAAGAAAGTCGGGATTAAAACTCAGGAATTTGTGGCACGCAGTTACTTGCTTAATCCATTAGACCGTGGTGTTTGGTTTGTCCATAGTCCCATGCTTTATAAACTAGACAAAACCTTTAAAATGCCAATTAGTTTAGGTAGGTGGGAGTTCAGTTCTCTTTGCGTAAAACAAAGATGAAGCCATTTCACATCATCATCATAGCCAAACTTGGTGAATTTGTTCCATATTTGTATTAAAGTGAGGATTGCTTTTGAAGGTGGTAGTGTATCAGACAAACCCCTTCTTCTGGAGGGAGGGGAGCTTGGAAGAAAGGATGATATTTCCATGTTAACTGAAGTAGATCATCGCTTTAGCCTTAATTTACCAAAGCACATCGTTAGGGAAGCAATGCTTTATATATGTAATTGTCTTAGTGAACAGTTCTGTCGTGTTTGCATACAATGAGTTTATGTTTGTTTTATGCAGAAGAGAATTTGTAAAGCATTTCTGTCATTTACGGCAAGTCCTTGTGATGCTTTCTGTCACCCATCAGTTGAAACAAGGCTGAAACGCACTGTAGAAATGACAAAGGCTACCACTATCATCTCTTCCAAACTGCAGTGGAACTGAAATGATACAGGACAAGAGGGCAAATGTTGAGAACTGGAAAAACAGAAAAACAGAGCAGCATGAAATGTCAAACCACATTTTTAAGGCGCTTTTTACTATATTTCCATAAATGCATGAGGGAATTATGTTGCAAATACTTGAAACTGTTTATTTTCATTTTTGGCTTGATTTTCTAGCATTGAAAAAACCATGTCTAATGATCTTGAGCATTCTTAAAGAAAAAAATTATATTTTACATAATGGTTTGCATGTGTGAGTTCCCTCTGGCAGGAGCACTATAATTAGCCTGTCGTCTCTCAGAGAAGAGACTATCTGTCTTAAGGATGCAACAGTGAGTCTTGGCTGCTAGAGCTGAGAGCAGAACATTGTGATTTTGTTAAAAGATAAACATTATCCCTTTTCACTTATTCATCTTTCTCCTCTTCCTGCTTCTTTGGCTCAAAGCTAGCCTGGAGAAGCAAAGGACAGCTGAGTACAAACAGTTTTCTTCCTTCCTCGTTCAGCAAGCCATGGCGAAAGATCTTGGCTTCTTGACATCAATAACTTTGCTTCAACTCAACTTGGAACTGTTCGGGCAGCCTTTCAAAAATAAAAAGGTACAATAAAAAGGGACTGAACTTCCTGTTTTACTCATAAAGCAGCAGATTCAGCTAAGGCACACTTTCCTTTGGGATTGTCCGTATACTGCCCGGGAGAGTCGAGGATGTGGAATATTATTCCTTTGCACAACTTTATTGTAGCTATTAAAAGACAATCAACCAGAATAGGGTGGTGGCAGACAGTGTTGTGTGTTTCAGTCTTCTGCGGTCTTGTTACTAAAGGAGAGTAATTTTGGTAGAAAGGCTTTGCTGCTTTTGGGTAGCCATGTGTGTCCTTGATCAGAGGAGGGGGAAGGAGAGAAGGAAAACTCAAAACCACCACAGAGTCAGAAAAATGTAACTGGTTTGAGCTGGCATAGCAGTGCTGGTGTGTGTTAACTCTTGGTATTATCGTGCCTGAGGTTTCGTTTCCAGCATCGACAAAGAAAGCTGTAATACAGGAGATGATCACATATGGCATCTTTCCAGGCCCAACTGGTTACATTAGCAGGGACTGGGTAAGAAGGTGAGGTTTCCAGAGGGGACAGGAGTATATTGAATTTCACTTTGAAGACTGTCATGTACGTGTGCCAGTCCATCAGAGAATGTGTTGATATGCTGGTGAAAACTAACTGCAGTGGCAATGACGTTTCTCCATGGATAATGATAGCTGGACCAGGTTCCTTGAAGGTACCCCTTGTCAAGGTCTTTGACTTGTGCCATGTCCATTTATTCTTGAGCTGGCTTTGTGATCCTGCTGCTGCTGCTGTCCTGCGGTTGCTGTCCTTCTGCCCCTCTTCTCTCCTATGTTGTGCAATTTGCCTGAACGGTGTAATTTTCTTTCCTTATTCCTTACAACCTTTCCCTCTCCACCCCTCTGCTTTCCTGATACTTTTCTTTGCCAAATAGTCAGAGATTTTCTCAATTCTGAGTTCCTATGTAAGCTATAATTTTATTCTATTATGAGTGAGCATTGCTACTGAAGGCCTGGAACTGATTACTGTTTGCATATATCCAGCATCACCAGCCAAAGAGTCAAAGACCGAAGAGACTTCTCGGAACCTTACAAGGTTTTCGAAATCACCTTGTTATTCTTTTCAGACTTCCCCTTTCGTTGGGAATTTCTGTTTTCTTTCAGTTGTATCTGGAATTCAAAGACCAAGCTTATCTTTTGAAAAGTTCTTGTAGCTATTGGTTACCTTCCCAAACAGTCCAAAAACCTAAAATCTCGTTTTAAATTAGCACCTATTTCCAGTCTTGGACATCCCAAAAAGTCATTGATTAGATCAGCGTGAGCTCTGTCTGCTCTTTTCTGCGGTGTATTTCAGGCTTCTGGATTGACAGACCTTTGCTGGGAGGCTAAGAGCAAAGCTTTTGTGTGTTTTATGGTGGTACTTGGCCCTGTTTGGAACAAATATTTTCATTGTTTTTCTAATATTTCAGTACTTTATTTCTTCATCCCAGAAAGGAGAAATCACAAAAGTAAAAGAAATAAAAAATAAATCAATCCCTTGGAAAGCTGAAAATACTGTAAGCAAAAAGAGGAGGGTATTTTTTTTTTAGTGAAAACACTAAAGAGAGGTTTGTGCTCTTCTGAAAGTCCATGCTGAACTTTCTAGTTCTTCCCTTTGTAAAAGTTATACGCTACTATTGTGTTCTGAAAAGATGGGATAATTAGAAATTGTGATGTAGAAGAGGTCATACTGGCCAATCTTATAGCTCTTCTGCCTTTCAACTCCTGGAAATGAATACTCACAGGAAATATGATTTAAAAAAACGGAGAAAATCATGGTGAACTAAGACTGAAATAGTTCTCACTTCTGCTGTGTTAGTCACTTCCCTAAAGATCTCTGTAATAAGTCTTGGTTTGCCATGATCTCCCATGCATTGACCTTTACACTCTCAACAAAAATTTGTTGTTTTCTCAACAAAAATAAAAAATATTTTGAAGTGATCGTTGATCTAGCCATCTTCTTGCTACTCTTTGCTCGTTTCTTGGTAGTTCTGTCCCACACAGAAATACTTATTTCTGAGACTGACGCTGTTGGTCTGGCAGCCACAAAACCCAACTTTCTTAAGTGGTCTTGTGTGGAATTGCGCATCACATTTTAAGTCTCCTTTAGCATAAAATGCTTAATTGACCTATATCTCTGGGCTGGGTAAAGGGATGCAGGTTCTGAAGATGTATTCCTATTCTTCTTCCCTTGGACAGTATATTGAAGGTCATTGACTGGAAGCAAAGAATTAAACCAGCTATCCTAATTGTCTCTGAAATTTTGTGGAATAGCCATTTCTGAATCTTGAATTCTGTTATTTATTAGGTCAGATTTGTTGTCCTTTTTCCATGTCAGTGTCTCCCTTTATCTTTTCCTGACAGTTCTCCTAGAAGACTTTTGTTTCTGACTTGGTCTTTTCAGGATGAGCCAGGTGAATTAGTCTACAATATTTGTTATTTCCTAAATGTAAGGATAGCCCTGAAAAAAGGAACTCTCTTGGCTGTGTTAACTTCTGATCACTGCCATTGTTCTTTGGATTATGGATTAATACCCAGCTATTGTTCAGCTAAATTAATTCCTCCACTTACTGCTCTCCTGAAAAGATTTGCTAAATCTTGATTTTCTATTCTCTGCTGCTGCTGGCACGAGGTTCTTTAAAGTCAGGGGGAATTAGGCTGTGACTGCTTTGCAAGTAGTACAAATAGGAGCAGATGTGTAGAAGACAAACGGTTGGTGCTGACCCAACATGCATATGATGAGCATTTCAGTGGGGTTTACTTTCACTCTAGCACTAGGTCTAGTTTGGCCCCGTTGACTGAATGCCTGTTAGTGGTTGGAGTGCATCTTTTGATTTGGTTTTATCCAAAAAGAGTCCAGTTAGCATGCACTGAAATCGTGCCACGGTGCAAACTGATGTGCAGTAAGTGGGGATGAATGGAAGATTTGTTTCAAAACCTCACCCCTGATCCAAACTAAAATGCTTCCATAGATGTATCCTTTTGTACCTGACTCGGACGTCTCAGTAAATCCAGTAATAGGCTTATCTGGATCAACTGGTGCTTAAATATTTCTGTGCATGTGGCCAGAAGGCTTCTTGACATCCCGACTGGACATGTTCTTTACACAGTAGTGTTACCATTATTGTGGAGACAGTCATAATTGCTGTTCTTATAACTTGTATTTATGTAGAAAAGTAATACCAGAGAAATTCAAGTTAGAAGTAAGGCACAAGGAACTTAACAGTGGAACAAACTACCAAGTGAAGTTCTGCATTGTCTAGTTCTCGATGACTCCAAATGGAGGTCAAATGAATTTCTGGAAAATATGCTTTTGTTAAATTGGTTACTGGCCCAAAATAGGGGCAGCTGGCTGAAATTCTGTGGTCTGTGGTACACAGGAGGTCAGACTAGATGATCTAATTTTCCCTTCTGGCTTTAAACTGTATGAATGTGAGCAATCCCCCTCATTACCGGACACTTCTGGCCATTGAAAAATGCGGGATCAAACTGTCAGTTACCAGTAAAGAACATTTGCTATTTTGCCATCAAATCAAGAAATTAATTTTAGGATATCACATAACAGTATTGTTGTATCCTGGTTTATGATGCAAAGAGCTTTGGGTAAACAAGGAAAAAAAAACCCCACCACCTTTAGCATGATTTAGATTAGAGCAACTGTGTATTGTAAACTTAGCCTTTGGTATTGCTTATCACAATTCTGATCCAAAATCAGAGCTGAAACGGGGCTTTGTTGTAGAGTTTCAGTGCCAGGAAGGTTAACGGGTTATTGACAGCTTTAGGAATGAAATGTCAGGGAGGAAATCAGAGCAAACATGTATCATGAGCCAGCACACAGCATGGCTGGTTTTAATAGACACGGCAGATCTTCTGTAGTAACGCCCCCATTAATAGTGCAGTTATCACTGTTTCCAGATGGCGTGATCATAAACACACAGAGCTTTTGCAGGGACCTATAATTTATCCTGATCCCTTCCTCCTCTGGATTCACCCAGGAGGAAGACAAGTGGTACCACAGCCCACCCCAACTTTTTTCTTTTTTTTTTTTTTTTTTTTTTTGCCAGGAAGTGTGGGGTGGGGGCAGGATTACATGTGGGGGTGCCTGGAGCCCACCAACAGAGACTGCTCCGAGTCTCTTGAATGAGAACATCCACAGCCATTCTTAGCCACTTCCTTCTCATTTCACTCTTTCACTTGTACTGGGCTGGTCCATGCCCCATAGTAGCAGGTAGGTTGCAGCTCCTTTGCACCCATTTTAGACTCTCAATCTCACTCTTCTTTTTTTTCTTTTTTTCCTTTAAATCAGCATTTTATTAACTAAGTACACATCCGTTCTCAATGAGTTTCACTCAGCCACTGCAAAATCATCACTGAAGATAAAAACTTGGAAAATTAGGGAATGGGAGCTGTTTTTAACTGTATTCTTGACAAAGCATATTCCTTGAAAAATTGATAAACTGCTCTAGTCTTCACAGTAAGTATGGGTTTGAACACATTTGAGAAGTAGAAAAATAAGGGGTGCCTCCTAAATTAGAAAACTGCAGCAAAAATATGTTTTTCTCTTCCTCTCTACTAATCCAAAGATGCAGCACTCTGAAAAAGCATGTCTCAAAATATACTGAAATGATACAATGTTCTTTTCAGAAATCTCAGATGTTAATGTTTCTAGGAAGTAGGAGATACAGATGGCAATTTAAAAAAGAAAATCCTCGTTGTAAATGCATTAAGAAATTTTACACTTCTGAGTTTAGTGAAAAAAAGGTATCTACTTTCGGCCTTTAATTGTACAAAAAGGAACAACATCCATTACCAATGTATTTCTTTGCCATGTCTGTCTTATACATTTTGGATGAAGGAGTGGGAAAAGCAAGAAGGATCCAGCGTCTACTAAGATCTCTTTGGTTTTGAAAACCAAAAGCCAGCTCTGGCGCCTTCAATCTTGCTTTCATCAAGAAGATGGTAATTCAGAATAGTTAGCTGAATTTTGGTTAGTATAGCAGCAGGTCTCTTCATATCTCGCTTTTTGGTATTTGTAAGTAAACACACATGATTTATAGAATATTTTATTTCAATTATTTTGACTTTGCCTTTCACCTCTTTGACCTAGAAAATCTAGAGTGCTTTAATAACCAGTGTCCTTGTTAGAAACTTATTATGTGGCTCTTTTTGGAAAGGCAAGTTGGAAATGTGGCATAGTGTAAGGAATTTTGATGTAATTTGTTTAGAAAGGCTGTTGCTTGACAAACCTTTTCTGAACAGGCTGCATGGTAACTGAGAAATTGGAAGTCTCGGGGCTGGACTGGATAATGGACAATAGATGCTTTCACTTCTGTTGCCTGTTCAAATCCAATCTGTCAAAAATTGAAAATTGTTCCCTTTTCATACTGGGCAAGTGGCCTGTGAGTAATTAGTTGGTTGACTCTGCCTGGTGCCTGATCAAAATTTGCCCACAAGACAAAAACGCCACCCAATTTGGCACCCTGGCTGGTCGCTTCAAAAGCCAAAGCTGAATCGGCAACCATCTTTGCTATATTCTCTTCCAGATCAGGATCAAGATGTTTCGTTGTGCAGTGTGGACATGCTTATGTTGTGTTGTCCCCAGTTTTCTTCTCTGTAACACCTGACATAAGTACTACATGTAAGATAGCAAAAAAGGGTTGTTTTCTTGGGGATGGATGAATTTCATTCCCCTACAGAGGGCCAGGATCAACGATTCACCCCATCAACAGCTCCCCTTGAGGAACAAATACCGCCCCAAAACACACTCTGCTCCACGATATCTCTGCATTTGCCGAGAGCCGTGTGAGACTTAGCTGTGCGTTTTCAGTTGACTCATGCCCAGCTAAAGCCAAAGGGAGGAAATATGACAGTAATTAAGTGACACCAATTTATCAAGGAAAAATAGAAGCTTGCTGGAAAAGACGGCTTGTGAGTTCATCCAGTCTCGGAGCAGGGCAAACTTGAGGCCACCATTTCTGGGGCAGGAGCCCCAGCCTTTCACAGGTGAAATATTTCGACAAAGGTGAAGTGTTTTTGAGCAATTTCTTCAATGGACTAGGCACAAACATGCTTCTCTTTGACACGAAGGTGGCGTGTGCCTTTTTTTTTTTTTCCTCTCCCTCTTGCTTTGTTTTTTTTAAGCGAACTGAATAATTACAGCTAAAAAAAAAAGAAAACTGCATGCTTCATTTATATTTAATATCCAAGACTGAATTTAAGCTTGTGGGAAGTACGAAAACTCCCTCAAGCTTTTGAGGGCTCTGCGCCCTGGATGCCAAGTGCTGCCTACTCCAAATTGGCGTTTATGATCCTCCTGCTGCTATACACAAACGCTGAATTTCTCTTGCATACCCAATGCCCCCTTTGGTATTGCCAAAACTCTTCTGTCCTACATCTATCGTAAGCAGGAGATCCAGTTTTCTTTAGATTCTGCAATGACTCCTAATACAGTTGTAGAGCCAAAAGCTGGTTAGGAGAAGATAAAGTAAGATTTGGATGGAATTATATCCAGACAGAGAAGCTCTTCACTTCTTTACAGAAGAGGTGATGTCATTAAGAGACAAGAACCTACATAAAATAAGGTTGGAAATTAAAACAGCAGAGAGAGAGAGATGCTGGGCAAAAGTGAGTGAGAGTGATGGGAGAGCGGGCTGAGAAGCAAGAGGTGGATAAGCTGAACTGAAGGGCAAAGAGAGATAAATAGGAAAGAGAACAGAGTTGGTAATAAAGAATTAGCAAAAAATGCTGTCAATGAGGAACAGAAAAAGGTGAACAGGAAAATATGTTGAAAGAAGAAAATGAAAAGATTTCAGGTTATTGGGGAATATCTTGTATATTCTAAGAAATGAGTCAATGGTGGTGCATATTTTAGAAAACTGAGAAGGAAATAAGAATAATAAAGGAAAGAAGAAAGAATAAAAGTTTAAGTAGGTTATTATTTAAAATTTATTTCTGACCCTACTTAAAGTTTTAGCGACGTAGCTACTGGTGAAAAGACCAAGAATGAAATGGCTAAGATCAGTAGTTGGCTTTCAAAATTTCAACATTAGAGTTTATTTTGTAGAAATGTTAGAGATTATATTACTATTATGCAATAATATATAATAACTAATGGCAAAATATACAAACTAGTATCTATATATGTTACAATATTGGCTAGCAGAAAAATAATGGTCCAGTTACAAATTAAATATAGACTAATATAGATGGTACCATGCCTTGTCTAAAACCAAAAGCTTAGGGAAATAGGCAAAAAGGATTTTTTTTTAACACAAATTCCATGTTTATTTGGGTTCTTTTTTATTCTGCAGTTTACTGCTTTTGAGATAAAATAATTATGTGTTTTGGGAAAGGAGTGGCTGCGATGAGGCAATGCCTCCATTACACATTGAACTTTTAGAAAGTCACACCTGCATTCAAGACTCAAGTGTCAGAATAGCTCCGGCATCCAAAAAAGGTATCAAAATTTATGGGAGTACACCTAGGGTGATGGACTTTTTTGAACCAGACTGTAAGCCTGACAAAATGGTGCTTTGGAGCTCCAAGATCTTTTGAAGACACGATTCCCATTACTGGTGCTGAACATTTGGAAATACAACTCTGCTCTCTTCAAAGTCCAGCTGTGCTTCTAAGTCCATTTTAATTATAGCTTCTACTGTCTATTGGTAGGAGCAACACAAAATATGGGGCAACAGGTCAATTCTTCACCCAAAAGCTCTCTGTTATAAAGGTGTACTGTGATCCTGTGTATATGACTCCGTACCAATGTCTAAAAAATAGGTCTTAGCCCCATTAAGGTGCCTCAGATTCTTCTCCTCTTAAAATCATGATCTTCTGTGAGAGAGAATTTTCCTTGGCACCCATAAGGATTTGAGGGAGAAGGTGTTGAACCCACCAGCTGATGCAGCATGATAATCTCCAGTAATCTCTACTAATTTAATCTATTTTTTCCATTTCATCATTTTAGCATCTGAAGCCTAGTCTGGCTTCTCTAGACATCTTACCCCAGAGTATTTGTGCAATAGACTGGTAAAACGGGAAACTGAAGAGTCAGAACCCTCACCATAAATGGGCTACAATGGTGCATATTCCTGCCCTGTACAATGAAAATCAGCTTGTTCATTTACAGTACGTGCTGATGGAGGCTTCTGTGCAATATCATTTACAGCCGTGTTGTCTTTGTAGATGCCTTCTACGATGTGAGAACACTGATGAGTGGAGGGGGAAGGGGCCGACCTTCCACTTACCATATGGAAAACATCTGTAATGGGCAACATAGCTCTCTCTAAAGAAATGTGTTGCTGTTTCATAGTTTCTTCAAAGTGGTACACAGACAAAAGGTATCAACTTAAATTTTTACCAGCATTGACTGTCCCAGCCTCTAGAGCTATTTACCGTAACACCAAAGTGTTCTTTTAAACGAGGCAGACAGTAGCGTTTTACACTGTCTCACACAAAAAGAATGTCACATCAACTGGAAAAGTATAGAGTAGTTAAAGCACTCCAAAAATAAAACAAAAGAAACAATATCATGCCCTTTTATTGTGGCCCCTTAACTCTAGTCCTTGGAGAACAGCGCTGATTGATGTCAGTGATGCAACCTAAAAATTAATGTCAATTACCCGAAACAAAATGCATAGAAGCGATGTTAAGAGTCTGATTTCAGTCCACAAAAGCCAGGAAATTCAGAGCTACTGGAGAGCTGAAAACCTGAATTTGACATTCCCATCTTACCAACAGCCATTCTGCTGGGGGGAAGAGGAGAAACAAAGAAAAAGGGAGTTACACCATCACAATAAATAATGTGGCTGAGACGACACACTCTCTCTTTGCTGAAGTCGGGATCCACTGGGTCCCATTAGCTTTAAGACCAGGAACTGCAATGTGTTCTAGGTTTGGGGCTCAGTAACTCCCCTACCACCTTTCTGCTTTTTTTAATAGAAACTATTTTATTGCTTTAGTAACAATAACCTTTAGTGAGACCTAACTAACTCTTCATTTACAGTAATTATTTATTGTTCTTGTATTTCCAGCCATTGGAAGTGGGGGGTGTTGCTGTCAGCATGATTAGCGCATGTTATGTGTTTGATGCAATAATTGTGCATCCGAACAGGATCGACCCCGCACTCTTTGATAAATGAACATGCGGTAATCGAGCTGTTCTGGTGTCAGCATGCACACAAATCAAAATGTTCTAACATCAAAGAAGTACTTATGAAAAAACTTTCATACAGGATTTAAATATTCCTCAATGTTATTAAAAAAATATGGGCTGTGATATCGTGAAAAGCCCTTGATGGAGTTACAAGCGGGTAATCCATCTCCCTATTCGTAAGCCTATATTTAACGACTGAACAGTGGCAATCAGCCAGAAGAATCTCACGGCCCGGCCAGTTTGTTTTCAGACAAGTATCAGTTTTATAGAAGCGCATATAAATGCATGTCTTCTCTAAAACTGGATACAAAAGAAAAAAAGCGAGACGTGGTACTGAAGAAGAGAGAGTTTAATGTGAGGGGTCAGACTGCCGAGGTGTTGTTAATGGCATTGGTCTGTCCTAGCGTTTCAAAATACGTTTCATTTAAATAAAGCGTGCCCTAACAAGTAATGTGTACACGTGGGCCTATGGAGAGGGAGCATAGTATGAAAGTTCAGAGTCCACCTAGTTATTTCATTTCCTTCGCAAAGTAAATATTATTGCCCCCCTCTACAGACCAATCAATCAGAAACAGCCAACAGGAATTTTTAGTCAATTTCAGGAAGGACGTTTTGGAATTCTGCCGTTCTCAGCAACTGTCTGGTGTCTCTGGGATGGTCCATTTTGCCAAGACGTTAGGAAGGTAAGGAATGGATGGACAGAAAAAGATTTGGAAATGTTATAGATAACTTGAGCCGCACGTTAGAGAGACTAGAAGTCCATCTTGCCTTCTGAACCAGCTTTTCCAACATACGAATGAGGATATAATGTCATTTTGGAACTATAATGTAAAAAAAAGCCTGGACTTCTTTAGGATCCCAAGTTTCTTGGTACATCCTTGCAGGTCATAACTTGCCAGAAGCTCTTTGAAGGTGCGACAAGGGCTCTTTTCTGTACAGGCTGCCTAACGCGGGAGCCTGCAAGGCTTTGAGCGGTCTTGGCATGCTGGCCGGTGTGCCATTAGCGCTGTTAGTGCTCGTTAGACCCCTGTCTAAGTACATGAAGGAGTCTGTCTGTCCTGCAGGTAGTCACTGTTAAGAACTGCTGGGGGAAGACCCAGGACCACTCGCCTCCAGGGGATGGTTTTGGGCAGCAGGACCAGTCCCTGCAGCACGGGTGGTGATTAGGAGGTGACCGCTCTCTTCACGTGTCCCCACTTGCTCGTTTACAAATGAAGCCACCCACAGTCAAGCTCTGAATATGCTCGGCGTGTTTCAGCATTGAGACCCTAATTGCAGGCTGTCGGGAGATAATGAGCAGGGCCACTGTCACACAGACCAAGCCGGGGGATCTGGTATTGTCCCCAGATGACCAGATCGTTCCTGTTACCGATTTTTTTTTTCCTTCTTGCTTTGCATGTGCTAAAGAAATCTGTTCTTCATACTGCTTTCTTTTCCACATCCTCATGCTTAGATCTGGCTTGAATGGGATAAATGTGTCATTACTTTGACATGGCTGGCCAATACTAAAATGGGTTGTTATTTAAGGGAGGAGCATCTTCCTGTGATTATCACCAACTACAAGTAAAGTGTTAACTGTTCAAAGGAATTCTTATTTTTTACATGCACATTGCATTCTTTGCACAAGGACTAGGACAGCTTGCATATAATTAAAAAAGTAACCTTTAATTGCCTAAATTATAAATGCTTCCTGTCATCAAAACCCAAAAAACTGTATCGATATATGCCTGGATTAAAGTTCAAATTAAAGATGGAGCCTTGTTTTGAAGGATAAGGGCATGTGGCTTTCATACTTTGTGGACAATTTTTAAAATTTGGATTTGATTCTGGTCTTCAGAAGTTCAGGAGGGACCAGCAGATGTATTTTGATTTGGGGCTATTTCTAATCTAAATGTCATAAAACCTGGTAGTGTATAATAAAATATTCTGCTGCTAAAATATTGTTTTAACTGGTTAAACTGCTGCAGCACTTGGATTTTTTTCTCCAGCGTGTTGCAGAAATACACGTGAAAGATCGATTGGATGCCATTCTGCAGCCTAATCCTAGGTAATTTATTCAGTTTTACCTGAGAGAAAGGTCCAAATGTATGTTCTTCTGTTTTTAATCAGTCCAACTACAATTTATTCAACTTTTGCCTGAATAAGGAGTGAGTAAAAACTGAGCGAGAGCCTCAAGATTTGGCTCTTATTCATTAACCTCAGGGCAGACTTCATTTTGTATGATTTTTAAGCTATTAAAATGTTGGTTGGCTTCCATTCGAGCTCAAATTCCTAATATCACCAAATAATTATGTGTAGATGATGAAATGAAAAAACAGGCATGTAGTCTCCAAACGCGCATTTCAGTCTGGGTGGCTGAAATGGCTCATAACATTCAATGCATGAAAATGGGGTGGATTGAATAAATTAGCAGAATCACAAAAGGAAACCACTATAGGAAATAGTTTTACACGTGTAATCACTGAAATACTCTAGTGAATGTGTCAATCTGTACTAAATAAATATATTTGTTTATAGACATGCTCTGTATTAGCTTCCACTCTTTCACAGCGCTTTGCCAAACAAAATCCCACTAGAAGTAGGATGTTCGCACCCGAGTAGGAGTTTCTTGGATAAATATTTTTTCTATATTGAGACCAAAACCACTTCTACAAATTTCAGACTTTGATTGAAATAGTATATTTCTTTTGCGCCCTTTTTTTTTTTTTTTTGTTTTTTTTTTTTTTTTTTTTTCCTCCTCCTCCTTCCCATCTCCTCCACTGGCAACCGCTGATGCGTTACCTTAATTCCTCTTACCTCCCACCGCTCCGGTGAGCAGGCGCCCCGCTGCAGACAGAGTGCATCCGTCGGTAAGGAGTGTGGCTAGAAGTGGCCGCACCCGAATGCCGCCACCAGCAAAGGGCCTCGGAGCCTGAGAAAATTCCTCTGTTTACAGACTGACTCTCTGCCCTGCGTTGCTGGTTGGGTTCTCATTTCCCCGGTGAAGATGCTTGGTTGAGTCAAAGGGAGAGCAGAGACGCTGTGCCCTCTGCAGAGAGCATTCACGGGATGTTTTCAGGGGGTGGGGGAAGAGAAGGGTATTGCAAAATGTCATTAGGTGCTCCTTTTCATTACAATTTCAACAGTTTCAAGAAAAGAATGTAGGTGAACCGTCTTGTTTTGCCCAAATAATTTAATTTATTTTGAAGGAATCCCTGCTCCTCCTTTCCAATAACTGCCAATTTCAGCGTCCATTTCTGTACATCTGGTATTTTAGCCATTACAATGGAAGACGTAATGTAATGAAAATAATAATTATGGAATAGCATACAGTGTTTTCAAAAGGCCGTATATTAGCCTTGTTAATCAAGCAATCCTCCAAAAAGGTTTTCAGTGAGTGACGGTATTTCTGTTTCAAAGGCAAGGGAAATCGAAACACAGAGACATTAAGTGGTTTGTCTGAGGCCACCCAGCAAGTAAGTGTCAGAGCTGGGAGCAGAGCCCAGCCCTGGCTCCTGCCCTTGTACTCAGACGACTGTACCGCACCATTATTGTTTCCAAATAAATTCGCTAAAAATCATATGCTGAGCTCGTGAGCAGTAGTGACATGGAAGGGGAATTTAACCTCTTCTGTCACTTCCTATGGAAAACACACCCGAGCCTCTACAGCAGTAGAAGCTAACCTTAAAAAGTAAAAAAAAAAAGCCATCGTTGGAGAGAGGGAGCCGTCCAGGTTATTTCACGCTGAATTACTCTCAGGTTGAAGGAGGTTTTATTATTAGTGGTATATTTTCACATGGGAGTGCTGTGACTGTGCAGTGCCCTGAGTCATAAACCAGAGGTTTCGGTATCTAACCATACCTAAAGTCTTTTCTTTGTACGTCTCAAGGCTTCTAGCTTTAACTTCATTCTCAGACATAATAAAGTTGCCCACGTACAATATTGCTGCCGTACAGCTAAAGCAGCGAGTCGAGACACATCAGGAGAGGAGACGTTGGCCTCTGAGCAACTCAAAGGGTTTTGACCAGTTCGACGTAAGGCGGTAAAATTATTAGTGGACTAATTGCGATGCTCATGAGGAGATCAGGGATGCTCGGGAACCACCGCATTTCCACTGCGGTGTTGGGGATTAAGCTTTCCCAATTACGCTGGGGTCCAACAGGTCGTATCCATCAAGGTCCGGTGCTTCGTGGAGACCTGCTGTGTGCTTTGCCAGTAGCATGTCATGGGCAGACAGTTATGGGCCATCAGACCCACGGCAGTAAGAACTTGCTGGATTTCGGCTTGCTCTGCAGGAGAAGCAGCCTGCTCCCTCGGTCCAGGGAAGGGTGGTGATGGAGCCCAGCTATAGGATCTGCAGCCTGGGGGAAGGAATTCCTCTGTCTGACTGTGAACGGAGAGCAGCGTGCGGTTGAAGTAGGGCTCAGAAGAGGAATTTTTATCGGCGTGTTAAGCAGCATCGCCTTTTCTCTGACAATTAAAAAGGGTTTCTTGCTCTCAGACAAATAAAGCCTATTAAAGTTGGTGGCAGTGATGGGAAGAACTTTGCGAAAATATGTTTGTTTTGCAAAGCTGGCTGCCAAGTATTGTTTTATAGTTCCATTTTTTCCTTCTTTCTCCACTGTTTACAGTACCCTCTGAGAAACTTAAAATGATCTCTTCTCCCTACCAATTTTCTTCTTTTTCACTTTTGGCAGATGTTGGTACCCCACTCCCACACCCCAGTTCTTGCTGCAACAGAAGCCATGATCCTTTTGCCTTGTTTTTCTTTCTTATAATACCAGCCCAGCCCTGAGAACAGCATTTTCTAGTTAACTGCAGCATCGCAAATTTGGCCAAATGAACTGAAGGACAGCAGCGTGAGCCCTACATTTTGTTTTCCTTCCACTGGTGGTATTGCACACGGTGTCTGAGAAATCCATTTGGTCCTTGTTTTTCAGAGATCCTGTGTTTCCATCAGCCTTGGGAATGTTGTTATTCCCAGTAGCAGAAAGGAACAATAAAAAAGTTGGGTAGTTGACATCTAGCCTATGTTCTTTAACAGGCTTGGATGATAGATCCTGGAGATATCTTGTTCCTGGACCCAGCAACACAGTTTTATGTGATTATTGAAAAAGTTTACGCCGTTGGCAGATAAAAGGTAAACCAAAGCCCAGAACTGACTGTGCTGGAAAGCATTTTGTGACAAGCTGTTGAAGGGTGGTTTACTGAGGCACTGATTTTATCGGTGTGTGATGTTTGTGGTCGCCCGTGTAAAGCGTGCTGGTGATCTCGGCCCCCTTCCTGGAAGGCAGGTACTCACGGCGTGGAAGCCGCTGCTGTCGCTGGCGTCTCACTGGATGGCTGAAGACTCCGGGAACAGACCTGGGGAATAAAGCTGTTTTGTTGGTGTTTCTTACACCTGACTGTGGTTTCTCGGAAGCTAGCTTAAGCACAAACGTGGTGGTGCTTCCAGAGGGACCGTTACTGTATGGATGAACGGATGCTGTAGCTTTCAGCACAGCGGTCTGGCCCCATCTTAAATGAAATCCGGGAGATTTCATGAATACAGCAGGGCAGATCATCCAGAGCATCCTACAAGTTCATAATCTACTAAACCTGGGTGTTCGTAGATATGTATTTGGGATTTGTTATTCATTATTGACCGTGTACTAGACATTATTTACAGAAAACATTCCCTCACCCCCTGAGTAATCAGACGTCTGTGCTTTGGCTACTGATTAAAGATGGGTTTGTAGAATTAGAGCCTTCAGTGCTATTGTTTTAAATTGGAGAGAGAATTAACCATTATATTTCTTTTGTAACATGTATGCACTTTTAATAAGCAGAGTTTATATCCACACAAATTTATTTAAACTTAAACAGAAGCAATAATTCTAAGCAACATATGGATTTTCTTTTTTAAACAATGGCGCTTATACTTTGCCTCCTAGACTAATTATTATTTTAATCTCTAAATAAGCTGACAGTTCTTTGCATGTGGTTTGTCTATGCAGGCTGGGAAAAATTAGAGGAGTAACCTTTTAATCACAGGGGTTTTAGTGTAGATGTTTTTATGTACAAAGAGCTATGAATCTGTCCAGGATGACTTGTTTGATATTATGGAGGGCTAATGAAATTTCAAAGTTAACATTCCCCAAATAAAATGGAAAGAAGACACAGGGAGAAAAGGAGCAGATTTAAAATTAGAGAATCTTTGTGTTTTATGGGTTCCAGGTTATTTGGAATGGAATGAAAGTTAATGCTACATCCTTTTTTCCATCCTGCCAGCCAGTGTCTGATCCAAGAATGTCTCTTATTTAAAGGGCAGGGCTCCCTCCACTGTTCTTAAATAAAGGCTTTCACCGTCTGAGATCCAATCCTCCCTGATTTTCACAGTAACATTGTAAGACTGCATGAAGACAATTATTTAATGAAAAGAAGTTTTGCATATGATTCCCCTATCATAAGCCTGTTCAAGTCATATGGTTCGATTTACATTTATGCAAATATCAGAGAATAGAGTAAAATTACCAAAGGAGGAAAGGACCGTGGCATGTCACAAACAAGATGTGCCTATTTGTATTTATGTTTGCTAATGAAGTTCAGCCAGGACTTGCTCTTTGATTTTGATGTGTCTGTCTGCCGTTCCACTTTTTGCATTGTAATTAAACCACTTGCCCACACACATGCAAGAGGACACCAAGAAAGGGAGACTTCAGGTTTTAAAAATGTCATTCTGTAACTTGCTTATACAGGACTTATTCAGGATTTATCATCTTTAAGTGATACAACAGACCTGTGCTATGACGTTGTGCCTCAGCCTTAATGTAAGCAGAACTGCAGACTTAAACCGACGGAGGATTTGGCCCAATAAACTTTAGTGTCTAGGATGCCCGCTGGAGCTGTTTTACCCTAGACTTTCCAAATTTTATCCCAAATAAGAATTAAACATCAGCCCACTCAAAAATCACAGCTGTTTCTTTCTCTTGCCAAAATTATTCTTTCTCATCATGCTACAGCTGTGAAATTATGCATTAGTGTAAATTGTTAGCTGGAAACCATTTCTAGTTAAGGTGCCTATTCAGAAGTCTTAGTTTTCTAATCTGACATGTTACCTAATTGAGGAGTCCTCACGTCTTCAGGTTTGGCTGGGACTTGTTTCTGTAAACCACAGCTTCAGTATATCTTGTGTTAATAAACACGTCATTATCTGCCCCTAACCTGGTCCTATGAACTCTTCAGTAAATTGTTTCATTTCATGTGACCTACTGTGGGGACAGGAGTTTTGCTGCCCTCTTCATGGAGCAGTCCTTTGTGGTCCTCCATAATACATTACCTCAGGCTGCCAGTACAGGAGAGACAGGGGACCAAAAAAGAGAGTGGAAAATGGATGATTTTTCATGAAATTTGAGGAGTTACTTGACAAAGATCTCGTTCCAGGTTGCCTTTTTAAGCTGTTAGATTTCCCTTCTTTCACCAAACTAAGGGCAAAGCATTATCTTGCTTTTAGGTGACTGACTGCAGTGAACGCTGCTCATTTTTCCTGCTTCATTGTACCTCCTTTCAGACTGTTGGAAAAAAAGGCTGCTTTCATTTATTAAATAATGTTAGCATTCCCAGAGAAGGTTTTACATCAGAAACCAATGTGCTTTGGTAACTTGAAGGAGCAACATTTTCAAGGTAGGGTTCCTATACTATAGGCAAAGAGAGCATGCCTGAGAAGCCATGAGAAGGTTCTTCACATGGTGCCTAGATGGGCTGGGATCAGGACTGGGAAGTAGAGGACTAAGCAGCAAAATCGTCATGCCCCTTCCCAAAGTGGGAGCAAGTGGCAAGAGTGGACTGTGCAAGATGAAAGCCGTGTTTCTGCTTTCCCTTTCGTCCAGCCTGCTTAGCCTCTGGTTGTGGGTAGCACCAATCTGTCCCTTCACCTTTAATGAGGTCAGAGAGGGGGATGCAAAATCTTCTCATCTGATCGCGAGGAGCAAGACGAGTTTCTGTGAGAGCTACAGTGGCCAAATAAGGTTGTATCAACTTTTCAGAGCATGAAATCCATTCTGGGAAGGTGAACTGTGTAATTCGTGCCAAGCTAGGTGATTCCCCATGTCTAAAAGGTGGTCCCTTGACCACTGGCACACATAGTGGGTATGATAACAGGCTGACGGACCTTCAACCATGGCAAAAAGTCAGCCCACAGCGGGAAAAATCGAAGCACAGGCTGGTAGACAGTAAATGGTGAGAGAGAGCACACAAAAACTTTGGATGCAGTAGACACTTTTCCAAAAAGGGCTCCAGGAGGGATCGTGGGCTTATGTTACCTCCTGACATTGGGCTCTAGCAAGATGTATCCAGCAAAATGGATACAGCTATGGCTTGCCATTTTAATCCCACATCAAGCGACTGCATCATCCTCTATCTGTAATTCTGAGCCAAATAATCATATTTTTTTTAAAAAATTGGATACTGCCAAAGTGGCATAAAGCACCCAAAAGTGTCATCCAACCCCTTTACGTTATATCAAACCACATTAAATGACTGCCACGTACGTATAAACTCACTCTTGCAAGGACACATACACATGCAAGTTTTATAAAAAACATCTTGCCGTTTCTCTTCACAATTCTTGGCATGTAAAGATACATCTTGTAGTATCACAAATTCAGCTGTAGATATCTTAAAGATGTATGGTATAACTCAGAACTATGGGATGACTGTAAAATAGTTTTGCTACACATAAAAGCATTTTGGAGGTTAACCTTTATTATCTAGTAGTGTATCAAAATAAGGACGAAGTGTTATCTTGTTATGGAATGGGATGAATCAAACTCCCTGCTCTGAAATACTGATTTTCAAAATAGTTACCTTTAAGCTGAGGTTGAAGGTAAAGATTGTTTCTGGGTAAAATGGTTCAGTTTATGGCTAAATTCCATAATAAAATATGCATATATCAGAATCACTTTCTCTGGCTGGGGAAGGGAAAAATGTGGTGTTTTCACTATTGGTGCACTTCAAAAATGGCTTCAGGAATTTTGTTGGTCCTTTCCAAAGAAACTGAACTTCAGGCGGAGATTAAAGCAGAGGAAATTTCAGCCCAAGGGCAAATGTTTCAGAAAGTTTAAAGTATGTGAAACAGGGAGTTAGGTAGGAAATAGTTTTCAGTCCTAACTATAGCCACACTAGTTAGAATATATTGCTAAATATAGACTGGTGGGTATGTCCAACTTTCTGAAGGTGTTGTCCTCCCTCCTCTGAAACTTGCTTCTAAAATGACCTTTTCAAGGATATAGCTAACCGTATAATATTGCCCATGTTGGAAAATGTTAAACTTCATTATTTCCCAGGTAAGCCCAGCCAAGCCCAACTTTGCTTTGCAACCAAAATTCCTTTCACAAAATTCAACCTTTTCTCTCTCATGCGGATCCAACTTTATACACGGGTTCATTTATCTTCAAGCAAACTGCACGATCGCCCTGAGTATTTTGTTTATGTGTTAAAGGTTGTCACGTGGGTTATAAAGCTCTGTAAAAATATGAGGGTCAAAGAGCTAAAAACATTACTTTTGCATCGACTTCAAAATGCCAGCCATAATGGTCTGGGCAAGCTGCAGATCCCAGACTCCCTTGGACTTGCTGCTTGTGGTTGTGGGAATATATTGGATCCTTTCAAAATTATTGGCTAGGCTGTTTTTGTGCATTTCGTGTTTGGGTGTAGAGTCTTTGGATTATTTTTTTGTTGTTGTTGTCGTTTGCGGTGATACCATCATGTCTGGTGACTGGCTATATATCCCAGAGCTAATATTCTGCTCTTTGACTTCAATGGCATATGCTGCTAGATCTCTATATTGAAGTATGGCGTTAATGTAAAGGATGCTGTAGTCAACATCTTGTACGTATTTCCTTTTGCACATTCAGTGTCTGTAAATGTCTCCCTGAATACATGCTTGCTGGTTTTGAAACCATTTCCTTACAGTTCGGTATAAATGCTATTTATACACAAAGTTGTTTGAGGTTATCCTTCGCTCTTGATGATACTTTGCTAATTCTAGTTTAAGAGAGGAGAAATTGATCTCGCTGAAATTAATTAGGAAATTGGTAGAGCCACTAAAAATGCGAGTTATATATGGCACTTCCTAAGTGCTTGAACTTAAGAGGTACAAAATAAATCTGACGAAGCACTAACTGTAATGAAGTAGATGACTATATTTTTTTTTTCAATACTGAATGACTGCTGAAGGTGAACCAAATAAAGCAAAAGTATTTAAACCACTTTCTTTTTTGAAGATATCACTAATATCACACAAAAAGAAGCAATACATTTTTAAACTGAGAATATCCCCTTAAAATATAGGGTTTCCAGTGTGCCTGGGGTAAAAAGGTATAGTTTCCTATATTGATTCAGAAAGAGATGTTAAAAATGCATGAAAAGTATTTTAGTAAGAGAGTGTCACAGGATCCTTTAAAATTCTTTTCTCAAATGCTGTTTAACTCTTGTGCTTCTTTACCATTGGAAACACTTGATCCCAGCTTACAACACACGGGATCTCAAATTTATTTTGTGCTGACCAGAGGGTCCTTAAGATTAATTTGGTTTTGGGGGGGTGGGGATTATACCAGTGTCTGTTTACATAGCTTTAGACTCAGACTATAAATTAGGTTTGGAAAACTGTAATTATTCAGTAATTTATAGACTATTGAGATAGGTTAGAAATGATTCTTGAACAGAGTGAATGGAGAACACATGCTCATAAAGGACAAACAGATTCAGCATAATACTGTATTTTTGGCCTCATCTATTTTGCAGGCAATTAACAAAATAGGATGTTACAGTTTTGCATATCTCTCGCTCTCCTGAAATAGAGTCGCTAACCACTTGTTAACCACACTGATTTTTTAATAGACAGAGCGGTTGCGTATAGCTTCCCCACCAGAAATGTTCAGATTAAACGCACTATTAGATCGCAGCCAGAATAGCCTACAAAACAGGAAGAAAGCCTTGCCTTTCTCTCTGCCTTCTTCCCTTGTTTAAGCTGATGTGGTAATTCATTACAGATTTTCTTTTCCTTTGACAGAGTGCCTACCGCAGAAACGGGATGACTTTTCTCGCCTGCTAGGATGGATGTGGCTGCAGCAACAGGAAAGACAGTGTTATATTAAGGTGATTTTCTTTTCCCCTCCATGGAAAGAAAAAAAAAAAATACAAGCTCCAATGTCTCCATGTACCAGTGAGTGGGCTGGTTTGTTGTGACTATCTGCTGGCTGACTCCGTCTCTTTTTCCAGCCCCCTCAATCGTTATTCTTGTTTACCAGCTGGAACATTTAGCTAATTAATGGCAGGATGTTTGGGATAGGGTGTAGGTGGACAAGAATGCAGATCAGACAATGCTGAAGCTTGCAGGGGACTTGCTGCTGTCAGCCGCTTTCCGAAACGCGATGTCGTTTTTATTGAAGTGTGTGGAAGTCTGTATGATCTCCTAGAGATGTTGTTTTGTGAAGCAGGATGGGGCAGAAAGAGGCCAGAGGTAGACTGGGTTATAAAGGTTTATACAGGTTATATAAAGGCTATACAGGTTTTCCTTGTGATTTTTTGCAAAAAGAAAAACTGATTTCCACTTTTTCCCCACTATTTTCCACTGATTTCTCACAACTGGTTTTTAAGTGTTCAGACAGCATAACCCGGTTTAATCCAGTAAAGGGCTTTCTGATGAGAGTAGTAGCGAGTTCAGATCCAAAGATATTCAGAGCACAGTTCAGGTAAGCTGTACTTCACCAGTTAGAGCCTTGGCTTTCTGCAGACCCAAGGATAGGCTAAGCGGTCGGCCCCAAATTCTCAATATTTACATCTCCTAAGGCTCGAGCCATCACTCTCTGAAATCAAGGGAAGCCTGTGCAGTGATTTGGTGCTGGATTGGGCCCCTATGCAGAAAAATACATCCTAAAGTATTGAAGTAACTGTGTCTGCCTCAGTGGTTCTAGGCAAAGGCTTAACCTTATGTCCTTGCTCAGCGTTTGCTGCAGGAAGCAGATGTTTTCTCTGTTGTTGACAAAGGCAGCATTAGTGTTGGATTTGGTTAAAGAAGAAATGGGCTCTTTTTTGCCCTTTTTTTTTAATATATTTTAGTTCACATTGTTTGGTTTCAGATTTATTTTTTCAATCTCAGTCCCTCCCTCTGCGCTTCTCCCCATCCCCTGCTCCTCCAGCCTTTGCTTGGCCTCACAAACACATTCATTTCTTCCCATAAAAACTGTACAAATATAGAGCTAACCGCGATGATGCTTGACCAGAGAAAAGGGCTCGTGCTTCAGCCCGTCATCGGGATCCACGGGCACGGACTGCTTGTGTCCCTGTGGAACCCCTTGGCCTCGGGCTCTGCTTCAGCCGCTCTTAGCCCGGGCTTGAAACCTAACTTAAGCCCTCAAATTAAGGCAGAGCGCTCAAGGGATCGAGAGGAGATCAGCAAAATATTACTTTTATGTAGTGCAGCCGTCCTCCTCCTTTGTGCTTAGTACGTGAGGTCTTAATTTTTACTCCCACTGTACGCTCTTGTGGTCGTTTGTAAGTGGGTTTGTTGCCCTGCTGTCCTGGACCTGCTTGCAAAAACCTTAAAAATATATAGATGTATTTTAAAATAAACAGAAAGCTGTCTCTTCTCTTTGCAAGCAAAATATTGTAAAAGTGAACTTTGTACATCAAATATTACTGCTGTTCGTAAATTGCTTTTTTCTTTTACCTGCTTACGCTTCTCTTTTCTGGAATTAATGTGTGTGTAAAGGACTAAAAATAATGTCCACAACGCAGTGTATTAAACTGGGGGGGGGCGGGGGAAGTTTTCTGATGTTCCATCTGTGCTTCTGCAAATCTATGATTAAACTTTTCTTTTTATCATCACTCTTATTTTTGTTGGCGTCCTTAATCATGGAAAATTATACGCTTGCTGTAAACATCCAGACTTTTTAAAAGGACACCAGCATTTATTGTATTTGGTTTCGATCTGCAGGGATGTAGACAGAAGAAACCATTTCAGGCACTGGGCACTGGAATCGAAATTCCTTCCGTAGCTGTATCTCTCCCAGATTTTACATTTTAAAATATGCATAAGCAGGAAAAATACTGGCACTTATTTTTTACTGGTCTGCTTAAGGTCCCAGAGAATGAAGACTCAACATACATTTCTCTCAGAAATATGACAGATCATGTTTTTGTTGGTCTGCTGTGTGTTTGTCTATCTTGAACAGGCTGACAGGCAATTATTTATAAAATCTGGGTTTGCCCAGTAAACCCATATAATAACCTTTCACTTCTCTACGCAAGTCAGTGAGCTGAATTTAGAGTAAAACAAGGTAGGTTATGTCTCCCTATCTTGGACTGACCCAGTTGATTCTTATTTTGGGAAGTAATCGCTTTTTTTCTCATTTTCAGAGTTTTCTTTAACTCTGGTTAAAACAAAAACGAGCCCGCTCGGACTCGTGCTGCGTACGGAGTGTGCCTTAGCACCGCTTTACGTGCTGCAGAAGCAGAGATGTATGTTTAAGCCGCTCCTAAACATTTTATCTTAAACTTTTTTTCTTTATTATATGTATAAAAATCAGTTTGATGTCCAATTAATGGCTGCGTGCGAATAGCTTTGTGCTTGTGTAGCTTCAACTTGCAAGTCATTTTGATTCTCAGCAAGGGTTTATAGGAACTGAGTCAGGTTCTGCTGATCGTTTAACATTAGTGACCTGAGGAAGGGAAACAGAACCGAGTTCAGCAGGAATAAACTGCGTAACGTGTGAAGGAGCATGAGATTTTCTCACAATTTGGTGTCTGCCTTGCTGTGTGGTTATATTACCTAGTTTTTGTGGTTTCTTAGTCTGGCTATCCACAAAACGGGGATAATAATTCAGCTTGACAATTGTCCGAGGTGAGGGAGCCACGACGCACATTTCTAATTGGGCTTCCGCTCATTTCCTGACCTGTCCTTCCTCAGGCTTTCCTCCGAGAAAATAAAACCCTTTAAAAGGCTTTTGCCTTCATCTGGAAATCGGGAGAAGCTGACGGTGCTCCATATTTCTCCGGAGACACTCAGGACCTTGCAGAATTTGTGTGTCCCCCCCTCCCGCTGGGTTTTCAGAGTATACTTCTCTTTGTCAAGTGAAGATCTCACTGGGGGGGTGGGGGGAAAAAGAAAAAAAAGAAGTGTTTTCTGGCACTTCTTGAATTTAGATGAACCTTAGCGTTGTATTAACGTTCTGCCATCGGCCGTGTGTAGATCTCATAAAATGTTTTACAGCTTCCCGTCTAGCTCATACAGAATGTTTTGTAGTACATAAACACTTCTACTAATAATTTAAGAATAAATAGATAGTGACATTAGTCACAAGTCTAACCTCTGGTTGCAACTTACACAGTTATAGGCTGGGGTGGTTTTTTTGTTGTTTTTTTTTTTTGCCTAAGTGAATCATCTTGTCCAAGGTTAGGCTTTTTATACCTCTGCTATATATCTA
>VFFE01007200.1:1253443-1301630 GCA_008921705.1 Burhinus oedicnemus | reverse complement strand
CTCTTTCTCTTTCTCTTTCTCTTTCTCTTTCTCTTTCTCTTTCTCTTTCTCTTTCTCTTTCTCTTTCTCTTTCTCTTTCTCTTTCTCTCTCTCTCTCTTTCTCTCTCTCTTTCTCTCCTCTCTTTCCCTCTTTCTCTCTCTCTTTTATTTTTTTCGTTCTCTCTTTAGTGTAAAACATCACATTGATTTTCCCCCCCTCCTTGTGTCCTATGAAGGAAGAAATTTATGGCCTTTTTACGTCAGGAAGTCTAGCTTTTCCTGACGTTTTATTGCTTTGAATATTTGAAACATTTCAATCCCAGACAATAAATATTACATGATTATTGTTTTCATATGGATAGGCTATTTCCCCCTGTTTTTCCTATCCAACTTTTTACTAGCAAGTGACACCCAAAAAATTTATGGGTACTAAAAACATTACTATTCAGCTTTGCTGGGAAGGTCAGAGATAGTCCCTCAATTTGCATGCTATATATGGGAAAAAAAGGTTAAAATCATCGTGTATGTTTTGAATCTGGTAGTGATACAAACTTACCTCAGAAAAGAAGGTATTTTTTTTCTTTCAAAAGAGTGCTTGTATTATAGGTCAAGCCTTGTTTCCACAGAATTAAATGACAGCTTTTGAGGCTTAGGTGGGAAAAGCAGTGAACCCCAACTGAGCATTTCCCAGATCAGCAACTGGTGACCTGTAGGTGCAGAGCTTAGGAGTTTACGTGACGTTGGTGGGATGGGTCATACCCTTTCGTAACTCAAAGTGTAGGTTTTCTGCTCACCCAGGTCAGTATCTGTTGTTTTCGTGGTAGAAAGAATTCCTTGACAAGTGGGAACCATGAAATCCAATCTGAGGTTACACTTTTTAATGCTTTCTGTTTGGGAGAAGGCAGCTGGCTCCTTGCTGTAGGTATGGAGCACCAGTTCTGCAGTAGGAGCCATGGCAGCCAAGTCTATCTTGCAGTCCCAGTTTTGATTTGACAGCCAGCAGATAAAGCACTATGTGAAACCTCTGGTCAAGTAGCTAAGGTTATAGGAATATAAGAGGCACAGGTTCTGCTCAGAACGGCTAGATTGTCAAATTTTTGTATAATGAGATTTTTTCGTGGATGCCATGCAGGACCTTGATGCCTGTGCTCCATTAACTGTCGTGTTATCGAGGACTTCATATTGATCTTGATTGCAGAACTGGGTCCTACAGAGCCAATAAACCTTCCTCCTCCTGTCCCTTCGTAATTGAATGTTTCACCAAATTCGGTGGCTGTCTATATAACCATGAAGACAGTAACCCTAACGTGTTTCAGGAGGAGGCAAGCCATTCAAATGTGGAGATGGTAAATGTACGCATGGGTCTGTGGAAGTTTATCTTCAGAGATGCATCAGAGCACTCTCAGGCTGGATAAAAGTTTGGTATGGGGATAAGAAAACAGACAAGACCTGTCAAAGTTTCCAACTGCAGCAATACCCTTGACCTGGCCTTTCTCTCCTGGCCTTGTGCAGATAGAGGGAACCAGAGTCTAAATCCGTTCAGAAAGAAACACTAGTAAGTACTTGTTTAAAGTCTTTTTTAAGTGTTGTTGTGTCTTTACCCGCTCTTCTGTCTCATCCTCTTTTGGGAATGTTGAAAATAACATTCAGTTCTGTGCTGCCTTTGTCTGTCCTTTTCCATGTGGTAAACATGGACTTTTCCCTCCCTGTTTGTTGCAGACTTTCAGCCAACTCAGCTTTTCCTGTTTACTTCCTTGTCAAAAGCGTCATTGGTGATGTCACGCCAAGTCTAGAAATAAGGCTTTTGCTGCCTTTCCTAGCTGCCTGCTGCTCCACTTGGTATTATATTCTTTTTGCATCATATCAGATTTGGCACATCTACTGACTCATTTATTTATTTTTTAAGGAAAGCAGATGTTTTTTTCCCCCCTTACCAACACATGCTGAAGGTGGAGGCACTGAAATGGGTTTCTGGAGACCTGGACTCCCATCCAGACCTCTCAGTGCATCAGTTAATTATAGCTGTATCATGGGAATGAATTTGTGGATCCAGTCTTTTAGAAAGAATAATGATATTAATGGTAATCATAATAGTAATGTGCTGCAGCAGCAAGGAAAGTCAACAGGATGCTGGGTTGCATCAACAAGGGCATCACCAGCAGAGATAAAGAAGTCATTATCCCACTCTATTCAGTGCTTGTCAGGCCACACCTGGAATACTGTGTTCAGTTTTGGTCCCCGCTAAACAAAAAAGATGTGGCCAGGCTGGAGAGAGTCCAGAGAAGGGCCACCAAGGTGATCAAAGGACTGGGAAGCCTGCCATATGAGCAAAGGCTGAGAAAATTGGGTTTGTTCAGCCTTGAGAAAAGAAGGCTTAGAGGAGACCATGTTCCAGTATCTAAAGGGTGGCTACAAAGAAGATGGAGAGTTCCTTTTTACAAGGAGTCACGTGGAAAAGACGAGAGGTAATGGGTACAAGTTACTCCTGGGGACATTCCAATTGGACCCAAGAGGAGATTTTTCACAATGAGAGCAATCAACCATTGGAATAATCTCCCCAGGGGAGCGCTGGATTCCCTAGTGTTGGACACTTTTAAGACTCAGCTGGACAGGGTGCTGGGTCATCTTGTCTAGACCATGCTTTTGCCAAGAATGGTTGGAACAGATGATCCTTGAGGTCCCTTCCAACCTGGTGTTCTATGATTCTATGATGGATAATGAGAAACCTGAAGGCCCCAAAATTTAAATTAAAAGATGGTGGTGTGGCAGCTGCAATAGTTATTGAACTGAAAAACTGACCACCATGTCTTTGCAAAACCTGTTTTCTTCTTCTTGCACAGAGATGAATGCAGCAGAGAAGCTGCTTCATCAAGTGCTGTGTTTGTTTCTTCTGATTTGGAAACCCCAGATATTTTAGTGCCTCAGGAAGATACTGAGTCCTGATAAAGGCAGTTACTGGCTCAGAATTCCCTCTGTGGTTTGAATGTAATTTTTATATTCTCCACAATAGAAAGCAAAAAAATTAAAGCGTGATCTCATATAAACCATCCAAAAAACAGGCTCTGATTTAATCTCTCCAAATCTGTGATTTGTTGCTGAACACTAAAGGTACCATACATAAGGTAATATTTGAGTTTTCTTGACTGATGTTATTTGTAAATCAGCAACAACCTCCCCGTGAAAGCACCAACTTCATGGCTGAAATCAGAATTTCAGGTTTTCATTTAAGAAAGGAAGAAAGCAGGCCTCCTGCTTTCAGAGCACCGCTTGGAAGTGGGACCTGCCCGTAACCAATTTACTAAGGTCTGCCTGATGCCAGCGGCAGCTTGGGAGAATACCTCTGAGAGGAAGAAAGTAATCCGTTTTTCTCAACGAGGTATTAGCAAACACTTACTTCTCCTTGAACCCTACTCAGAAGTACCCTTACACTGCAGAGGTAAGTATTTGCTGTCTCGCCACCATCGGTGCATTTGCAAGGATCACAGACGCAGAGTGCCCTGAAGGGAAGTGGCAGCATCTGTCACCCATCTGGCATGAAGCTGGCTTGATAGTTGGTGTAATTAGAGCACACTCTTAAAGGAAGACTGTAAATAGGAATGTTTTCCTGAATTGAAGTCTACGTGATCAGGAAAGAAGAAAAAAAAAAAAAAGCCCATGGACATCTAGGAAAGAAATTAAGCTAATGGTCTGTTGCGTGATGCTGAAGGTAATCAGCTACACCGCTGGAGAATGGTGATCTACAGCTGCCAGTGAGTCCTGCTAGCTAGAGCTAATACCCTTACCCTGGGGTCCCTCACCATTTTATTGCTGCTCTGTAACAGGATGTGCAACTGCTATGCATTAATACGTTATTACAGATTGGCTAGTGTAAACTCCAGGTGTTGAGAACATGATTTATTCTATTAGTATAAAAAGGTGTTTTCTATGGCCGTATTAAAAATTATACTAACTGTTGGGCTTGCCACTGCGCTGTGTGTGGCACATGCCAATTTAAACCTGTCATTTCCTCTAATTTAAGGATATGTCCTCAGAAGATCATTAATTTGGGGTGGAGTTGGGGATCATAGTGCAGCTGTGGCCTATTAACCCCACCTGGCTGTTAATCCCTGCAAAGCACCTTCCCCAAAGATGTCTGCTACTGCCATATAGTCACTGAAGCAGAGAGCAAATAAATTACATTTTTGTGTGTATTTTATACTTACATTTATTTTACATTGCATTTTTAATTTAGGGTGAATTGTACCTATTATGTGATGTATGAACCCAGTAACTGATAGTGCTGTATTTGTAGCGTATAGTGGACTGCACGGCTCTAAAGAGATGTATAGGAGCCCACAATGTTTCCTCTATGTTCTCCTGGGTTTATCCCAAAGCAGCATGCATTCTGCACGCCCCAACCCTGAGCCCCACTGGGATGAGCAGGCATGGACTCATATTCCCCTTAATTGGGCTCCCCTCTGCTAGTGCAGGATTCAGGAGTCCCGGTCGCACATTAGACTGAGCAGCTGGAGATTCCCTCTCTGTGGCTTATATGTTTTGTGTGTGGGTGTGAAGGCAGTGGACTGACTTCAGCCTGTCCCAAATGGCTCCTGAACCCCCAAGATCAGCCATGTAAGGCCAGCGGAGGGACTGGCTCAGGATTTTGGCATTAGCCACAGGGTGAGTTGCAATATCTGACACCGTGCTACCTGGTTTTCCAGCACTTCATGCCTTGTGTCCACACAGCTTAGATACAAGTCCTTGCTCCAAACCTGGTCTGAGATGACCTTGGGGAAAGCACAGAGGAAAGACTCAGGTCTGTACATGACCCAGCCTTGTGCACTTGGCTTAACTGCTACTTTCTTCCCATCTGCCCTTTCAGTAGCGTTGCACAACCACAGTATCTCCTCAGAAAGCCCCAATCTTGCCTGACGTAACATCAGCTCATATTTTTTAGGCATCTTGAGAGTGGATTAGCTCTGTGTGCTACACTGAGCTACCAGCAGCCTATACCCAAGTGATGCCGATGCACAACGCCTGGCTAGAAGCACATCAAGCTTCAGGACATCATTCAAATGCACACAAAAAGCCTATAGCGGAGTTGCCTCTCTTAAACGGGGTCCCTTATACCTGTTTTTCCTGGCAAAAGTTTATCCAGCCTGCGTTTAAATACCCCCAAGGATGGAGATTTCACAGTCTTGAATCTACCGATGTTCTTGATCCTCATAAATTTTTTCCCTATCTGGTTTGAATTTTTCTTTGCAGCAAAGTAAAGACATTTCTTGTCCTACCAGTGAGGATAGATTGTACCAGTGCAGTTCGTAACAGCCTTTTCTGTACTCAAAGGCAGTTATATCCCACCAAGACTCTCTTTTGGCTAATAAATGTAACTCGATCAATCTGTCCTCCCAAGTTGTGTTTTCTGGATTTCCCGCACCGCTTTCTGTTTTGACAATGAGCCATTGATAACTGCTCTCTGGGTACGTATATCTACAGCCTTGTCCCCACTCTCTAGCAGTTTTATCTAGACCCACGTTTCCCCTCACCTGATTAGGAAAGTGAGTATGAGACAGTGTCAGAGGCCTGCAGGTGCCAGTGATGAATCTATTGCTTTTCCCTTCACCGTAAGGCTTGTTACCTGTCACAGAGATCCCACAACAAGAGTTCAAGTGGCCACCAAAAGTCACATTTTGCATACTCAAGAGCAGACAAAAGATTGGTTAAAAGAGGGGATTATTCAACTTGTTGGTGAACCAGGTGACAGAAGGATTGAGGTGCCGGAGTCCCGCTGAGGGACACCCTGACCTGCAGCCAGACAGGCATCACAAGCAAGAGGTGGCTTGCATCTCCCCAAAATCCCGTGCTCTCACAGTGTAGTGTCTTTACGTAGATACCAATGGCCCTGTGACAAGTTGGTGAATGCTGACGGGCAGCATTGCAATGTCTGCTCCTCTAGTTTACAGTGTGTATGACCTGTTGTCATCATCAGGTATTTTCCCCGACTTCGCTCAGCAGGTGAGCTGAAATGAATATCCTTTACAGTGAAGTTAAATTCATTTCTAGTGATTATCTTATGGCTTAATTTTATCTGGGTTTTCTGCCTTTGAGGATGTTGCTACTACATGCATGGAGAGAGCCGGAGCGCTCTCATCTGTGTGATCCTCCTACTGATCTAGATAAGAAAGATTCATCAGTTTAATTTCCAGGTTTTAATTTCCTGCGTCCTACTCCTCACAAGGCCATGAAATAAAAGGAGCTTCATCCCTTGGAGCGTGCATGGGAATGGGACTCGTGACTCCTGGACTTCATTTCCAGCTCTCTCTCCAACTTCATGAGTGTTAGCATTGCCTCTGCACGCCTCAGTGGCCCCAGCTGAAAAAACAATAACATCTTGCTCAGTTCATCCCTACCTCTCAAGGCAGCTTTCAAAAGAAGAAGAAATCATCACCCCAATTTTATAGATGGAGAAACTGAGGCTCAGCGAAGGGAGATGACTGCCCTTAGCTTCCCGCAAGGCACCATGCCCTCGGCCTCGCAGCTCCGTGCTCAGGGGCTTGTCCCCCAGACCAGACAAGTGCTGGAGTGGAAATAAATATTTCTCCTGATGACTGTGGTCTCTGTGGTCAGGGCTGAGGGTCGAAATGTTCGCACAAGGCCTGCACACAGAAACCACAGAATCCCCCACAGCTCCACTGCACTTTATTAAAAGTCACTGCTTCTGTGAAAAATGGGTTTTATAAGAGTTAGGTGCCTTAATTATAAAGTCATGTGTGTTTCAATGACTTCTTCCCTGCTAACCGTTCGTGACAGCCTACAAATGTGAAAAGTATTACCAAGCCTATTTTTAACATGGCTATGGAGAGGCTGTAGTCGTGGAAAACCAAATCCTATAGGATCCTAATGAGAAAGACCAGTGATTCTTTAAACATGGTTAGCGTCGCCTGAGTGCAGCAACGATGCCAATGCTATCCGAAAGATGGGAGACACGGGAGCCTTGCGGTAGCAACCGTGTGTTAAATAAGTGGTAGAAGCAAGTGATGTACAGGGCTATATTTTTCCCTTGAAAGTGGCTGAACGGTCAGTGTGTGGAGATAAAAAAATAACTTCAGAGGGGTGCTGGCCCATGTCAGCGGTGTGCAGGTACTACATGTGTTTTCTGCAGACCTGTAACCTCTCAAGAATTTATTCCATCCCCGTTCTCTACTAGACAAACTGCCATCTTATGGGGTACGCAAACGGCACAGGGTCTAATGCTTTGTAGAACTGAGTCCTTAATACTGCTTCTCCGTGGGTTGTGGCAGACTCGAGGCCTGAAGCATCATCGTTACCACCAACTCTTGGCCGTAGGCTCTGCGGGGGAAGAGGAAAACACACAAAAGCTCTCCGGCGGCCTTATTGCCTGCGTCCAGTAACAAGAGTTTCAGCCCTTCTTAAAATGGGGCTAGACACTAGAGAAACAGAGCAGACCAAAAGCAACATAATGTTAGAGCAGTAAGTGTCAAACTTGGTTTGAAAGGAAATGAAAATGATAAAAAGGAAATATTCCAAATAGGAGGAAAGAGAGAGAGAGAGAATGCTGGTCTCTTTCAGTTAAAAAATAAAGAATAAGATAGGGAAGATGGATATAAAGATGCCATATCTGTGGATAAAAGTTTTATTGTGGTTTAAAATTGTGGATGCCATAATGGGAATTTCCTCTGATCAAACATATAACTCTAGTTTTAACCCTATGATTCTTCCTCCATCCATGACTTCTCATGGGATTGTAGAGACCTTAATCTTGCCATAAGTTCTTCAAAGAGTACTACTTCATCCCTCAATAAATCATTTTAGTGGTAAGTGACAGTACCAAATTTACACCTTATTTTTAGTCAACTATGTTTTATCCTCATTTCTCCACTGTTGAATTACATAGATTTTGAGTGATAAATGAGTTATCTCCCCCTACCCCAGTGTCACAGATACTCTACACATATAACCTGTAATTAAGTTGCTTCTTAACAATTTCTTAAATAAATAGAAGACTATATTTCTCTAGTACAAGGAAGATTTCACAGACTTAATTGGCAGAAATCTGTGAACTCTTCTAATTTCATCAGCACTTTAAAAAAAAAAATGTAATCAGCAGAACTGGATGTAGCTTTCCAAAAGCACTCTCACTCATACCGTGGGCAATGGTAAAATCCCTTCCTTAGTGGTACTTAATGTTCGTATAATCAAGGGTTGGTTTGCATACACCTTGGCCATCACTTGGCCTTGAGAGTCTCATTGGCTTTGTGAGTAATGGTAGGCAATGATGGGGGTCATCCTTGGAGGCCACCAGATGCAGTACAACCACAGCAATGCTACTAACTTCTCAGTCTGCCAAACAGCATGGACATACCTAAATTGCCCGTTAGAAATGGGCTCTGGACCAGATCAGTTCCTAAATTGTTATTTGCGATGTATACCACACATACGTTTCTATGTATGCAGTTCATCCCTAGATGTACATAGTTACATCTATGAAGACAGTATACCTACATGCTCACGTACAAGAAGAAAAGGTAGGTATGCACACAGATATGAATATATATATGCCATGCATGTGCATGTGCCAGGATGCACTTTTTTAATATTAGTAAAATATTAATTAGTGTCAGTGTTAAACCAAATTAAATTAGCTGTATTTTCTTTAAAAATAGCAGATCTTAACTCCTAGCTGTCTTGACTAGGAGCAAATTGAGTATATCAAGCATTTAAATCCCTATAGAATCCTGGTTACTCCCTTAAAAAAAAAAAAAAAAAAGCCCTAAATTGGCAATCCAAGGCTTTGTGTGATTAGTTGCCTATAGATGCTTCAGTGACTAAAACTTCTTTGGACCAGAAGGGCAGCAAAGAGACTATGCAGCAATATGTCTGCTTATCTGCTGCAGCTCAGATGTAAATAGTGCTGAGGTCCAGAGCTGGCCTTCTGCAGAGGATGAGTTTCCCCTTAATCTTTGCTTAACAGTAGAGCTGAAATCTGGAGTAGGATCATTATGTCAAAGGACTGGGTAATGTCTAGAAGAGAGATGCCTTCGGATCATTTATTCCCTTACCTTCTGATTCATCCCTAAAAGCAATTCCTTTGCTCCAAAGTGGATTGGCAGTGGGAGAGATGCGAAGACTGTGAATCAAAGAAAGGCAGCATCCTGCCTCACTTTTTTTCCCCCTTGCACTTAGGAGAAATAGGTTGATTTTGGTACCCAGTGTATTTCTTGTATGACCCTGCAACTCAACCTTTTCTGCTGCTTACAGATCGCTGTGTTTGTACTGCTGTGAGGAACAGCAATGCAATCATAGAGCCCCGAAGAAAGATATTCTTTGTGCAACATTTCTTTGTCTTTCTTGTTTTTAGTTGTAAGAAACTTTATAAAAGTTCCAGACTAAAAGCACAAGTTATTTAAAATTCTTTAAAGATAAAGATTTAATCTGATGGTCACGAGATCTTTCACACCATAGTAGAAAAAAAAATAAGTGGTTTGTTCTCCAGCCTTTTTCATTTCTGTACTTGGGTACCATGAATGTGCATCTGAAAAGAACTTTTTCTCTATGTAGCGAACATCTTATCCCTTGAAATAGCCATTGGTACCAAGCTGCCAAGGCACTACCTGCAATCAGACAGAGCAAAACTAAAAGGTTAGAACTTTATCTTACGTATTAAATCTTTGATTAAATCTTTGGTTAACTTCCAGTGGGACGCTCTGTCTTTCCCTTACATTTTTGCATTGCATTCGTTTATGTCTTTCACGATGCCAATGGTAAATATACGAGAACATCCCCTAGCCTGCAATAAGCTCCAGGGGCTCCACAGCTAAAATTGCAAAGGAGCTTTTCATTCCTCTGCCAAGTCCACACGTGTAGGCATGGCATACATAGGCTTATCCAGTGATGTTTATTTAAAAAAAAATCAATTAAAATATTGAAACGTCTTGGAAAAGTCAAAACTGAAGTTAAAAATAATGACGAATAGTGATATGGTAATGGTAACAGACTGTAAATGAACATTGGGGGATGTAAAACACGCTGCGGCTACAAATCTAGGGAGAGCAAGTGACCTAATGAGTGCAAACTTGTGCCTAATCTATCTCGCTCACACTGCTTGTAGGGTTTGAACTTGCCATCTGCAGTGCTACAAAGGATCATTGCTACTATTTAAGCTAAAAGAGTAGGTTTGGTGCTAGATCTTTCCTAGTTTGTGGAGAAGCCACTGAGGCATATCTGCACCTTCACAGAATCAAAGAATCATAGAATGGTTTAGGTTGGAAGGGACCTTTAAAGACCATCTACTTCCAACCCCCCTGCCATGGGCAGGGACATCTCCCACCAGACGAGGTTGCTCAAAGCCCCGTCCAACCTCGTCTTGAACACCTCCAGGGATGGGGCATCCACAACTTCTCTGGGCAACCTGTGCCAGTGTCTCACCACCCTCACAGTAAGAATTTCTTCCTTATATCTAATCTAAATCTCCCCTCTTTCAGTTTAAAACCATTACCCCTCATCCTATCGCTACACTCCCTGATAAAGTCCCTCCCCAGCTTTTCTGTAGGCTCCCATTAGGTACTGAAACATGGCTATAAGGTCTCTCCGGAGCCTTCTCTTCTCCAGGCTGAACAACCCTAACTCTCTCAGCCTGTCCTCATAGCAGAAGTGCTCTAACCCTCTGATCATCTTCATGGCCCTCCTCTGGACTTGCTCCAACAGGTCCATGTCCTTTTTATGTTGGGGGCCCCAGGGCTGGACACAGTATTCCAGGTGGGGTCTCACAAGAGCAGAGCAGAGGGGCAGAATCCCCTCCCTGGCCCTGCTGGCCATGCTGCTTTTGATGCAGTCCAGGATCCGGTTGGCTTTCTGGGCTGCAAATGCACACTGCCAGCTCATGTTGAGCTTCTCATCCACCAACACCCGCAAGTCCTTCTCCTCGGGGCTGCTCTCGATCCACTCTCCACCCAGCCTGGATTTGTGCTTGGGATTGCCCCGACCCACGTGCAGGAACTTGCACTTGGCCTTGTTGAACATGCGGTTTGCACAGGCCCAGCTCTCAAGGCTGTGCAGGTCCCCCTGGATGGCATCCCTTCCCTCCAGCGTGTCAACGGCACCACACAGCTTGGTGTTGTCAGCAAACTTGCTGAGGGTACACTCAATTCCACCATCCGTGTTGCTGACAAAAATGTTGAACAGTACTGGTCCCAGTACCGACCCCTGAGGGATGCCACTCGTCACTGGTCACCACTTGGACAATGAGCCGTTGACTGCAACTCTTTGAGTTCCTAGATACTCTTTAAACGGTGACAATTCAGAATATCCCTGTCACTGGCAAGACAAGCACTGCCTCAGCTCAAGCCCTGGTCTTCTGCTCATCCTATGCTGGAGCAGAAAACGGGGTGTTTAAACCTCGCTGACTTTTTCGTTCCACCTATACATTTTGCTTGAGAAAAAACATGGAACAATTTTCTTATTGGCATATTGAAATGTACTTATTTTGTGATTAAACCAAGCCCATAGTAATGAGGCTCTGACATGTTAAGACCTAGTATTGATGTCTGGGTTAACTTTTACTGTTTTCTTTCATGGCAAATGTTGGACCCAGATTTTCGCTGTAATCACACTTGTCTGAATCAGGAGTCTGAGTCATGAGTTTGTCTGACATCTTTGTCATGGCAAAATCTGCAGTCCATCTGGAGACCTAAGGGCTCAGGGAGATTGAATACTTACGGGAAGATAAATGGAAATAATAGGGAAATTTGGAAAAAGAGATGGGAGATCATGGTTTTTCTGATACATGACTTCCCTGGTCATCTATCTTTGTAGATTTTTTGTTGTTTTTTAAACCTAATAGAAACTCCTTTCCAGTCTAAACCGTGGATGAGACAGAAAAAACCTGCGCTGTGAAGGTGAAGCACTGGCCGTAACAGACGTTGGCTGACTTAGAAACTGAGCCTGTGGTTATAAGGTTGTGTTTACCATTGAGGGAATCTAATTCAAGCTGGTTGTGGCTCTTCACTGGAGGTGTCACTGAAATTTGAGAGCTTGACCTGGAAATCTTAAATCTGGCTCCCTGCTCCCTGCTGCAGGCTATGAAGCTGCAACAAGGAGACACAACTGCCCTTCTCACAGTGTTCCCTATATTCAAACACAGCATGGGAAGAACTTACGGTTCAGAAAAAAGATATCAAAAAATAATTTGGCAAATTAATTAGAAAAGAAAGTGTCTGGTTGCAGAAACCAGCAAGAGTTTGGCAGCTGCTGTATGGTTATTTACACTTCCTTACCAATTTGCCTGCCACGATCTGCATCTCTCATGGGTATAAGAATTAAACGCCTTCAGTGTGTCCCTAGTATATCTTTTGACCAACTAAGGTAATAATAACAGGCTGAGATTTTTTTGTCGGAGGAGGACAGCCACTCAATCTGTGCTGAACTGCAGCCCCACATTTTTTCTGAGAGATACGGCCACGGGGCACAGCTCTAGATCAACATGAGAGAGAGGAGCTTGCAGTCCCACACAGGCAAGTCAAGTGAAGAGTGGAAGAGGAACAGCAGATATATTGGCTAGTTTCAGACAGGCAGGACACGGGTACCAGGTTGAGATGGGCACGGAGTCATGTTTTCTGACTCGTTGCATTCCGAGCTACTGTGTCTTCAATGATGTAATACTTCCTGTGGCTTTTCCTGAAAATATTTTCATAAGCTTTGGGTGATGCGCACTCTTCTAAGGAATTGCCTAATACTATGATCCCATGAGGGTCTGGAGCTTTAATGTTTTTAATCATTTCTAGCTGGATTAATTTCCTCAGATTCATATCGTAGCGAATCAGCTATTATTGGTTTATTCCCCATTACAGCTATGATGGTTACCTACCTAACAAAAAATCAGAGTTTATTTTATTAGCTTTAGCTAATGGTTGTGTACTGATCCCTGAGTAAGATGATATTACTGCAAAAGTACAGGGTTTTGTGCTGAGTGAGTTCACAGGCACCTGTGTTTTCCCAAGAAATCTTGGAAAGTTTGGTTGTGCCACGTTGCTCAGGTTTGGTCACATCATGAGCTTTCTAATCTTTGGCCACTTCTGGTGTCTTACTGCGGCCAAAACAAGGCTATAGGTGAACTTTTAGTGTGGGGTTTATGCCACCCAACATTCACACCTCAGCTCCTTGTCACAGACTCCCCTTCCTGCCAGTGGAGGGAAACAGAGGCTTTAAGAGAGTGATCAATCTGACCTATTTAATTGTCTGCTTTAATATTAGATGAACTGCACCCTAAAGACACCTGTTTCTTTGAACTGAGTACAAAAGGAGGGTAAATGTAGTTGTCAACATTGCAGCTGTCTGCATTTTATCAGACAAATGCTGCCCTTCAAGCCATATTTAAACTTATTTATGATGGGATGCATCTGACAGATGATGAATGTCTATGTGTAACCTGGACATCTAGAATCTCTTCATAGTCAGAGCAAGAGGAAACGGGTTCAAGTTGTGCCAGAGGAGGTTTAGGCTGGACGTTAGGAAAAAATTTTTCACTGAAAGAGTTATGAAACATTGGAACAGGCTGCCCAGGGAGGTGGTTGCATCACCATCCCTAGATGTGTTTAAAAGTCGTGTAGATGTGGTGCTTAGAGACATGGTTTAGTGGCAGCCCTGGTAGAGTAGGGTCAATGGTTGGACTAGATGATCTTAAAGGTCTTTTCCAACCTAAATGATTCTATGATTCAAATAAATAGACTTTTTAGGGGGGAATCTATCCCACATAATGGCAAATATCTGAAATAGCTTATTTAAACTGTTATTGACTACAGGAGACAGGCCAGAATGACTAAAATTTAATTCTGCAGTTGATATATACACCTATAAAGTCACATGAGACTAAATCCATCCCAAGGAAAGACAACTAACTTCTTTATAGTGCAGAGCATCCCACAACTCCTTCTAAGACCAGTGAGTGTCAAGCATGATGGATAAACGTGTTGCTCATTTGCATATGTAAGGATTGATTCAGGAGTCTACCTGGGCACGCATGCTAGAAAATCTTGTCTTCAATCTTTTTTTTTTTCCTTTCCTTGCCTTGTTTTTGGTATTAATGCTAAAATTAAAAAAAAAAATAAAACATCTGAGAAAATGAAAATCCCTGTGAGATTTATTTCACAGAGCCAATACTCATGCAGGAAGTTGTGAAGTCAGTACATTACCAAATAGAAGAAGTATATTACATCTGCAAACATCTTATAATTTTCATGATTTTTTCATCCAGGGGCATTATCATCATAGTCATAAGAAGAATCAAGAATGGAGGGAATGAAGAGTGGGAGGAAGAGTAAACCTTTGACATTAACCATGGGTTGTCACCGGATTGATCCCTCCCTTTTAGACATCCAGGTTTGTGCAGAAGAAACTGGGGGTAATTCTACCCTGTAATACAGGGTGGATTATCCCAAACTGCAGCTGAAGCCAACTGTGCATATAAGGCAAACTTGTTGTACCTTTCTCTCTAGCAGACTATGCCAGGCGTTCTTAGTGCCAAGGTAATGGACGTGCTATTTCCAGTTATTCCCCTTGTGATGAACCCATTATGATCTTGTTTGGAGGGGGGACGGCTGTAGCAATCCCAGACATTTGGGTCTGCTCTGATGAAAAAATTGTGATTTTTTTTAAACAGATGCAGGCCAAGATTTGAGTGCACGTGGGCCAGTTTATGGTTACAGACAAACACTGTGCGAAATGGAGTGATTTCAACCTGAAACCAGGCAAAACACGTTGGCTTTGGCTGGCTTTGCTTAGAGTTATGGAGTTTGTAGGAAACCAAAAGTCAGAAGGGGATAAGCCCACACAAACCAAAGCAAAAGGAGTGATTTGCATGAGTGCCCGCAAACTGAACCTGCACAGTTGGGTGAGTTGCTCCATGCCTCACCTCCCACCAGCTTGGGCGTTCAGAGCCTGGTGGTGGCCAGCGGCGCTGCAGAGGCACCCGGCTCTTTTCCTGATGGTGCCTAGGAGTTTTCCCTGCTTTGGCGTTTCATTTATTAGGCTGAAAGAATACAACTGCCTTCTCCAGAGATGAAGCAGATTTTTTATTTTCCTTTTTCTCTGTCCGTGTCTCTGTGACTCCTCACTTTGCTGCTCTGATCTTTGTAGCACTTGAGAGCTTGAGTCTGGTCCCACACAGTCACGTAGCCGTAAGCTGCAGAAACGCTCTCGCGCTCTCTCCACGTTGCTGGTGCCAGCACGAGACAAAGGCATTCGTGTCTAAACTGTCACACAAGCCTTCTCTAGAGAACTCAGAAATAAAACTGCTGCAGACTGATGCTAATTTAAGAAGCCCTTATACTCCACAAAATAACAAATCAAAACTCTGCTAACAATGATGAGGCTCACTGAGCGTAGTGTTACTCCTTGTAATTCTGGTTTTGTCCACAGATCTATTCATGCATAAATTTGAAAATCTTCTTCATTATTCAAGTCCAGAGTGAGCTTTGCTTTTGTTTGCAGCATCTCTGTAGCAAACATTAGCTAAGATATGTGTTTGTCAGATAATCAGATTCATTAAAAGGGATGTTTAATTGTTGTTTCCAGCTGCAACAAATTAAGTGAAGGTACAATATGGAAAGGAGAAATTTCTTATGTATACTGCATAAAAAACAGGATAGGATTTTGATGACTACAGCAAATGGAATAATTCATCACAAATAATTTATTCAAATGTAGCCTTTTTTCCTGCTGAGGGAATAGCTCTGAGCTAAGTGCAGTTTCCTACACAATACTTGGTTGGACAAATATCATTATGAACTTTTTTGCCCTCTGGCTTGTTCATGAATAACAAAATTTGAGACGTGTTGGTCAAGCCAGTCACATGTTGCTGTTCCTGCTCACTTCATTGAAATATTGCTCCAACCGCTTCCAGTACAAATATCCAGGTGTACCCATTTAAGATTCTCTTCCTCTTGACGCTCTTCCATTCAACCCTGAAATGTTCTGTCCTGGCTCATTAAGGCCTGTGAAGTTCAATCATAGGAATGTCCAGATGGAAGATGAAGCCAATTAATTAAGAAGTAAATTGTAACACATAATCACTTAATGAAAAAAATAATCCAAAACTCAGTAACTTATATGTATGTGGAAGCTGCCAGACCCGATACTTGTCATCGAATCAAAGTATGCAATGTCAGCTCAAACGCTGATGTCCAAATTTTACTCCTTACTTTAAAAAGTGAGGTGAATTCCATTCTTAATTCATTTTGTTGTGATGGGCACAATCTTATGTTTCTTGCAGAGCATAACCTTACGTTGCACATACATACCAGATGGGCTATAATACTGATCTTCTTCGCAGGGGAGGATTAACAGTACTGCAGCTACTTAACTGTGAAATTTCAAGTCCGACATCATCAATCACCAGTGTGTTACAAGGCATACTACAGACGGGGCTGGTCGCCGATTATTGAGGTTGTCTGACACTTCCCATTACAAGACTCTGTTTTCAGTTGCTCAGAGCTTTGCCAAGCTTTAACCATTTGGATTTAAATTCTTCATGCTGAGTGTCTGCCTCGGGCTGAATAATTTTAGAAAATGTCAGCCAAAATCAGAGAAATGCATAAAAATTCTGACAACCTTTATGCAAACAGCTCTGTTGCCCCCTGTGCTTTGCAGGAAGGGCTTGACATCTGGCGAACAGACTGACCTTTGTGTCAAGGATGAAAATGCATTGAAAGTCCATATGAAAACTCACAGAATCCCAAACTTGCTAAAGTTTCCAACCTTTTGCCAAGCTGCAAGGTGCAAAGGTCCAGATGAGACTTTGATTTCACCCACACTGGATGTGCTTTTGCCTGAGCTGCTGCTGCTGTCATGGGGTCCAAGAAGGTTCTTCATTAACATCACCGAAAACAAAAAGAAAATTCTAACTTCTTCAGTCATTCTCAGGCCTGTACGTACCTCATATTAGCGCTTCTTCATCTTTCATACTTCTCTTGCCATCCATTTGGCTAAAAAGAAATATTTTTGTTATTTGCATTGTTATTATTATTACTTGAGATGATCCATGTCTCACTTCCAGTTCTCACTTTATTCCCGCATTACTCAACTGCGAATCTCCAGGTGCTGGCACTCTGTTCTGTTCCTTGTGAGCAGTCTATTAATTCCAAACAGTCAAGGCTGATGATCTAATTTCAGTCTTGACAATGCAATTCAGTTTTCAGTCCTGACAATGAAACTCAGTGGAACAGAATCCAATAATGGCAACTCTGTATTAGTTAGCCTAGAACTTCCTCAAATGCTTAAAGTACCATTTATATTAATTGTCCTGAAGGCTTTTGAATTAAATAGGGGATGAAGAACAAGACATCATAGTAGTAAACCACTTAAGTGACCTTTTTATAGATGTCATTTTGGCTGGGAAAAAGGATGTCATCCTTCTGCTATGTGCAAAATTGTTGCACTCTAGAGATACCCCTTGATTTTCCAGCTCATGCAACGCACTTTCAGATGAAGTTCAATATTTAATTCAGCCCTTTCATGTAACTCTCTGAGCTGGACAAATTGCAAGTGAAGCAAGTAAAAGACTCCCAGCAATCTGTTGTGAAAAAGCTGATGATTACAGCTGAGATTCCTCCTGTATGAGAAAACCATCCCTTGGCCGACGGCACGGCTGCATCTTGAAACATCAAGCATAGTCTTTATGTAAATCTCAGCGTTCCTCTGCTTGTTCTGCTGCAAAAGCCATTCTCAGTGTGACACAGAAGGAAATCCAGTGAGACAAGGTAATGGAGATGGAAGGCTGCTAATGGAAAGATTAGGTCTCTGGGCTGCCAGACTTGTCTCTCTTAAGCACATGTTTATGCTTTAAGTTAAATAGTACAGCGTGCTTATGTATGTGAATATATATATACTGCATATGTATCTGAATGTATGAATGGTAAGATGCTGTTCTGTGTAAGAAAGTTGCAGCAGAGAATGGTTTCACATTTGTAGATATTATATTACATTTCATTACATTTATATTACAATGTAAAAGGTTTCTCCCTTTCCCCAGAAAACACAGTCTTAACATTCATGTACTCATGTACAACAAGCCTGTACACACACAGGATCTTGGAGAGCAAGTTGTTTTGGATGCTACTAGAATTTTCTTACCCTGCAGATGGTTTCTGTGACTCCTAGCTCTGGATAAAACATGTCCTTTTTATTGAAATGAATGCTTTAATGCTGAACTCGAGTCCTGGTGAGGGAATCAGTGAGTTAGTGATTCTCAGTACTCCAGATGTCTTTGTCCTTTTGTTCCATAAAAACATTTTTATATGTTCCTGTCACTGTATTTAAAAAACAACAGAAAAAAAAACCCCAACAATCCATTACCTATTCTACTTTACCAAGTCTTATTTTCCTGCACTTTGCAAACCCTGCTGTTACTGGTATCAACCCATACTTGCTGCAGCACGACAGCACCTAAAGACCATGTGTCTCCATCTGTCTGTCTTTGTAGGGGTAAGAGTTTGTTTACTGGTTTATGCCTGATAACACTGGAACAGAAATAGCTTTGTCTATTTATCTTCTATGACAGTCTTTGTAGAGCTCTTTGGAGATATCTTAGTCCTTGAGTGTAGTGGCAGGGGAAGGGAAGGAGTTGATCTTGCTTCGACTTCATCCTCATTGTCTTCCCACTTCTTTTTTCCCACCTTGAGGGGAAGAGGGGATGCTAAAGGAAGAGTTCATGCCTCCCACTATGAAACCTTTACCTGATATGTGCCGTATCTGGTGGGTATTTGTGGAAGCAATGGACGTCAGCAGAGTTTTCAAAAGACCACAGTCCTGAGAGGAAATGGCTGAGTTTAGATGTGCTGATTTTATAGTATATTCTTGGATAAGAAGATAAATAGTGCCATAAGAAGCCAGTAATTGAAGCATCGGACTAAAATAGTTGTGTCCTCTGATCTAATCCTTCCCAGACCAATTCACCTTAGCCTTTCTCTCTGCAATTTTCTCCATGTAACCCTTTCAGATAAGATTTTACAAACCAAACTATTATCCACTCTTTGGGTTAAGAAAGATTTTCAACTACATTGTAGAAAAGCAGAAGGTGTTTGGTGCAAATGACAAAGTTTGGCCAGGCTGGGCCTAGTTTGTGCTGAATTCAACTTTTTGTGTCATCTCCTCAGGGGCGAAAAGAAGCGTCGCTCGCGCTTTTCTTCTCCCTGTAGTAGGACACGGGCTGGGAGGAGGTGAACCATACGAGACCCAAGCTTATCCACGGTAGCCATGTCATGAAAATCAGGCTAAACTCTTTCAGCTCTCATAGAGGGTTTATATTTGTTGTGTGCATTTTTGTAAATTTAAAAATAAAAAAAGAGTGAGAACTCTGAACTCCAGATCTTTCTGTGTCTCAGGACAAAAATGGCTGAATTTACAATGAAAGATTGATACGTCTAAGCACGGCTTAAAACCAGATGTTGTGTACTTTCAGTAAAAATGCTCGTAGGTCTCAGTAGGTTGCTTGGTTGCTTTCAGGATGCGGTCCTCTGTCTCACCCACAGCCTATAGTGCCTTACCTAGTTCAAAGCAGCACCAAATTATAAGAAATGTGTTGCTGGAAAAATCCTATTTGATCCCCAGTGTTATTTTGCTTTTTAAGCAGATGTATTGGTTTCGATTCTGCTTGTTGCTATGTTCAACTCTTAATGTGTATTCTCGGATGAACAGGGAGAGTTGGAGGCTAAAGAGAAATTCCTCCCGTGCTTTCTGCAGAACAGAAACAAATAAAAACCTGCTTGCAAAATATGCAGGAAACATCTAACTCAACATCTGTCCTTTGTGCTTAGGGATCCTGGTGGTGGTTGCTGCCAGCTGGGGGCAAAACAACGTCTGGTTTGCTGCCGTGGGTGGTGTTCTGCTCGCAGTGCAATGCACTTCTCACTCCATCACGGCCCATCCTGTCTCCCTTGCAGCGGACCTTAAAGCAAGGACTCCGTCAGAAGTGTGATAGGAACTGATAAGTAAAGGGCCAATTTTCCACAGCATTTGTATTAACTATAAGTGAATTAATTACAGTCAACACTGTGCAACGGTGTCAAAGACCATTAGCTAAAAGTTTAATCAGGAAACAATTTACAGCTGAGTAATGAAGCAGAGTAATTATTGCTTTCATACTACTGTCATTACTCATGATGTTACACTGAGCAGTATTTTGATTTCACAGGGCTGCTGGCTGGCTGAGGCATGCCAGGATTTGATGTGAGCATGATAACCCCATCGGGGATCTATCAATCAGAGCAGAGCAATGCCCAGGAGTTCCAAAAAACATCCAAGTTGGTCTGCTCAAGGCCCAGCAGTGTTTTACAAAGGGAGGTGAAGTTGAGGAGATTGGAAGAGTCCTGTTTGCCTTCATATTTGACGAGACAAATAACTGGGATTGTGCTTGGAAGTGGTGAAAGAAAGCTCCGCAGGGATTGTGGGCTCATTTTAGCTGGAAACGAAGTTTTTTTAGAAAAGTGAGGGATGCAATCAAAGTCAGAGGTTGGGTTTGTTCCACTAAAATTGGGTTGCAATCCTTGCTCGCTTGAGGAACTTTATTGATGTGAGTAGTCCCATTGAGAGTATGAGTATTTATGTAGCTGAGAGAAGCTAATGAAATGAACTCAAGTGAAAAAGGGATTGTTCATATGCCCAAGAATTGTATGACAGGGCCCTAATCCAACCATTGTGGTTTAGGGATTTGCAAAATTACTTATTTTTGCTATTGCATCTATGTCAATTTTGCTAACTCTTCACACATTCCAGACTCTCTCTTGAAATCTACCTTGTTTGCTCTAAATTTCTCCTTCCAGGACAGTCATAACAACATACTAACCTAATTCTTCAGGTTGTGCAGCTGTGTACTCACTATTTTAAGAGATAAATGAATAACAGTCTCTCCATTCCCCAGTGTAAATTGACCAAAGCCTCTTCATGTCAAGGAAGCGACATAAAGTTGTGAAAACTAAAACCTGAAGTCAGAAGTTAGCTGCAAAAAGAAAGGTAGCCATTGCATAGTACTTCTAAAAATTATTGTGAACATACAGCATTTTAAGGTAGAAATGATGATCTAGTTAATAAAAGAACTGTGACTGAGATGAAAGACTTTGTTGGTAATGTTCACTGGGTATTGCAGTACAGATCTTGCGATGCCCAAGGTCATCGCACTGTTCAAACTGATTTTTCTCAGAAGGCATGTTTTCTGCCTTTTCAGCTATTCATTTTTTATCAGGGTTATATTTTTGAAGGTGTCTCTGCTCTTGTTGGCTGCTGGACAGCTGTATCACAAGGATTTCCCTCTGGTATAAAATACAGAGCTCTTCTGTATCAATGTGGAATGCAGTAGCAAATCACTGTACAGTGGCCCATAAGGATACCAGCTACCCTTATAAACTTTTTATAACTTAGGAAAATAAACATGTGGTTTCAGGGCTCTGCATAGTCAGTACTAGCTGACTTGGAGCTTGCTTTACAAAACTAAGAAAGAAAATATTGGTAGAGCTAATAAATTTCTGAGGGAATCAGCGAATAGTATTCTGAAAAGTCTGAAACATTTGATGGTTTATGGATAACTTTGTACTTTATCTCCCAGAGCATCATCCAAGTTGAGCACTAAAGTGCAGTGTTCTCCATAACGAGTACTGTGATCTTGGAGCTCCTGCGGGACACCAGCCTCACGTCAAATCATCCACGGGAAGACCTGCTAATCCAGGAGACCTGATGTGCTCTCTGCAAAGCCGGCAGATATGTCTCCCTGGTTTAGGGAGAAAATAACTGGCCGTAGCAACAGCAAGAAAGCAACCAGCTCTATGCAGATATCCGGTAACTCCTTTTTTTAAAAAAAAAAACAAAACAAAACTTATTTCTTTAAAAACATCTACTAATTTAAAATTAGTAACTATTGGGGATGGTCAGAATTGAAAGGTGCAGACTGCGATAATGCCACCTGTCTCCAGCAGGCTGTATTCATTTTTATTTTGCAGCCCCCCTCTCTAAATGCCATGTAAGCCAATTCCTCACAGCAGGAAAAGTGTGCCCATGAGGGATCTTTGACACATCAAGAGCAGAAAACAGGAATGTAAGAAAAATCTAAGAACCCAGGCTGCGTGCTACCAACCCCACAAATTCTAAGAGTAAAAGAAGTAAAGAAAAATTAAACTGGTGTCCAGATGATTGAAAATGTGGGAGGCTTTAATTCCCGATCATTTCCATGGGCTATGAAGAGCCATTGCCAACACAGACACTTTTGGTGGCAGTTTCAAAGCCTGTCTCCACACATGGCAGAAGTTGCATTTGACAAATCTGCTATGTCTTACCTGTTCTGAGCTGCAGCCTTTGCCCATGAAAGGACCAGCCATGCTGTGGCTTTTGGGAGGCTTTCCTGGTGACACCTTCACTGCTTATGTCAAACGTTGCAGTGACCTTCCCTGTATCTTGGTGATGCAGGTGGGGTATTTTGGCTCAGGATCCAAGACTGGCCATTGTGTGCATGCGAGCTGCTGGCTCTTGGTGCAGTCACCCTGAACTCCTTCCATGCAAGAGGTGTCAGGGTCGGATCCCAAGTCAGATGCATTTTGGGATCGGTCATCTGAAGGATACTACAGGTATAGGATGTTTATTTACTTCTACTTTCTGAATCCTCAGTGTAGGATTCCTGATCCGAGATCTAACCCTTCATTTTTCCCAGGAACTCCCCTTCAGATTGTGACTCTGTCTTCATAGGCAAAGCACAATAATGTGCAATGTCTTGGACAAATTCTGAAAGAAGAAATATGCCTCTTCCCTGCCCATCTGAAAGCCTGAGATAACCAAAGACAAGACCCAATCCCTTGGACACTCAAACACAACGATGTAATTCAGTCTACACTCAACTGTTCTGTGGCTCAGCTGATCTTTCTTGCCCCAGAGATAAGAATGGCAAGAGACTGAAAAAAAATTTATTTTACAGATGGGAAACTGAGGCAGAGAAGAATTAAGTGACTTACCTGAAGTCATACAGGAAGACTGTGGCAGAGCCAGGAAAAAATCGCAACAGTCTGATTCCCAGTTTAGTGCCTTAACCACAAAAAACACCCCTTCCTCACATCAGAGCATCATTTGTCACCACGAGCTGAGGGTAACAAGCAGTGGGGGCAGAAGAGCTGGAGGTCACAGTAGTAAGAACATATGTTTACTCTGTTTAGGTACATTAACTTCCTGATAAGTTCATTAAAGATATCAGTGTTTTCACCTGGAGGTGAAAGGTTCTGCATTCTCACTGTCAGTCCCTTGGGTCTCTGTATATTTCTTTTGAAAAGCCAAAGCAGGAGAGTTACAAGAAAAATAACATCCATTAAAAAAGTAATAATAATAGAGCTACAGTACAACAAGGAGGTGAAATTAAGTTTGGATTTGTAGCCTGGAAAGGGCTGTGTGAATGCTGAAACATTAACTCTGTTGTTTAGCTCAGATAAAATTATTTTGGTGCCAATAGAAAATACCTTTCTTCGGGAAGGTCTTCTGGGCTCTAATTTGGAAATTCCAAAAAACTCAAATGTATCCAGTTGTGCACTTGTAAAGAAGTGAAAAACCTGCCAATAAGTGATTTACAGTATGTTTTCCCATGTTTTACATTTTGGTAATTTCATGTTGCAACTCAATACCTAATAATGTAAAATCCAGCTCCTCCGACTAAGCCAGGAATGAACTCATGGAGGAGTGTCCCATAGGGAAGGGCATATGCTCCATTACATGTCTGTGTGCCAGCACCGGAGATGCAAAAACAGCTCCGTGGAGATTTGTCCTGCAAGGTCAGCCTCCAGGATTGAAAGGGTTGGCTGAATTCACCTCTTGCTACTGACTAACTGCAGTTCCCAAGAGTTAGACATCACTGCAGAGCCTGCCAAGGTCGGGCTGCTGAACCCTGGGCTCAGATGTGCCTTTAGATGAAACTACCCGTGAACTAGAATTCAGGAGAAACCTGAAGGAAATTTGGAGAAAAGCCCAATATGGAGAAGCTGGTCTGAGCACAAGTCCTACATCAGGATGTTCCACCTGGAGAACACAGATCCACATCTGAACCACGAGATGGGATGTGAACTGGCACTCTGAGTTGAACATTCCCAGGAGCATGGATTTGCGCAGGTGGTGCCTCTCTCCAAGAGACAAAATCATCTTTCAGGCATGCTTTTTCTTTTAAGATGCATAAAGGTGCAAAAAGTAACACAAAAAGATAATTCAAGGGCCAGAGAAAATGTGCTGCAGTGGAAGACTTAAAGGAGCTTGGTCTGTCAAGTTTGTGAAAAGCAAGGTTGCGAGGTGGTTTGTTTATGCCACGTGGAGCATCTTCATAAGGATCAAATAGCAGTACCGCAGATCTCCTGGTCAAGTCCACAGAGACATAACAAAAGTTGGTAACAAAAGCTGCACCTGAACTTGTATCCTGTTGAGAAACAAAGCCCACATTTTTAGCTGTTGGGATGATTAATCATTAGGAGCAACTATCAGTGCAAGTGGGGGATTTTTCACCTCCTCGGTGCTTTTAATCAGAACTGTGTGTCGTCTTGAAAAGATGGTGTACTGGAGCACAAGGCATTGAAGTCACAGCAAGATGAGTGGAGGGTCACCTTTAAGGGTCTGTGTTAAGTAAACAGTTTTTTCTGGGCTTAGATTATATGGATTTATGGCTGTTTCTGAAGCCTGGAAGACATAAACCAGACATTTCTTATCAAAACTTGTGATTTCTCCATCCTTCATGCTCTCTGAAATCCTGAGGGTAGCAAAAACTGTCTACTCTTCTCTTGTCCACCTTGCCTGGCTTTATACAACAGACTCTGAGGCTACTGAAGCTGATGACATTATTGTGACATCATCAAATACATCACTATCTCATGGCAGAACTGAAATGAGATTAGTCAGAGATTTGACAACAAATGGCAGGCTGCTGGGACAAGGACTGGGTGCACAGGCTGCAAAGTCTCAGCAAGGAGAAGAAACAAGTCAGATATGGGATATTGCTCTTGGTCTACCACTGCCTTATTGCTACATCATCTGTTTGACCAGTCCCACCTGAATTGAGACAAATTCCTCACAGCTCAGGGGTCTGTGCTAGAAACATGGTTTTGAGCCAGGCTGGGTTCAGCTAAAAGGAAAGAGAAGAAAATACAAGAAGGAAAGACCTGGAGCTCTGATTAAATTTATTATTCAAGAGACAGAGAAGACTATTAAATTGCTGTTTGTGTTCAATGACTGCTAAATATTTATCTTTGCCTGGGGAAATTTCAAATGAACCTCTGGCCCTTCCAGATCCTAACATGACTGGTGCTGTTGCCACCATTCAGTCGTGCTGGCAACAGCCATCGTATGAATGTGATATTTGGATTCCCCCAGCTGTTGGGTGCTGTAGCCCTCCTGTGTGACAGCACTGTGCCAAGGTGCTGCCCTGGCACTCTAGATGACAAGCCGCAAGAGCATTACTAGCTAGGTCTTGCCCATCAGGTTCTGTTTACACCTCTCAGAGAATATTTGAGGCAGGTTGATGTTATTTATCCCTGTTTTGTAGGGGACAAAACCAAGTTGCAGTGAGGTTCAGTGATTTGTCCAAGGCCAGATTGCAAAGCAGAGAGAACGAGAGACTGAAACAGACTTATCAGTTCCTACCCCTATGTCCAGTAGTTTTTGACTTGGTCGTATCACACAGCCACACAGCTTAGTGTTAACTTCTTGAACTATCAACTTGGTATTTCTGGTTCATCCTCACAATGAGCTTGCTGTTCCACAACCCTGTCATCTAGTGGATTCCCATCCCGTTAGGCAACAACAGATCTGACATTGCCAAAGGACTCAAGCATATGTGATGATAAGGAAAGCGCTGCAGAGGTCATTTGGGGATGCAGCAACAGTGTTGTGAAAGTGGACCTTCTTTATCATGGCAGGGGTGGCGCTCAGTGTTCAGATCTCCCTATGTCTGGATCTCTGATTTGGAGCTACAATCAGATGAGGCCTCTGCTCTGCTGAAGACTGACTATGCAGCCAAGTAAAACAGGTCAGGTCGAGGTGCTTTGCATCTTCATGTCCATCCTGCTCCCTGCTACAACTGGTTCAACAAGGTGGCAGTGACAAAATGGTTATTACTAGTAGTCACTTGCTCGTGGCCATGGACTATGCTAACATTTAAACAGTGTAGATGATCTTGGCAGGTTCTTGAGCTCATAGCTTGGCACTGGCTTGTTTACTGGAATACACCTTGCCTGTTTGTGAAATAAGGATTGCAACACTGCTTTTCTCCCATTTTTCCTGTCTTCTCAACTGACTTGTCAAGCCCTCTGGAGGAAGGGTCTCCCAGTCATCAGGTATGCATACAACACCTAGCTGTGGTTTCAACTGCATCCTGTGGCAGGTGCCGTTTGAGGACATTTCTGTCCCAGCAGCAGAACATGAGAAGGCGAATTAAGCATTACCACCTTGGACTCCAGGAGCTCTCGGTGGAGTTCAGTATCTGGGCAGAGCTTACTCAGCAAGGGAGTTTAAAATTGCTTTTTGGCTAAGAAAGCAAATCCTTCAGTGTCAATCGGAAAATTGTATTTTTGATTTATTTTGTTTAGATAAGGGTTAAGAAGACCAATTCAGAGCCTTTTTATGCTGTGATGTGGGTGGAAGTTTGTTCAGCCACTGAGATAGATCAGTTGCTCCCTTCCCCTCCCCTCACTGCTTCACCCCCTCAACTTGCTCTCACCGGGTTTTTCTGAAACATATGGGCCTAATTCAGGTTGAAGACTAAAAAGTTTGCACAGCACCGGTTAAAAATTATGGCTTCTTATAATGAAATCTTTGTCAGTGGGAACTTGAAATAGCAGCTTGGCTTGTAATTTATGGGGAGACCGATGATGGAAATCAATTAATCATCCCATTTCCCAAAATCTGAACAGGAGGGCACACTTGAATCAGAAAGGGGCTTCGGTTTATGAGCTACTTGGACAGCTTCAAGATTTTCATTGAACGCCCCAGGAGCATGAGTGGGAACAAATACGTTAAGACTGAATGTTTTTCTTTGGGAAGAACAGCAATAGAGATCTTCTGTTAAAGAACATTTGTTTTTGTTTGGGGGGGAGCTTTTGTTGCACTAGAGGTGCAATCTTGAGCAATAGGGTCTCAATTTTTACTAAAGGCCCGCAGTGTAATTTTATGGAGACCTGTTAATTCTTACCATGGGGCACTCAGCAGGGAGCTGTACGCTTTACCTGGGCTGGGCCAGTTTGGTGGTGCACAGCACCTCTGTGGCTGGAAGTCCTGGCCGGGCCCTGCAGCTGCCTGCTGCGAAACCAAAAAAGAGTGGTAAAAACCATGGGAGATCCCTCAGGAATGTGTGAGACATCATATGTCTGGGACTTTGACAAACCACGGGGAAAATTTATGTGAGGTCCAGATCCAGACTGGAGTCCACCATTTCAGTAGCCTGGGGCTACGATTATACTGTTCCACATCTGCTTATTAAAAGAAACCATACCGTAATTAGAGCAAGACATGTAATGGATTCTCTGGTTCAAAGGGTGAACTAAAGTGTTGGGGGGACAGGGGCATCGGTTTGGATAGGACCAAATTTGGAAGAGGGAGGATCAGTCTGGGTCATCTTAAAATGTTTTGCTTGACCTGAAATGACGTTTTGCCTTTTCTGGAATTGTTTAACCCTTTTTCTTTCTTTTTATATATCAGATCTTGGAAAACTTGGTTTAAATAATTTTAAAAATTAACCCATCCAAACACCCTAAAACAGCTAAACAAGAAATCATATAATAGATACACCCAAAGCTATTTTATTAGCATCCCATGTATGTTTGATACTGTTTTCCCATAGGAAGAGATAGTCGCCCATACGATTATGCTGTGATAGTGCAAAGTAATGTGAAGAAAACACATCATTCTCTTTCACAATATCCTAAATTTTTGGAGCTGTTGCAGAGGAGTTCAGTCCCCCCAACTTTGCTTTAAAGTGAAACAGCTGCCCTCAAGTCCCCGCTTATTTGACAGAAGCAAGGAAAATGTCTGGGGCAGCCAAGAGAAGGAAGGGACGGGGAACTGGAGGAGCACTGGAGCAAAGGAGCCTGAAGAAATCTCACCATTTGGCGCAAGGATGATTTCCTTTGTCATCCTGCTTGCTTCCTGCCAGTGGGTTGACTTTAATGAATAATGGGAGATGAACGATAATTTTGGTTTCTGCCTGGAGTGGGAACAGCTGACAAAGTGTTTAATGGAAGCTGACAGTTAAGTACCCAGCCACAGCAGTAAAGTGTCAGACAAAGCATATGAAAATAAACAGCCAAAATGAAAGCTATTTCTGAGCAGATTGCTGGCACACTTTCCCAACCCCAGGCAGGTTATCTGAGATGGTAATTGCTGCCAAAAAATTCCTACTCCTCCTTTTTTTTTTTTTTTAATATACCTTATGAGACTTGCCTCAAGAGACCATAGAGCATATTTATGGATACGCTTAACTTCAAAATAAGCAAAATCAATACCAGAAAAAGCAGAGCTGTTTTATGGAGCTTATACTAAGTTTGTTTGCATGTTTAAAAAAGTTGGTTGCTTAATAGCAGCTCATGTATAGTATCTGATTATATATATATATGTGTATTTATATATTTAAGAGGTAGAGACTGGGGTTAGCTAAAGGCTTGAAGGAAGCTACAGTGCCCAGTTGATACTGCTTTTCTATAAGAGCCCTAGCTAAAATGGCCTCGGGACATGATGAACTGCCCCAAAAGGGTCAGCATGAACCATACAGCCAAGATTCCTATCCAGTATTTATGCACTAAAAGCCTTGCCATCATGAGCTGTGCTTTGACGTCTTTTTTGCCCACAGTGCACGTTAGTTCTGCTTGTGTTGCTTTCAATCTTGCAGAACAGTTAATCAAAGCAGATGCAGGTTATTGAATGTTGCCTCATGTTTAAAAATAGCTTCCTTGGCTTTGTGGCCAGAAAGGACTGCTCTGATCATCTCCTCTGACCTCCTGCCTATAACACAAGCATGGGATAAGTACTATTATATGAGGGTTAATGTACACAGTGCCTTCATTTATTAGCTTTCTACCTCATTTATTAGCTTAGGTGTGAAAGCAGGTGACTGAGAGTCAGCATTCCTGGTCCTATTCGTGGCCAAAATAGGCTGTAAACTTGTTATAATAATATTTCCCTATCTGTGATGCTTAACTGATTCCTGCATAGAAAAGGCAACAAGCTTGTGGCGACTTAACAGTTACTGAAAAGAATAATCCCGTTACAGCAAAAATAATAATCTAAATACCAAAACCAATCCCCTCCCCAAATCCAGGCTTAAACAAAGATTAAAGAAATGTTTGAAATTCTGAAATCTTGGCTGCTTTAAACCAAAATGTTTTAAAACACTAGAGTATGCATTTTCCATTTCCAAGCTTGACTCTGACCCCGTATCCTGCTACTCCATCGGTGTGATTCATCTGTAGATATAAGAATTGCATAATTCATCACAGATCTTTACCATAATTATAGTAAATCCTTTAGCCTGAACAGTGTGAAGCCTTCTCTAAGGTGAGCACAAGACGTACTCATAAGTGGTGCTGCTCTGGTGTGGTTTGAAAGGCAGTAGCTCTGTGTTTTGTGGTGATATCTGCGATGGAAAAACCCAACAGAGCACTGCTGTGAAATATATAAGGAGACAGAGAAGGGAGTTGTGGCACCACGCTCTTGGGGGAAGGCACTTGTGTTGGTTAGTGGACTGAAAACAAGAGGTGGGAAGTGGTTTCCTAGCCATGTATGAGCCATCTGTATTTTTCCCATTTGCTCTGGAAATTTATAGGGCACATGAAATCGCAGTTCTCTGGTTTGTTGTAAAAGTGCTGGGGACAAATGGTTCTCAGCTATGGACATTAGAACAATATTAACTGTGTTTCTACATCTATAAAATGATTTGCCAGTGTTTTATTACAATTACTTTTTGATAGCTTGGTCTTTGAAAGCTTAACTTTTTCTGAGCTATTTTTATGGGGAGTTTCCTGGAGGAGGAGGGCTTCTAAACCCAGCCCTGTTCATACCTTAGCCCCTTCAGCTCACTCTGTAGTCCCTCTGCATATAACAGACTCCTGCAGGAGTTAAAGCTGGTAAAGGTAAAGGTCTGAAAGGACAAGAAGAGCATTTAACCCGAGTTTTGGAATATCTGAAGCCCTTGGATTGCATCCAGATCTCCTGCATTGAGGCCAATATATTGTGTTTCACTAAATCAGGTCTTCCAGGAAGACATCCTCTTTTGCTTTGAAGACATTAAGAGATGGAGAATCCACCACTTCCCTTTGGTAGTTTGTTCCAGTGGTTAACCACAATCACTGTTAGAAATTTGTACCTTATTTCTAATTGGAATTTCCCTGGCTTTCAGTTCTTGTTGTGCCTTTGCATTTTCGACTACAGAGCCTTTTAGTGTATGGTATTTCTTCACTCGGAGGTATTAATGTGGTAAAATCATATCATCTCTTTCAGTCTCCTTGTCACTGAGCTCAGCAACTTGGGCTCTTGGGGTGGAATTCACTCCAAGTGGATTGGTTCTTTGGCATCTAATGTTGAAGGCATCTCTGTGTTTGTCTTGGAGTTTCTTCAAAACTTCAGTCACGCATACGCTCAGAAGTGCCTGTTCTGGCACGTGGCACCACGCCAGGTTTAAGCAGTGGAATTCCTATACTCTGCTGGAGAAGTCCAAAACAGTTAAATATGAGATTGGTGCCCACCTTTGGCGCAGCAGTTTAAGGGGCAAAGCACATACCTTGAAAGTGGAAAACCTGGATGCTCAGCTTGAGGGAGCTAAACCTCATCTCTGATGTCCTGGGAATATCTCTAAGCATCAGACTGTGGAGGAGCTCAAATACAAATGTTCTTCTCTTGAATAAGTAATAAGGGGAGCACGGTCTGGCAGACAGCAAGCAGAGCAGACTGTGCTAAGCACATACTGACACTTCCCCAGATTACTCTTCCAAAATCCAACAATTTATGGCTCAAGAAGTTGCTGTCTTTGTTTTTCATAATGCAAATGGGATTTCTTTTCCATAAAATTGTACAATCTCTCCTTGATGTGAACTTGTTAGCATCCACAGCATCCCGTTGGCAAGTCCTACGGCTTAGCTGTGTGTCCTCTGAAAACAAACCCACCATGTCCTCTACTGTGTTTTGGGTTTGCTAACTGCTGACTTTGATATTCCCTCATTTTTGTATTGGAATAGACAGGGAACAATTAAGACCACTCACTTTCACCACATCACTCATTTTATGCAACTGTATCTAATCTCCCCTCAGTTGCCAAAGGTTGAAGATTCTTCACTCTTTGATCTTTCTTGCCATTGTCCTCTCATCTGTTATAATCTGTTAGAGAACTTCACACACTATTCAAGATGCAGGCGTGTCATGGATTTGTAATACTGTTATAATACAGTCAGGTAATAGTGTTTCTCTACTCCTAATAATTCCTAACATTCAATTTACTTTTTCGGGTGCTACTCAGAATTCAGCAGCCACCTGAACTGTCTAATGTGGTAAATTTCTGATCTCATTTTTAAATGGTAATGGCCAACTCCAAGCCCATCATTTTACACGTGAAGTTAGAGTGTTTTTCCCCATTGCGCATCACTGCCTTCATCTGTGTTCAGTGCCATCTGCCAGCTTAACACCAAGGGTCTCAGTGAAATAAATTATTCCTGCAGTTCTTCACAGACAAGCTTGTCTTTTCTGAAATACTGTGTCATCACTGAATGTGACCACCTCACTATTAATTTCCTTTTCAACGTCGTTTATGAATCTGTTGCCATCACAAGTCTCCATGGCATTCGCTGGTTACCCTCCTCCCCAGTGAAAATTCCTTCTGTTTCCTCATATCCCTTATCCATACAAGGATCTTTGACTGATTATTTTCCTAAAAGCCTTGGGCTGAGAAGGGCCTCCAGTTCTCACTGGGAGTTTTTCATGCTCTGCTGTTGCTTGCCCAGAGCAGAACTGAGGAGTTGTGCCTTACGTTTCCTCCTGGATGTCTATGCTGAAAGTGGAAAAGCTTGGCGCTTAGCTTAAGCAGAGCAAAGTGCTTAAATTCCTGATGTCGTTGATAGACCAAGGCATGAAAGTCAATCAGAGTGGATAACTCCTCACAGGTGCTCAATGGCATGTAGCTCTTTCCATCCCAACCGCATTTGAAATTGAGGCCATGACGGCATTCACCATCACTCCCTTCCCAGGAGCAAAACACCTGCAATTCCCGTAGGCAGTACCTTAATGAAGCCTTTACCTGGGGCAGGAGACAATCCCCATTTGCAAATATGGCCTGTGGTCTTTGTTCCTGAACCTGTGCTTTCACATTCAGCTCATTTTTTTAACATTTTCCCTGAACTGACCTGGTTTATCAAGTGAGTTACTGGTCATACTCCTGTTCTCCTTTCAGTTAGCCCTTCACTGATCCTTAAATGCATTTCCTTAGTAGCGATGCTAAATTTATTTCCAGAGCTCACTGACAGAAATGCTGAAATGTACCAAACCCTGCAGACCTCCCTACCGAGCCTCAGTGGGTCCCCCCGTAGAGTGAGGGCTCCCCATTAATGACCCCTTTCTGGCGCTGTCAGTCAGCCAGTCCCTAAGTCACTCTCTTTATGCTCTACTGATATTGCATTGTGCTAATCTTAAATCAGAATTTCAGTCCTGTGCCCTCAGGAACACACACGTTCTAGCTCTGCTTTGGCATTGATTTATTTCTGCCTACTCCCAATTCTCCTCTCTGCCTTAAAGGTCTTGCTGTTTTTACCCAAAGTCAATATTCTCCTGTCCTTTCCCACAGTGAAGACATACATATTGATGAAGCTGGATCTTATTTACACTCATACCCCTTTATAATATGCAAGCTTTGGCACTGATGCCTGCAGTAAGGCTAGTCCATACTACTGGAAAGGCAAAAAGAGGCCGTAGTGCAAATGTACATCAGGTCTTAGAGCTTTTTTGCCTCAGGTTGTATTATAGTCAAGTGAGTCGGAGACGTGGGAACTGCTAACTTTTTTCACTGGGGAGCATTGTTAGTGACCTGCACAAGAAGCCAGAAAACTGTTATTGCTTGAAATGTAAAATTAAAGAAAAAAAATTGCTCTCTTTCTCATTTCCCTGAACTGGACCACATGCTTCCCTGGAGGAAAATCATTGTTGAAATATGTTGACTGCAAAATTTTCTGTTAATCTGAATATTCCTCTCTTGCTCTGAGCCACAGGATGCAGGCAGAAACCTGTCCCATCTGTTCTGGAGTGACCTGTGCAAGCTGCAAGCATGACCCTGCTGGAGATGACGGATGGCCTAGCACACTGTCCTTACTTCTGCATCATTGCACTGGTAGCACAGGTTGCACCAGAGAGTAGAAAATGATGTCCAAGACCACGTGGTCAGCCTGGTGCTGCCATTGGGGTCACGCTGGTTGGAACCCTACAGTAACAGCGACTCCATCAGTGGGATATGGCCACAAAGCTAACAGCCTTCTTGGGAACTTTGAAAGCTCTCATTGACGTTGGGCATGTTGTGGCCTGATGAGCCTCCTCGTTACCAGACTTGTGCCAGATCCACTGGACTATTTCTTCTTCAAGTGCAGTGTGCCAAAGACGATCTCACAAGCGTTAATTCTCGTCTTGGCATTCATCCCTGAAGGATTCAAAGCACCCCTGAGAGAGCATCCCTTTCATTTTTCTCTCATTCCTTATTGCATAGAGTGCTCTGATACATTTCCCCTCTCCTACTCCCTCTCTCACCATATGTTAAAGATTTTTAGGAATGTGCCTTTTCTGCAACATCTTTTGCTTCTAGATTTTAACACAGTCCTGATGCATTTACCATAAATCCCTGGAAATATGGCAAATCCAGCACAAAACTTGTTGGAAGCAAGAGCTCACTGAAAACAAGTTGTACATATGGGTACAGTCTTCCGTGTCTGGGTGCAAGAGCTACATGATTAACTGGATGAAAAGAAAATTTCTCTATACCCGATGTCAGCAAAATTTTTGATTGAAGATATTTTTACACTAACAAGCCCTCAGTGTCTACTGTATTCAGTGTAAAGAATTGTGGCAAGGAGCAGAATGGAAGAAATGTGCTAATTTGAAAAATATGGAGATTTTTATCTATGGGAAAAAAAGTTTTCTATGAAGGTTGTTGGAAAAAATAGTGAACATTTTTCTGAATATTTTTATTTATATGAAAGTCTTTATCTGCTTTCCACTAGTTCCATCATCTGGCAAATGTTTTTTAGCAACTTTCCCCAGTCACAGTTTTCTTTTTAAATCTCACATTTCCCCTTTCCACAGCTTGTACCCTCTGGCTCTGAAATCTTATTCTATTCTTCACCTGTTCATCATTTTATAAAATATTCTGCTTTCTCAAGAAATTATGTAGCTTTGAGGGAGAGAGTAAAGGTTCCTTAGCTGTCTCACACCAGGCAGGCATTCTGCTGAACAGTAACATCCAGTAGCCACGAAATTTTGTCGCTTTTACTGCTGTGTCTTATGGACTGATTGGTGTGTATTGTGGTCCCAGCACAGGAGAAATACTAAAACAAAGTAAGTAAAGAAGTCATGTAAGTTATCAGCTGAAATCCCAAACCTTGTGAATCCCACGGTTGTGACTTGATGTGGGACCTATGTTTTTGATGGACCTGGCTACATTGCACGGCATGGGAATGTGTCCTGGTAACAAAAGGTGCTGGGGAAGGAGATCATCAATGTTAACATCCTAAAACCTCCTGTTTTCTTCTGGTGTCTCTACCCAATTTTGGTCCAGAACTGTGTTGAGGAGCCCTGTTGTCCTGTTAATCCAGAGCAGAAGAAGAGAGGCTGAACTGGTCAGTGAAAGTATGCATTCGCTTCACTTCTTTCTATGCACAATTTCTAGGGGTTTTTGTACTATTCCGAGGAGGTCTGCCTAGACATGCCTTAATCAAGACAAACAGGAATAAATACAGATTTCTGATATGAGATAATGAGGTTTTCTGTTTTGTTCTCTCTTCTTTTTCCAATCCCTTGTGTTTTATCAGCCTATTTGATGACTGTTAAGCACTGCGTTAATGTTTTCAGAGAACTATCCACAAAAACCAGTATCTCTGTGAACAGTCATAGCTAATTAAGAGTCTATTGTAACATATGTATAATTAGGGTTATTTTTATCCCATATTCATTACTTTGCATCTATCAACACTGAATTTCTTTCAGTGCCATGAGATTTCATCAACAATGAGTATCACTCAGTGTCATGAGATCCTAATGAGATCTCACCATCTGTAAACTCTGTTATTTCATGAGTCACTGTTTCCCAGATTTTATGAATATGTTGAACAACACTCATCTGCATGGAACTTCATGTGACCTTCCTCTATTACGTAAATTGACTCTTAATTCTGTATCTTTTTAGCCAGTTGTTAAGTGGGAGAGATGATATCTCAGTTCCTTTTGTAACCTAAAAGTACATTGCTTTAACCCATATTAATATCACATTGTTTCCTTCAAAATGCTCTAGAAGATATGTGCGCTACGACTTCCTTCTGCATATCTGGGTTCGGCCTCATGGCTGGGAAATCATGAGAAGAACAAAAGTATTAGAAAGAAGTCCTACACTTCTCAGTATGCCTCTCTTGCTTGTGACTTTGGGATCAGTGCAAGTATCTGGGGTCACAACAACCCCATGCAGCACGACAGGCTTGGGGAAGAACGGCTGGAAAGCTGCCTGGCAGAAAAGGACCTGGGGGTGTTTTATGACAGTCAGCTGAATATGAGCCAGCAGTGTGCCCAGGTGGCCAAGAAGGCAAACAGCATCCGGGTTTGTATCAGGAATAGTCTGGCCAGTAGGACCAGGGCAGTGATCATCCCCCTGTTCTTGGCACTGGTGAGGCCCCACCTCAAATCCTGTGTTCAGTTATGGGCCCCTCACTACATGACATTGAGGTGCTGGAACGTGTCCAGAGAAGGGCAACGAAGCTGGTGAGGGGTCTGGAGAACAAGTCCTCTGAGGAGCAGCTGAGGGAACTGGGGTTGTTTAGCCTGGAGAAAAGGAGGCTGAGGGGAGACCTTCTCGCTCTCTGCAACTACCTGAAAGGAGGTTGTAGAGAGGGACGGGTTGATCTCTTCTCCCAAGTAACAAGCGATAAGATGAGAGGAAATGGCCTCAAGTTGCACCAGGGGAGGTTTAGATTGGATTTTAGGAACAATTTCTTCATGGAAAGGGTTGTCAAGCATTGGAACAAGCTGCCCAGGGAAGTGGTGGAATCGCCGTCCCTGGAGGTATTTCAAAGGCGGGTAGACGTGGTGCTGAGGGACATGGTTTAGTGGTGGTTTTGGCAGTGTTACACTGATGGTTGGACTCGATGATCTTAAAGTTCCCTTCCAACCTAGGGGATTCTATGATTCTGTGATTCTATCTGCTTAACAGGCACACTTGGATATCACTGCCACACCATACCACAGCCTAAACCTGTTAAAATTCAAGATGCGACAGTGTGAAGTAAAAAAAAAAAAAAAAAAAAGTTGAAAATTCCCCTAAAGTGAAGACTTGTAATAAAAATAGGCAGTACCTCAAGACACTGGCATGATTTTTCAGCAAAATATTCATGCACACTGGGCAGAGAATGCACAGATAAAACAAAAGGTGGGTTATTTCGGAAAGATCCTCAAACAGATGTCAGGCCGTATCCTGGCCAGACTCCCCTGTTATAAAGTAGCCTCTTGTTAGCACAGCACTAAAAGTAATTGCGGAGACAAACCTAAGGCATGGAGCAGCCGTGCATAAATTATTTCTTTTAATATATCACTGGAATTCCTAAAGGAAAGTTGGATTTTTTTTTTTTATTGATTTTATTTCATTTTGTTTCTCATTTATTTCTAGGAACTGGTTATTCAACAGACTGGTGCGGAGTGGAGAGGGACTCTCTTATACCCAGCCCAGACTAATCCAAGCGCTGAGCTCTTCCTCTTTGCAGAAACACTAGAGGAGTTTCTATTCTCTTTTGTGCAGTCAGTGAATTCTCCGTGGGGATCTCCATCTATCTGGCAGGTCACATTACAGCTCTGCTCTTGTAACCGATCTGTCCATTGGTTTCTACAGAAGAAGTGTTATTGATGAATTACTGCACATGGCGCTGAGAGTTATGTTGCAGAGTTGTTACTTTTCAGCTAGGGAGCTTTCCTGGGAACTTTCCATGATGTGCTGGATGGCTAAAGAGTTTTGGACAATATGTACCATACAGCTGCCATAACTCATTTTGACCGATAAACAGAGGGAGCGAAATGGATAGAAAAGTTGGAGATCAAAGGTGCCAGCAGGACATGCATATCTGTGATTAGTGATGAATTTTACTACATTAGAGAAAGCTGGCTGACTTCAAAAGATGCTAGACCTCCTGGCAAGGCATAGAAATAAGCCCCCAAAGTCAGCATGTTATGACAATTGCAGTTTCCCTCAATGGGAGACAGCACTGATTGCGCTGCCAAATGCCAGCTAAACAGATTTATTTTCTCTGAGACCGTTTTTCCTTTCCATTGAAGCCTTCTCCGTACTTTCCCGTGAGGTGTAGTTATAAGCAGAATTAGTAGCATTGCCCTAGAGTAGGTCCATATTACAGCTGGGCAGAAAATAATTTTGCTGTTCTGTTACAATATTTGACATCCTGCAGTACAGCCCCCTAGCACACAGATACAAACACCCAAGACTTAAAAAACCCCCTAAACTCCGAGAAACTAAAACTCATGTTTTAAAGTTTGATTTGCACCAAACGAAACATTTAATGTCACTAATTATGAAACTTTGAATTTTAGCAATTTTCAATTATTTTTTTCACTTTTCTTAGTCTAATTTTCTCAAAACAATAACCTTAATTTTTCTTTGGTGTCACAATATGGCATTTCAGTAATTTCTTTTTTCAACATACTTTGAATCGGGAGGTTAACTGAAACCAATGTTTTTCCATTGTGTTTTGGTTACTAGGAATTGTGTTTTTCCTATGAAAAATGGTTTAAAAATTTCCAACCAACTTTAGTATTTATACTAAAATGATTCGCAGTAATGTCCTGTGGAGTCTTAAAGCAAAGACAGCATCAACAGAAGGAGTTCAACATTGCAGATAAGGGCTGAATGATGAAATGAAGTTAAAGTGTTCAGTGCCATCCTCACTCAATCTGTTCACACGAAGCTTTGTAAAAAAGGGGGATATTGGGAAAGATGATCACTAGCTTTCCAGAAGATGTCAGAAAGAAGAGAACATCATCCACGGAGACATGACTGGATCCAGTTTTTGGGATACTACTTGTCTCCTGTCCTCTGGAGGTATCACATGGAGGGTGATGAGGGCAGAGGGCTGTTTATCAAATTAGGAAGGGAGGAAAGTTTTCCACCCTGCTGAAACGGCTTAGGAGGCACGTTAACCCAAGCCAGAGGAGTAACAAACCTTGGCTCTGATTCCCAGCTTCCATAAATTGCAAGGAGGACTATTCTATGATTCAATTTTGAGCTTGGATTCAGCCAGTTTAGAGAGCAATTATCCATCCATGTTCTGTAATTCAGTTATGAACCGGTCTCCAAACTCTCCTTGCATTAAGATCTGGGTTTCTATTTATTTGGATTACAAAGTCCATTTCTTCTATTGCCGTCTTGCCTTTGCCTCATACTGTAAACATCCGAGAAGGCTGAAGGTACTGGGAAAACGGGGTTGATCCAATATCTTCTTTATTTAAGAGGGGAAGCGTGTAAGCGGATGATCTATTAATACAACATTTATTAATACCCTTCTCACACACAGGAACCAAAAATCACAGGGTTTGCTTTGAAGCTGGGACTCCCTCACATGCATTGAAACGAGTTTCCCGCAAAGCGCAGGTGCATGCCATATGAGCACAAGAAACCCTGGGACCGCGAGCAAGCAATTTGATGACCGCTGTGTGCTCAGTGCCCGGAGTAGATTCATGTCACGGTGACACTTCCCTGGCTCTGCTCTCCCCTTGTCTCTTACTGAAGAGCTGTAGATATTTTATTCTTGCGGGCTCCTTTTCTTACTTTTTATTGCCTGATAGATGTTGTTCCTAAACACTTTTGCAGGTGATTACTGTGGGGAATTAGTAAGCTTCTTATTCACACCTTTCTGTCCAGCCCCTCTTGACTTGCATAATTCATTAAGCCAGAGGAAACGAGGGATCCCACAAAGCGTGCTGAGGCCTCAGCCAGCCCCAGAGGGGTTTTTCAATCGTTTAATTTAATGATCGCTGTGGGAAGTGCTTGTGTAGATGTGAAGCATTTTGATTGCCCTCCCATTCTTTCCCCTGTTTGTAGGTGGTTGTGCCACTGAGACGTTCCTTAAGAGGACCATTAATGTGAAGTATGAGCATTGTTGCCTGTTGACATGCTGGCTAACAAGGATGAGACATCAAACTTAGGTTCCCAGAAGGGGTGCCTCAATTTTTGTGGTTTTCAAGCATTATAAATTTTGCTTTCAAGCACAGGTGAGGTTTGAACCCCTATCTGCACACACCCATGTCCCAGGTGTCCCTTTTCAATAGTGGGGACACTGGTAAAGGAAAATACAGATGTGAAAGAGGCCCTGAAGCCTTCAGGCATGTCAGGCTCTAACCAGTTTCTCCATACCTTCCCAAAGTGGATATACGGAGCCAAGATATGAATGAAGGAGCAAAGCTTTCTGGCTAAATGACATGGGTCCAGTGACACTGCTTTCAAGGCATGACATCAAACTCTTAGGCAATGTCCACGCTACAGAATTGCACATTGCAAAGGAGCATTCTCAGGTGCTTTAATTGGCTTTTGATCCTCAGACCAGTCCCTTGCACACTTCTGGCCTCGGCTCACTAGCATCCCTCCAAATGGTTTCCAGGCACAGTTCGGCAACCGGCACGGCCAGGGACCATTCCCAGTTGGCAGCTTGGATGTAGCTGCTCTGTTTTGGAAAGCGGCAGAGTTTAATGAATGGATGCAGGCATTTCTGTGCCAGTTGGCCTCCAGGCTAGAGAGTGGTCCCGGCCGTATTTAATTTTCTAAAACAGACATAGCCTCGGGTCTCCTTCTTATCTCTGCCATTGACTTCCTGGGTAGTGAGGGCTTGGCTATTTACCTATAAAAACGACTTTGTGAAAATGGAGCATGCATGAAAGAATGGTTTCAAAGACTATTTATTATGAGTATGGTTCTTTTTAACTTAACAAGTCATTCACAAACTGATCTTGGCTTCCTTGGATTAAGTTAGTGTTCAGAGATATTCACTGATCATTTACAGCAAGAAACATTCAGCCTCCGGTCTGTTCGCAAATGGTTTGTTTTCTTTGCTTCCTTTTTGCAGTGGGGGACCGGCCAGCTGAGAGATCTGCTTTTGTTTTCCCTCTCCTTGATTTGATGATTGAAGCTTTTCAAACAGAACTACAACACACGGCAAATATCCACGGTGAATTTCTAGATAAATAAACACTTGGGCTGAGGTTATTTTGGAAGAACGGCAGCCTCAGCGCCTCCAAATGGCAAATAATAGAGTGAACCGAGCCCAGCCTTTTTTTCCCAGAGTCAGAGGATTCTGCTATCCCTCCTGTTAACCTGTGCTTCTCTGTTTCGTGGCTTCTCTCATCGTTTCTGAAGCACTGTGAAAGACACACTTTGGGCTAGTTAAGGGTCAGTCCAGGTCTCTGTTGAGAAAACTCTTCCCATTGCCATGTTGTGCAGCAGTGGGGTGAGGGTTGTTCTTGAACTGGGTGCTCAGGAGGTGTGGGCTCGGGGGGGGGTCAATCCCTTGCAGGGAGGTCCACATGACGCGACCATTCAGCCTTTCCCAGGCGGAGATGGCCCAGGAGACATGCTGGAGGGAGGCTTGTGTCGCCTAAGCATAGCTCTTGGCTCCACGGTTTGCTCATCTGTGGCTTTGCTTTCACTCACTTGTTTCCTTAGATGAGTTCTTCTGCCTGCTTATTTGTGTTAGGAAAATTATCGTTCTTGTATTTTGGTCTGTGTCGCTTCCTCTGGGCCTGTTATGTTATTGCACAGAGGGATGTCTCTAATGAAGTGGACGGAAGGAGGAGGACTCAGGGCTTATTTTTATCCTATACATAGGAAGTTGGCCAGAACAGGGAAAAATAGAGCAGAAAGTCCTCAGAGCATTTCCACCCCTCAGGCCTGGAGACAGCAATCCCCACAGACCTTGCTCAAATGTTCCACCGCTGCCTGGGGACTCTGCCGAGGAGAACTTTCTCCGCAGTTTTGCTTGTTTGTTTTTGAAAGGAAAAGTGCGCGTTTGCTTCCTGCCACAGGGACGGGGCTTGCTGCCCTGTCATCGCTGTGATCCAAGTTTCTTTTATTAATGAATTAAACCTCAGACCACCAGACTAACTGAAAAAAAAGGGAATTTGTATCTACGTATTGGTAGTGCGACAGCACCTAGAGGCCCTGACGGAGCTGGCAGTTACATCACACATTTCTAAAGGGAGATGAGAGCTGCTCTGAGGAGCCTCAAACCCAAACTGAACAGATGGGCTCAGGGTAGCAATACGGGGCAGAAATGCAGAAAAGTATAATGGCTGTCCTGCTACCACAGAGAAGAGAAAGGAATAGGATGAAGCTAGACTTTGTGGTTTTTGGTTCAATGAGTGGCTCATTAGACCATGCTGTTGCCCTAGAAATTTTGGGGAAACTGAGACACGTATTTTACGACTAGATGTTTACCTTGCATTCACATTTTCTTTGTCCCGTTAAATCTCCTTTCCAGAAGGACTGCAGGCCATCTCTTTTCTTTTTTTTTTTTTTTTATGAGTGGTAATGTCCAAGGAGAGGAGCAACAGACCAGACAGCCAGGGCTCTCCCACGCAGCTTCCCCAGCACAAGGCGGCATCACCACCGAGCATCTCCCTCCTCTGCCGCTGGTCCTGTAACACAGCTGGGCTTCAAAAGACTGTGCTCCTCTCCCACGTGCTTCAAAGAGAAACCAGGAGTCACAGAACAATTACTCCCACTCACAAGACGAGGGGAAATCCTCTTCTAACAGGGGATCATCCTGTTAAAATGAGGATGTCTGGCAATTTATGACTCGCTCCTTTAAACCCTCCTCCCTCTACTGAAAAGACAGAGCAGACAGCAAAGCTGGAGGCAGATACGAGAGATCTGACATTGACAGCACTTGAAATATAGTGGGGGAGAAGGGAAAGCTCTTTCTTGTTGTCCTCATTAGCATGACTTAATTAATAGTTATGTTATCAAACAGAGGTTGCCATGCAGGAGGGATGTGCAGGCTGCAAATCAAAGCTTTAATAAATAGATATTTTAAGACCAAAAAGCACCACCGGGTAATTTTGCCTGACTTCCTGTATAATTTTTACCAAAGGTAGACCTTTTCAAACTAAAAAAAAGGTGGATTTAATGGAATGATGTTATTCATGTGATAGTTTTTGTTAATAATTTTAGCAAGAAAACTTGGAGTGGTTTATTTTGCAAAATACAACCTATCTGCACTTGATTGGCTTTCATTTTCATTTCCTACTCTAAGTGTCTTCCAAACCCCAAAGACTGCATGCTCTGTATGGCTTAGACTTCCACCTTCTTAATTTTTTTTCCTGTTATTGACTCCAAATTTAAAAAGAATATTCTCAACCTAGGGCAAAGAAAATGTTGCATTTTGACACTGTGGAACTCCTGCAAAATATGATATCTGCAAAATACTGCAAAAAATGATATCTCTGCCATCAGGTTTTTTTATTGTCTCTGTCATTTTTATAGATACCCCAGCTCATTTCATTTGTGTTAACCTCAGCCTGGGTTTTGGAAGTGGTGGCACCTCTTAATCTCAAGGATATATTGGCATCTCAGTGTCTGGTGTGGCAGTAAGACAGGTTGTCCTCCCAGAATCAAGAGGAAGCAGTTTCAGCAGAAGGTCCTCTGTTACACATGGAAGTTGAATGGCAGGCCAGCTGGTGTCAAGAGCTGGAAACAGGAAGACAATGACTTCCATACACCAGGTTTTAAGTGGAGAAGAGAAATCCCATCTCAGGACCCACAGAGAAACAGAAGAGAAAGCCAAAAGAGACGGTCCTTGGTGTGGGCAGTGCAGTGTGGGTCAGCCGTGGGGTGAGAGTCAGAAGCAGAACAGATCATCCAAATTGCTACCATACCTGCTTCTCCACATGAAGCAATTCATCCAAACATGAGCTAGTCCACGTCCAGATTAGCTTACTCCATACCTATTCATATTCTAGGTTATTTCTAAGAAAGCATCACAGCTTGTGAAAGCTCAAGCTCACCCAGAATATCTTTTTAATGTAGAGAAAGTCATGGTTTTCATCCAGACCGAATCCATCAATCTCAGAGGATTTTACACCGGCCTCGCTGAGATTTGAATTGACACCGGGATGTTTAGCACGGGCCACTAACAGGACAGATTTCTCAACGCTAAAGGGAGAGAGAGTGACTGTGAATTATAAAGCCACATCCTTACTGGCAGCTATAAATTTGGATAAACCTCCTCCCCCAGTGCTCTGGATTCTCGTATGCTGTCTCCTCAGGCTGTTTCCCTCTCACTTGTGAAATATATTACAGTAGCCAAATTACCAGGGGATGAATGACCTCAATAAATTCACTCATTCTGCTCTAAGAGAAGATACCATGCTGTGGAGAATAGAGTGAGAATATATTTTTCTCCCCAGACTTGCAATTATTCCCATTGTGTGCCAATTTTATTGGCAGGTGATTTTTTTTTGCTCCCTTGGTTGGCCCCAATTTGAATTTTTCCATTCTGCTTCCCACTGTAAATGTCTTTTCCAACTACTGTATTTTAGGTCATATCATTGAGATCTGTATGGAGGGAGAGAATAAAGCAGGGCAGGTCCTCAGCTAGCATATATCTGCCTTGCTCAACACATTTCAAGAAGGCTCTCTGCTGCTCTGCCCAGCTCAGGATCCATGCAGCAGTGTTGTGAACACTCATCATAACACTACTATGTATTTTGTAGACAGACTTGCTAAACTGGTTATGTATGGGAGAAATTCTCCCTCAAGTTATTAGAGGAATGGCTGAATTTCATTGTTTCTTCTTTTGTGCAGCAGGTACTGATAAAGGTACCTCTCCAGCCTGACAAAAATAAGTATTTATTTCTGGGGAACAGAACAAAATTTTTATAGAGATACAAAATCAGCCCATCTTCATCTAAAATTCAGCAAAAGCACAGGCTCTGCCTTGCATTTTCCTAGTAACTTGACTCAGTGCTCTAAGCAAAGAGCCTAGGGGCAACGGCACCTGAGAGGCTCCCAAGAGCAGCAAAAGAAGTTCAAACATCATTGGGCAAAATGTCCTAAGCTCCCTGGGGAAAGCCTCAGAATGGCAGTAGAGGCAGAAAACAGCAGAGAAGATCCCTACTCCAAATCCCTAATCATTGTGTTCTTTACAAAACCTTGTCAATATTAATGTAACTTCTCTTCCAGCTAAGAACAAAGAGAAAGGACTGAAGCTTTGTTTCAGCATCTGTCCAGATAGCTCCAACCTTTCTGAGGAAACAGATACACAAACATGGTGCTGACTGAGAACAGAGGAGGTGAAATGTCCAAGAAAGAGACAATTTAAAAACATACAAACTGATAACCAAACCTAAATTCATTAATTTTATAATCAGCTCCTAGGCAGTCTAAAAAACCCATGAGCAGCATCTGTAAGAAGTCAGCATTGCTCTGTTCTATGCCACGTGAATCACCACCATGTCTGGAAATGACTCGTGCCTCACCCAGTTATAACCAAATAAAACGTGGGCATTCAGTCCGAACTGCTCATGGAGTCTTCCCCTGCAGCAGCTGGGGTAAGACTAACACTTGTTTGTGGGGGATCATCTCACACCATGATGCCCTAAATGGTCCAAATGCCAAAATGACACAACAGAGAATCATAGAATCATAGAATGCTTTAGGTTGGAAGGGACCTTAAAAATTATCTAGTTCCAACCCCCCTGCCATGGGCAGGGACACCTTCCACTAGACCAGGTTGCTCAAAGCCCCATCCAACTTGGCCTTGAACACCTCCAGGGATGGGTCATCCACAACTTCCCTGGGCAACATGTTCCAGTGTCTCATCACTCTCACAGTAAAGAATTTCTTCCTTATATCTAAATCTCCCCTCTTTCAGTTTAAAACCATTACCCCTCATCCTATAACTACACTCGCTGATACAGAGTCCCTCTCCAGCTTTCCTGTAGTATTGGAAGGCTGCTATAAAGTCTCCCTGGAGCCTTCTTTTCTCCAGGCTGAACAACCCTAACTCTCTCAGCCTGTCCTCATAGCAGAGGTGCTCCTGCCCTCTGATCATCTTCATGGCCCTCCTCTGGACTCATTCCAACAGGTCCATGTCCTTCTTATACTGGAGGCTCCAGAGTTGGATGCAGTACTCCAAGTGGGGTCTCACGAGAGCGAGACCACAAGCAAAGGACCTGGAAACATTCAGGCTGGGAGGGGCTCTGAGCAACCTGATCTTGTTGAAGATGTCCCTGCTCATTGCAGGGGGTTTTGGACTAGATGACCTTTAAGGGTCCCTTCCAACTCAAACCATTCTATGATGCTGTGATTCTGTGACCTTGGATATCTGGGAGTTATGGGTGGCTTGAGAAGGAGCTCACTGATGGATTTGATCCTACCATTGCATACTGGAGGAGGGCCCGTGCTGTTTGCTTTCTCCCTGGCCAGTGATCTGGATTATGAAGCAGTTCCCATGCCAGCTGAAGAGCCTTGGTCACAGCTTGAGAGCCATCCATGGGGCCTGAGAAACAGTTTGACTGTTGCAGCTCAGACCAGATGGGGACAATAACTCTTCATTTTATGCACACTGCTTTTGTGTGAGAGCAAAGCACAAGAAAAGGCTCCGGCCTAAAAGCTCCGAGCAGAATAATTTCTCCACAACTCAGCACCAACAGTTAGCAGTGTTGCAGTAGTGGGAAGTCCATTCCCTTTTGCTTATCATGAAGACCAGAGATGGAGGGAGAGAAGCAAAAAGTCAATGACACAACAGCCCCCAACAGCTATTTCCTCTAGGATGAAGAACAAATGTGGAAGGTCTGATCCAGGAAAGTAAGAACTTCCCAGCAGGTACTGGAGTGTCAGTGAAGCTGCACCTCATTTCAGTTTGTGTTGGAGCTGTCACGGAGCAGGGCCATGGTGGTGGCTGCAAAAGCATTGCCCTTAGTTCTCAGAGGCAGAAAACCACCAAGAGGTCTTCACACTGGAGCAAGACACTCAGTCTTGCAACTACAGATGCCCATGATTATTCTACTTGCTGATAGACTTTTAGTTATTCTTGCACGATTTTAATTTCCCACTGGTATTCTTGGTATTATCAAGATTAGTTTTTTCTCGCTCGTCAGACATAAGGCGAGCTACTCTTGCCAACACCTACACCAGCCTCCAGCTTGATTCCTTCTCCCTTTGCCTCAACAACCTTGTCTACACCTGAATCGTGGTCACAAAGGAAATGATAATTTCAAAAATTCTCTGGTTGAAAAGGCCAGAGGCAAATTGGGAATACAGACACCCGTGTCTTGCCTGTGTTGGTGTGAAAAAGGAAAGAAAAGGTCACTGACGCGGGAGTCCCGCAAGAGCTGTTTCACCTTGTGTTGTCGTTGTTAAAAGAGAGTAGTGTTTTTGCTTTATCTTCTCTTTTATGACATCTGAAGGTTGTGAGAAAACAGGATACAACAGTAACAGAAAGCTAAAGCAATTGCTTTAAAGCCAAATCCTTTCATAATGCCCTTAAAATCTCAGTGACTGCAAAGTTTACAGGAAAGGGTAATATCTCCTATTAGCTGATTTCAGCTGATAAAGTTGCGGGGAGGGAGAAAAAGAGCTTTGGGGCGCATGAGCACTTCTTCAAATCTCTGTAGACTTTGAAATGTCATTGTTTCCTGATTTACCTCATGAAACATAAACTTTACTAAACATGGTACATTAACGACAAGGTGTGCAAATGTGCCTTTTCAACTCAGAAACAGAGTTGCTTCTGTTCCAGACACAGCTACCTCTTTGGGCCTAAGATGACAAATAATTCAAGTTTAAACATATGTAGTTGTTTGTAGGCCCCAAGACACTTTATGGCAAATTCGTTCCAGCTACTTTTCTCAATGTCCCCATACAAATAAGGCCTAAGTATCAAGGCCAGGAACAAGAGAGGAGACAGTTACGTACAGTCTGAGGATATGAAGCCACAGTGACTTTTATATATACATAGACACATGTATGTATGTATTTATATATATAAATTAGGAACCCTGAAACTTAAATCCGTATGCAGGAAAGTCTGCAAACAGACAGAAAGCTGAAGGCATTTTGGAAGCAAAAGATACTGCTGCCTGCCAGTGTCAATGCAAACTGGATATAGGTTTAGTATCTTATGCTTTGGGGGTTTGAGATTTTCAGCTGGGTAGTTTTCATCTAAATAGAAAGTCAGGTGTTTTTCAAAAGGCTTTTTCTTCTAACGCATCAAAGTATTTTTCCAACAGAAAAAGAACTGGCTTTTCAACCAGAATGGAAATTTTTAATTCGATCTGAAATTTTGTTTATTTTAGGGAAAAAAAAGTAAAAACCAGCCATGGAAACATTCTCGCTAAAAATGCTGGCTTTAGGTCAAAAATCCCTTTGAGATTTTTTCAAATGAAATACTTCCCTTTGAAACTTTAGTTTTTAAAAGAACCTGCTTTTTTTCTTTAGAGTTTTTAATTGGGAAGGAAGAAAAGACTAAAAGGTGACAAGCAGAACCAACTTAGGAAACTTTTGTGGGGAAAATTAAAAATTAAGCTTATGTTAAAATGATGATATCTTAAATTAAAAATAATTGCCATATTTTGATCAAATAGTAGAACATCTGGCCACATCTGACAGGGCTGGCAATACTGTGTAGGTGGCTCCAGGGGCTGCACTTCACTGGGGAAAAGTTGCACTGTCAATAAAAGCCGCCATGGACTGTCTGCTTCCTACCTTCCCATGTGTTGGGCTCATTAATGGAACATCAAATCCACAAATGTGGACATAAAGTCAGCCTATACATGCCTAACTTCTGATACGAGCATCCGACTACTGCTCGGGGCCTGTGTTTGAAAAGCAGGGCCACGTCCTGAGGGCTGTAAATCCATTCTTTTTTAATGGAAAACAAATCTCAGCGGGTTTCTTTCTTTTTTCTTTTCTTTTCTTTTTTTTTTTTTTTTTTTCCCCACAAAA